>CM046451.1:23434754-24017254 GCA_025506515.1 Flaveria trinervia
GCATCAGATGTCTCTGGTTCTGGTGATTCTTTCTTTGCTTTTGAAATCTCTTCTTCAGGCTTGTAGCTGACCCCAGTTGTAGTTGTCTCTTCTATATTTGACATTGCTATCTCAACTGCAATATATCCGTCACTCGCGGAATCATCATCTAAATCTTCGACACTAGCAATATTTGATTCCCCTGGACAGACAAACCGAAAACTCCAGTCCTGTCCTTCATCATCATGAGCAGTCAAGGCTTTTGGATCCTTGCTTGATGACGTAGAACTGCTAGCTTGCTTGTCGAGTTGAGTGAAGGACGAGAATGGGTTCCCGTTCCTAGTTTTCTTTGGCTTCACACATTCTCTCTTGAAGTGCCCCTTTTCTCCACAGTTAAAGCAGGTCACTTTACTCTTGTCAAAGCCAAATGTGGTATCCTTAGTAGCAACCTAGTTTTGTCCGGTCTTTTTCATAAACTTCTTCGCCTTCCGGACAACACTAGCTAAGGCCCACATAATGTCCATTCTCTCCACTCCATTTCATCCACCTACTCTAGTCCTCATCTGACAAATGGTAGTTTCCAATCTTCCCAGCAACAAGTCCATCATAAGAATGACCACTGCTGCCAAAGATCCAGTGCTCTCGAGCTACTTCCACAGTCACATTACCAAGATTTTGGGTCTTCAGTCTAGTAGCATTTGCTTCAGTTCCAATGTAATGGGTACAAGAAGACCCTGAAGTTTCTGAACCTGTAGGAGAAGCTTGTGAAGGGCCCAATGAGATAGACACAAATGTAGTCTGAAGAGGTGCTCCAGACGTCTTAGCTTGGGCGTGCATTGTACAAAGCTGGATTCTGAGTGTACGAAGACTTCTGAGCTCTGTACTTCATCCTAAGTGCTTCTTCTTGCAACTTTAGAATGAAGTCATTGATATCCAACTTTGCCAGCACCTCATTCTGTCTCATATTTGACACAAATGAAGCCCACTTTTTCGGCAATCCGTCTGCGAACTTTGACACCTTTTCTTCCATGGTAGTAGCAACACCATGTGTATGCAATTTACTCATCAGATGGTAGAATCTATCAATAACATCGTCCAAACTCTAGTTTCCCATTGATGAGAAGTTGTCAAATTCCTTCTTCAGTTCCTTAGCTTTAATTGCCTTCAACGAAGCATTCCCGTCGTATCTCTTTTCCAGCTCATCCCATAAACTTTCTTCTCTGCATTATACTTGACTTTCTGAGCATCGGTCATCCCTCCTAAAGTAAGTTTTACCCCATCTGCTCCCACTGACATACTATACCCAGTCTGATAGCTTCCCACAAATTTGGATCCACTCCATTGAGGTAGATCTCAAAACGTTGTTTCCAGTGCGGAAACTCATCTAACGTTAAGAGTTTTGGTGGTTATTATGATTCCCCACCTCACTCTCAAGCAACAGTAAGTTCTGGATCCTTGAGTCTTGCCGGCAGTAAACGCTGACATGTGATCTTCCATGACGATTAACTTTTAAGTGTACTAAACAAACTGTCAAACTAGTGCGACTGGGTGATGCGAATGGGCTATTGGTACGAATGAACTATGCGATTGATTCAATCATGCGACTAAACTAAGCGATGAGTTCAGTCGTGCGAATGAAGCTGATGCGTATGAACACAGCGAACGGATGGTTCAGTCGTACTAATGGAGAGGCGACTCAATCCAATCGGGCGAATTGCTCACTCGTGCGATTGAAGCTGCTGTTTTGCGAAAATTTCTAGGTTAAACGTGTTTTAGGCCGTAAAAATTGAAATTTTGCAAACCCTAATCGCCTAAGGCCGTAGAAACCGAAACTTGTTGAGCAGGGTACTTCCAAGACAATTTGTGACACAAAAGATTGTGTTTTAGTGTAAAAACACAAATTTTTATCAATCTTGATTGAATCACACGTAATCAAGAGCCAAAGCTCTGATACCACATGTTAGGACCTTGTATTTGAACGAAATACCTAACGATTAACGTGTAAACCAAACCAAATAATGCGGAATCCTATTTGATTGGCGATCCAATAAGTGAGAACGCATGTAGAATCAATAAGTATTGAATCTAACGTTAAGAATCGATTGGGAATCGATCTACTGCGTTCTATGAACTTGGAGTATCAACTTGGAGGTTTCTGGACGGCTAGGGTATGTCTAGATCGAAAATAGAAAAAGCCTTTTTCCGAATTGGTTTGTATTATAGGTTAGTACTGTTCATTCGTGCGACTGAACCGTTAGTATGGTTCCGTCGTGCGATTGAACCATGTGGTTGATTCATCCGCACGAATGAGTGTTCAGTCGTGCGCCTGATTCAGTCGCATGAGGTTGTTCAGACGTATAGACTATTTAGGCGCATGTACACTTAGTCGCATGGCCATTCGGACGCATGACCACTGTTGGGCCGCCTGGTCCAGTCGGACGCATGAGAACTTCACTTCACCAAGTTTGAGTGCATTCAATATTATAACATTAAGCATAACACTTCAAACAATCACAAACCTAATTAACCAATTCAACATTAACTCATTAATGAAATATTAAACATTATAATTAACAAATAACCAATATCATTTCATTAATCATTCCAAACATTACATCAGAATCAGACAAACAAGATCTATTACATTCATATCATGATCTAGGGACATACATGTATCAACAAATATGGATGAACAAAAGGAAATGCGGATGGACAAATGCAGATGAACAAAAAGAAATGCAGATGAACATAAAGAAATGCGGATGAAGAGAGAGGAAATGCGGACGAACACTTAGAATATTTTCTGACTTTTTAGGGAAAAAGTAAAATGTAGGCTTTGACTTGGGAGGTTCCCGGGGGTTCATGTAAGCTGACTTTTGAGGTCATAGATGATGTGATGGGCATTGCATGATAATGTTATGATGATGATTGATGCTTATGCATGATGGTATGTATGATGATGTTATGTATGTATGACGCCTGTATGATGATGTGACTGTGTATGTTGATGTTCCTTACTGTATGTTTATTTTCCCATGGCTTACGTTGAATATTAATGAATGAAATGAAAGTAATATGCAACGTAAAGTGGAAGATAATGAAAAAAGGAACATGATGAATGAATGCATGCATTAATGAATGAAGGAAAGTAAAGTAAGTCTTGCAAGCCTTATATGTGGAAACACACCCAATGAAGGGTGTTAGTTCAACGGTGTGTGGGTAGCTACCCTAGAAGGATGCACACTGCGGTCCATCTTTATGACCGACCATTTGTATAGAACCTTTGTCGTTTACCCTAGATACTGTGGCCAGGCTTCTGTGCACCATGACGGGGGGTCTATGATAGACCTCCACCTAGTATCAGCTTTATGCATGACGGCAGGTATAACACATGATAACACATGATAGACCTCCACCTAGTATCAGCTTTATGATAGACCTCGTCCCAGTACTAGCTTTATGCATGACGGTAGGGTAAAGTTCATGGTTTTTGATGGAATGAAAAAAGTAATGATGAACGTATGAATGAAAGTAAGAAAGCATGAATGAATGAATGTTTATGAATGAATGAATGAAAGTTAATGAATGAATGGTGAAGATAATAATGATATTATCTATGTATACGTATGATGTCTGATCACATGCAAAAGTAAAGAACGGTTTTAATGAAAGTAAAATATGTTTTATTTAAAACTAGAAATCACTCGGCAACGGTAACTTTTTATGCATTTTCCAGTTAGCTGGTGAGGTTGCTGAGGATGGCATGGGGCGGCTAGTTGGCTTTTTTGGATGACATTCCTTTGTGTAATATTTTTGCATTGTAATGTGAACGAACGATATTTCGAAATGAATGATTGTATTAACTTGCAAAAGCATTTATAATGAAGTGAAATGTTATTTTAATGTTCCGCTACGATGTTTTATGAACGTTAAATTTAATTATATGCTTTATGTGTAATGATTTACTAGCTGTGAGCGTCCTGAGAACGTGGCCTTACAATGTTGTTGTTATTTGTATATTTACTATTATATTTTCTAATCCATGCAAACTTTTTAATATTTATAAAGTGATTGTTACTTGTAAGTGGAAAAAATAAAAAAAACGTTAATGATCTACCTACTTTAATAGAAAAAGTAAATAAGGGAACATGTGACATTGTTATTTTAATTAATAATTACATTAATTACAAATAATCTTATTTAACTATTTTTAGATTAAAAAAGGTTTTTATCAATTAATACATATATCTTGTCATTAGTTTAATTATAAATAAATAACATTTATTAAATTAGAGTTTTTTTAAATATCAAGAATTTAAAAGATAGGAAATAGTTTACAATTTATATTTATGAAAAATAATTTTTTATAAACAAAAAGAATTAAACATAAGAGTTATAATAAGAAAATTTTTAAGAATAACATTTTTTTAAAAACGGTTGGTTTTATAACGAAATGCATAAATACTTTTTTTGAAAAAAATGATTTTTTTTATATTGATAATCATTTTTTATATTACTTATACGTAATTCAATCACATCTTAGAAAATATCGTTTTTAATTAATAAATATTATTATATTAATATTTATTTATTTAACTCATATAATACGCATGTTTATTAAGGCTAGTAAATTTATAAAAAAAATATTATTTAACTGAAGAATAAAAGGGAAAATAGTGATTTTTAGTTGAATAAGTAAACCAAACATTAAGGAAATATGTCGATGGCTGGTTTGTGGTTTGATGGAGGAGCCTTGGTTTCGAAACCGATTTGCAACCCAGAGTTTAATTTTGGTTTTACCCACCTGCCACACATAAAATTATTATGTTTCTATATATATATATATATACATAATATATATACATAATATACATATATATTACATTAATGGGTTTTCTTTTTATATATTAAAAGTTTATGTTTTAACTTTTTCATTTTCAGATTAACATTTAAAGAGGTGAGTTCATGTTTATCTATGTTGATCTATGAAGAGTATGAATTTAATGAAAACTAAAAAGTTCAACACTGGCTGCCGGTTCTGATTTTTTGCCAATGTTGAATCAACTACCAAACAAGATGTGTTGTTCGTCTTCTGATCAGCATATGTCGAATGTCTTCTTATAAGCATATGCTGAACCATTGCGGATCAACATTTATCACATGTGCTACTAATGGATCTATCGATCAACACTAAACTCCATGTGCTGCTGATCAACTACACAACACAAGACAAGACTGTCTGTACCGACGAATACTGTGTCCTGACTTTTGGAGACAATATCGTATTGAACCGCTTAACTCTGATGTGTTGATTTTCTGTATTGTTATAAATCAGAACATAGGATAATTTATTCTTTTTGTTTAAATTTCATATTATAAAACCCTCATACTTATATATTAAAGGTAAGGTTGTATTAAGCATGTTGTGTATTTGCTAAATACTACTCTTTATACTCAGTTTTGATTAATCAAGTGAATACTTTGAAATAATAATATGTGTACTTATCTTTACTTAAAGTATTTATGTTTTCTAGTAATTTTTTAATTAGATTTTGTAATTAGTAACTTCTGATCAAATAGAAATGTCTTGTTAATCGATAACCCAGATCTAACAAGTGGTATGAGAGCGTGGTCTCTTGATTTGCTTGATGTCAAACTTTCAACAAATCACTTGTTTTGTTTTGATCATGTTATCATATTGGACCCTGAAAGGATCATACATGCCAATTCAATTGGTGAGTTGATGGTTGTTCTGCTAGAAACTAACTAAGTCCAAGAACTAATGCGGATGAAGAATCTACCAAGAAGAACCAAGTGTTGACTAACTGCATTTGTAAATCCGGAAGTCATAGAACAAAATGCTCACAAGTGTTTGTTCTTCCGCATTAACAAATGTGGATAGTCAAGAAGATATGCGGACAAGACTTGTTCATCCGTATTTACAAATGCGGATGACCAACAACAAATGCACATAAGTATTTGTTCATCCATATTACTCAATGCGGATGACCAATTACTTATGTAGATGAAAAAGTGATGAAATGCTGATCAAGAACAACTCATCTGCATTTGTCGGTGCAGATGACCAGAAGAAATGCTCATGAAGACTTAGACTAGTTCTGATGTATAGGTCAGGGGTAGTTTAGTCATTTTGTCAAAAGGCATCTTGTCAGCCTATAAATAGAATAGAATACCTTGTACATGAGGTGACTGTTGATAGACAATTAGCATATTTTGTATTACACATACTCAAGGTGCATTATTACTATTCTTTCTAAAACCCTGACATTTATTGTAATCAATCACCTTCACCAATATATACAAGCATTTATTGAGTATATTTCTTTATTGAATGTTTATTGATTGTTTGTTTCCAACATTCAATCTATAACTTGATCATCATATCGATCCTAGTGGGAATCTTAATCTCACCATCCAGTCAATTGGTATCAGAGCTTTGGCTCTCGGTTCTTTTTCAAATCTACCCAAGATCTGAATAGAACTTGATTGATCTGGTGATCAAGTTGCTAGTGGAGTGTTCTATCACCTCTACTTAGTGAACAACAAATTATACTCGTCAACAGTTACTGTCCATACTTCCTCACCCTTAAGAACAACCAACTGTACCCACTTTAGAAGCTATGAAGAGTCAGTATAACAAAAAGATTCAACAAAAACTAAGAAATTAAACAGATTTGATTTTGAGAGTTCTTTTTTGGATGATTTGGACAAAGTTGGATTAATAAACTTAAAAACTTGACTAATCTATATTAAACAAGTTAACAATACTTTGTTAAAATGAATTCACACAATTTTTCAGAACTTGGTCATACACCTAAACCTCATATGCTTAAACACAAATCTGAGTTTAAGCAGTGAAAAATTAGTTTCAGAAAATACATTACAGGTGTAGATCCTGACTTTTGGATCTCAATATGCAACGGGCCACACATCCCTGTTACTCTGTCTGCAGATCAAGCTGCCATCTACAAGAAAACAAGAATACCTATTGAAGATCTGACTCTTGATGATGAAGACTACAAGAAAATCAAGATTGATCTTAAAACTTACTCCATCCTCACTCAAGCACTCAAGATGGATGTGCTAAAAAGACTGAAGAGGTATGGTACTGCTAAAGTAGTTTGGGATGCAATGTGAATTATGTGTGAGGAAGAAGTGAAGTCACAGAGATTAACAAGGATAAACTTGTTAATCAATATGAAACATTTCATCACTCCAAAGGGGAGTCCATATCCAAATAACTTCACAGATTTGTGCACTGGTAAATGTCTTGAAATCATGGGAGTCACTTACAAAGTCAAGAGTTAAACAAGAAAATGCTGCACAGTCTTCTAGAGACCTGGAAACAAAATGTGACCATGTTAAAGAACAGATCTTGATCTTGAGAGTACCACCCTGGATATAATGATAGCCAAGATAGAAGCACTAGAGCTAGATGAAAGAAGCAGAAACTTGGGAGGACCCAAAGTGATTGAGCATACAAGTTTCCATCAGAATCTCACTCTGTGGATGATTTCATCTCTTCAAGAGATCAACAGAATACCACTGGGTTCTTGCACTCCACCAATTAAGCATCCATCAACATCAACCCAAGCATCAGGATTCACTGCAAGTTCTACAAACACTCCTGATTATACAGATCTGAAGAACAAAGGCAACTTACATTGTCTTTGTTACGAGCATTGAAGCCTATTTGGAGGAAGACTCACCTCGGCATCTCTGATCTAGGAAGACATAGAAGAAATACATCGAGATAATGTAGAAGAAATGGATTTGCAATAGCAAATGGCCATGATTGCTATCAGAGCAAAGAAGTGTTCTAGAAAGGGTAGAAAGCTTAGCCTTAATGAAAACACAAAGTTTGGATATGACAAATCCAAGGTGAAATGCTTTAATTGTGGCATGACTGGCCACTTCTCTAGATAATGCAATGCCCCCAAAAGAAACAACTTCCAAAGGAATACTCAGAGCCAGTCATCCTCACAGCCAAACTCAAGCTTTCACTCCAATAATCATCAACAACAATATCATCATCCACAAAAACATCAATCATATCAGAAGACAACAAATACAAGACAAAGTCAACATCAAGACCACAAGAAAAGTCAAAATTAGGTCATGATGTAGTATTAGTATAAATAGACCCACTAGTGCATTTTTGCAAGTATGGCTTTTTGTGTGTGTTTCTCATGGTGTAAATCACCACCCATGAGAAATCTTCTCCTTTGGGTGGTTTGATTTCACTAGCCATCTATGATTCTCATTGTAACTTTTTTATCAACACCAATGAAATAATAACATTATTATTATCCATCTTTTTGTTCATTGATTCACACATGTCCACCCATCTTAATTTTGATTTCTAGATCTGAACGAGATGAATCCTAAGATCCAAGCTCAATGAATCTGAAATATTAATTTAGCATATCAAACACCATACTCATTCATACCCCTTTATCCTTTCAAAATGACTATTGTAGCCATCTTAAGTAAGCATCACTTGGAGAATGGAACTCAAACCAAACCCCACATGTTCACACCACATGAATATAATACTTGGAAAAGCTGAATGGAAGATTTTATAAGCAATAAAGATCTAAGACTGTGGCTATCTCTTTTGAATGAACCATATGTCCCCGTGGCTCATACTCCTGGTGAAGGTGGAGTCATTATTCATAAAGATCACACAAATTACTAATGTTGATGCTTTGAAAAATATGGGTATGGAATCAAAGGCTCATTGGCTGATTAGAATGAGCATACCAAATAGCATCATCCACGACCAAATGAAATTCACAAGTGCATAAAAGTTATGGGAAGCATTGAAGACCAAATTTGAATGATTGAAGACATGAAGGAGACCAAGAGAGGTGTCTTGAAGAAGAAGTTTGAAAACTTTGGTTTCACCATGGGAGAAATCATGACTGCCACATATCTTAGATATATTGAGCTACTAAACTCACTAAATGAAGCTGGAGTGAAGATGGAGAATAGTGATATTCTCATAAAGTTCTTAAGGTCCCTAGCAAAGACATGACTCTTGAAGAGTTATAAGACATGCTAAGTGGTTATCAGATGGAAATGAATGTAGATGTAGAATCACTTGGGAGATCTTAAAACCCCTCAAAATCATCAGCTCTTATGGAACCTATTCATGAACCTTTTCACTCCCACTTCCACACCCAATCCAACCAAATTACTATAATGAATAATCAAGCACCATGATCAACTACCATGAATATCCAATTGCTAAATCTCAACCGTCACCATCTTCCAGTATATGGAATTAGTAGACCTCTCCATCCTTTTCACCAACCTACCTTTCAAACTCAACCTTTATCAGTGAACATGCTAACTTCTTCCAACTCTCTAAATGAGATTTGGAACGTATTCATTCGAATGACCTTAAGGATATGAACACAAACTATCATATAGCCATGACCAACTTTAAAGTTAAGCAATTTCAAAAAGAACTAAAAGAAAGTTCCTAAGGTAGAGAACATCAATTTTTGGATTTGACAATAACAAAGTAAAGTGTTTCAACTGCAACCAGCTCGGACATTTTGCCTAAGAATGCATAGCACCTAATTCAGACCCATCTCTCCTAAGTTCATCAAACTTCCAACGGTAGGTTCAGGCCCCTTCGAATCACACACACAAACTCACACTTTGGAAATCTATTTATGTATTACTGATTCAAAGCAACGATTACAAGAGATGAAAATGAAGCAGAATATTAATCCTATATATAATGAGAAAAATAAATAAAACATATGTTGAAAACCAAAGTCCACATACTCCTTTTAATCAACAACTAACTCCATGGTCACGTACTCAAACAAACTTAGTCAAATACCAATTTCTTTATTAAAACGTGCATGACTAACTTGACTCCGATGACCTATTCTCTACCAACCTCACTCATGACTCGTGAATAAACCGATTATTTCAACATTCACCCCCTTAATCGGTTTGTTCACACCACTCATTCACAGCAATCGAAGCACCATCTTCTCCATCTTGACTTTTCATGGACACCCGATCTTCACCTAGGTCACGCCCAAAGTCTTCTCAGTTTAACCCGAATAAAATCCACCACACTTGTAACATGTAGCATGGGACATGACATCTTATTGGAACCCTATTCATTAATGTCTTTGTAACATCCGCCTATTTTCAAAATCATAAACCCAAACCCGAACCCATTTTGAACTTTCATTATTAAATTATTTAGTAATTTTAATGGATTAAATGCTTTATATTGTGAATTATTTATTAATAAACAACTTATAATAATTTATGGATTTATAAATATATTTACAACAAATATAGAAAATACTTATTAAAACTTATAAGTTATAAAATGAATTTTAATAAACTTATATATAGTTTTATTAGTAATTATGAATTTTAAATAATGAAAATAAATAATCATATTATAAAATTTACAAGTTTTATAAAAGTTATAAAGATTTAATAAAAAAAGAAGTTGTTCAATTAATTTAGAGTTTAAATTGTAATTATTATTTTATTTATTTAAATTATTTATTTTATATTTATTATAAATTAATCATAATCCCATTTTGAAAGATTTGTAACTCATCATTAACACCATTCATAACCCCCTCCTAATCTCGACTATGAAAATAAGCTTTAGGCCTCACTTTTCACTTGTAATTTTTAAAAATCTCACTCACATATCTTCTTTCATCCATTGTTTTTTTTATCAATTTCAAGAATTTTCTTTTACAAGTAATTTTAAGAAGTTTCTAATACTACGGTAACCTTATATTACTTTTATATTATGCATTTCTATATTGTTTATTAATCTTAACATCTAGTTGTTATCATGACTTTATGTTCTTACTTTTGTTCTCTCTTCTACTAAATTTCTTTGAATTATAATCATTATCATTTGACCATTAACATTCTAACATTCACTAACCTTATAACATCACTAAAATTTTTAAATCAAGATATCAACACACTAATGTAAACAAAAAATCTCGTTTGCATATGAACGGCTATGCCGCCACATTCGGTTATTCCATAAGATTATTTCTCTAACTGAGGGCTATGCGTAAGTCTTGGAATATTTTTTTCTATAACTCAATTGAAGTCTAATATACCGTATATTTACATAATAATTTGTTCTAACTCGTTTCATGCTTTAACAATTTTAAAAGTAAACATAAGTGCCTTAGTATAATTGGCACAATATAGTCTGGTTTCAACTAACCATAACTTGGTCATAACTAACTAATTTTGAGTCAAATCAGACTCCAATATTAATATCATCGAATAAACTTATCAGCACCAGTTTATACGTCTTCAAACTCAATGAGATAACTCAATAATAGCCTTCACAAGATAAGTGCGCATTTCAGCACCTTTTATCTTGTGTAGTTTTTTGACCTATTTATGGATCTTTTCATAAAAAAATTTTTGAACCAAAGTTTTCCGGGTGAACTAGTCAAATTTAAATTTTTATAATTTTATGAAACCGTTTACTATTTTAAAAACCGGTTCAAAAATGTACCAAACATTTAAAATTAGTACAGTAATCGTTTTTCAATCTACCTTTCGCTTTTTGGCATTCCTAAGCATCCAAACTGTCAAGAATTTAAATTATTATAATTACATCACAAAAGCATTATAAAAATGGATGTCATCCAAAAGAACTGAGTAGCCGCCCCATGCTATCCACAGTAACATTGCCTACCAACTGCAAACATATAAAAGTCAGTGTTGCTGACTGAGTTCTAGTTTTAATTAAAACATATTTTACTTTCGTTAAAACCGTTCTTTACTGTGGTTCAAAATCATGCTATACTGTCGTACATGATCACACATCGTGCATACACATAGATAATAACATTATTATCTTCATTATTAGTTCGTTCATTTCGTACATTCGTCATTAAATCTTTACTTTCATTCAGACCAATGCCATGTGCTTCACACCACCGTATGCATAAACTGGTACTGGGCTGAGGTCATTCATAGACCCCGAACATTATGCACGAAGCAGACTCAAGTACCTAGGGTAAGTGGCAAGGGTCCCATACATATGATCAATCACAAAGATTGGACTCCAGTGTGCATCCTTCAGGGGTAATTAACCCGCACATAGTTAAGTTAACACCCTTCATTGGGTGTGAACCTCCATACATATGCTTAATCACACGGATCAAGCCCAGTGTGCATCCTTCTGGGGTAGCTAACCCGCACACGGTTGAGAAACCCTTAATTGGGTGTGAACCTCCATACATTTGCTTGCAAGCCTTTCATACTCATTCGTTCATTAATGCATGCATTCTTCATTTCGTTCCTCATTCATTATCTTCCACTTTACGTACATAATACTTTTCATTTCGTTTATTAACATACAAAGTAAGGCCACGGGAAGACAATCATGCAAAGCAAGGAACGTAAATAGAAACATACAACATCATCATACAAGGCACAACATGCATACATAACATACATCATACATACAATCGTGCATAAGCACCCATCGTAAATCGAGTCCATCACAACATCTACGACCTCGAAACTCAACTTACATGAACCTCCCGGAAATCCCAAGTCAAGCCTACATAACACTGTTCCCCCAAAAATCAGAAAATATACTAATTTCTTTTCGGCACATGAGCCCTATTTGGGAGTATGGACCCTATTCCGTCGCATAGCTTTCCATGCGTATGAGAACACTAAGGTGAATGGACACTATGTGCGGTTGAACACTTAGGCGTATGGACATCCAATCGTATAGCCTTCAGTTGTATGGCTCCCATGCGTGTGAAACTCAATGGCATGGTATTCAGGCGTATGGGCACTATGGGAGAATGAACACTTAGGCGTATGGACTCCTAGTCGCATAGCATTCAATTGCATGACTCCGATGCGTATGAACCTCAGTCGCATGGCATGCATGCGCATGGACTTCAGTCGCATGCTTTTTGGCCGTATGGCGTCCAGTCTCATGCCTTCGATCGCCTGGCTTCTAGTCGCATAGCCCTAGCTGGTGCAGAATGCAATCTTCCCCGAACGTAATTTGCAATTTTTGGCCTCCAAACCCTCTCAAACCTGTTCTAAGCTCAAATTAACCATCACAAACCTTAGGAATACATACCACAAGACCATTTAAACACAACCAAGCCCGGAATCTAACCCCACCCGAATCATACACATACACATACACATACAAACGGTTTTTCACCCAACCCAGCCAAAAACGATTTGCCATGTGTTCCAGCACCAAAATAAGTTGAAAACGTATAAAAGAGGGTTCCTAGAACTCATCTTGAAAGCCTCTTCGAGTAGAGATTCTCATAAACTCGTTTGACTTCGACTTTCGCACTTGATTCTTCAAGAAACACTAGGTTTGGCTCTTGCTCCTTCTCTTTCTCTCTCTAGCAGAATGGAAGGGCGAATGAGGGGAGAATGAGCTGTCATGCCCCTTTTATACCCCCACTCCTCCAAAGATTCTCTCAGTTTGGCAAGTTTGCTCCCCGACTTTGGGCTTTTTTCTTTTCTTTCTCTTTTTCTTCTTTCTTTAACTTCAAAGGAAATAACCGGGTGTTACAAGTCCACCCCCTTAAATAGGATTCATTCCCGAAACCTGTTATTCCTCGAATAGACGTGGGTAATGCTGTCTTATCTCTTCCTCAATCTCCCACATAGACTCGGATCCTTTCTGTGCTTCCACTGTACGCGCACGAGTGGGATCACTTTTATTCCTTAATCTCTTCCCCTTATGGTTGATGATTGCCACTGGTTGCTCCATATAATTGAGTCGTTCATCTACCTTGATATCCTCCAGTGGAACAATCATATCTTCATCTGCCAAACATTTTCTCAGATGAGATATACGGAATGTCAGATGAACTCTATTAACTCATCTGGTCCCTCTAGTCTATAGGCCACCTTTCCTACTCGAGCAATGATTCGGAAAGGCCCCATGTATCTTGGGCTTAACTTACCCTGCTTTTTGACCGAATGATACCCTTCCAAGGTGAGACTTTCAACATAACCCTGTCACCCCCTGGAACTCAATCGGTCATGTCGTTTATCAGCATACGACTTCTGTCTATCTTTGGCTGCCTTCATGAAGGCCTTGATCTTTTGCAAGCTTCTCATTTGTAGCCTCAATCACCTCGACGCTTTCTAAATATTTCTAACCCATATCACCCCAACAGACGGTGTCCTGCATCTCGTACCATATAGCATCTCATAAGGGGGCATACCAATGCGGCATGATAAGTTGTTATACGAGAACTCGGCTAACGGTAAGTGGTCATCCCAACTTCCTCCAAAATCAATGACACAAGCACGAAGCATATCCTCCAATGTCTGAATGGTCCTTTCTGACTGAGCATCCATTTGGGGATGATAAGCCATGCTAATATGTAACCTCGTACCATCGCGTCGTGGAATTTCTTCTAAAATTTAGATGTAAACGGGCGTCACAATAAGACACAATAGACACCGGCACACCATGACGAGTTACAATTTTCTTGATGAATAGATCCGCCAACTTCTCAGATGAATATGTCTCTCGGATCGGTAGGAAGTGAGCACTCTTCGTCAAATTGTCAACTATCACCCATATGGCATCATACCATTTCGTGGTACGTGGTAGCTTCGTAATAAAATCCATGGTGATGTGCTCCCACTTCCACTCCAGTATATGCAAAGGTTGGATCTTCGCATATGGCTTTTGGTGCTCGGTCTTCACTTCTAAACAAGTATGGCATTTACTCACATACTCCACCACATCACGCTTCATACCCGGCCACTTATAATCTTTCTTCATGTCTTGGTACATCTTTTAGCACCGGGATGAATAGAGTATCGAGTCTTATGAGCCTCGTCCATAATCATCATGCGTAGATCCCCAAAACAAGGAATCCATATCCATCCGAATCAGGTTCTAACACCGAGTGTGTTTTCACCTAATGCTGCGGTCAGACCTCTCATTTTTTCGGAGTTAAGATGATCTTCTTTCAATGCCTCATCTTGAAACTCTTTGACTTGCTTTATCACATTGGAGGTCATGATCAACCGGTAAGATTTCACCCGAATCGGTTCGGGTCTCTCTTTCCAGCTAAGGGCATCCGCCGCCACATTGGCTTTGCCCGGATGGTAATGGATCTCGCATTCATAATCCTTTATGAGCTCCAACCATCGTCTCTGCCTCATGTTTAGGTCCTTCTACTCAAAGAAGTACTACAAGCTCTTGTGGTCAGTGAATATGGTGCACTTTGTCCCGTAAAGGTAGTGCCTCCAAGTTTTTTACTCTAAGACCACATCTGCTAGCTCCAAGTCATGAGTAGGATAATTGACCTCATGAACCTTCAACTGTTGGGAAGCATTGGCTATAACATTTCCTCTCTACCTTAACACACATCCCAACCTCGAGTAGGAAGCATCAAAATAAACCACCAGATCTTCACTTCCATCGGGTAATGACAAAACAGGAGTTTGAGTCAATCTCGCCTTTAACTCCTCGAATGCCTTCTCTTGAGCTTCACCCCACACATGTTTTTCATCTTTCCAGGTCAATTTGGTTAGTGGAGAAGCGATCTTGGAGAAGTCTTGAATGAATCTTCAGTAATAGCCCGCCAAACCCAAGAAACTACGAATCTTGGAAGGCGTCTTTGGAGACTTCCATTGCATTACCGAGTCCACCTTTGCTAGATCCACCATAATTCCCTTGGGATTCACCACATGACCCATGAACTGCACCTCGCTCAACCAGAACGCACACTGGAGAACTTGGCGTACAACTTCTCCTTTTTCAAGGTCTCCAAAACCTCCCGAATGTGACCGACATTGTAAGGCCCCATCCCCGGGACGCTTATAATCGGTTTCTCATTGCACATAAATCATATAATTACATTTGTCTTACAAAAATGTTGCAGCGGAAACATTCAAAAAGGACATCACATTTCATTATAAAAACTTTTGCCAAATAATACATCGTCAATGAGTTACAAAATACAATGTTGCATTATATCACAAAAGCACTATATAAATGGATGCCATCCCAAAAGAGCTGAGTAGTCGTCTCGTGCCATCCTCGGCAATTATTACCTGCCAACTGGAAACACGTCCAAGTCAGCTTTGCTGAGTGAGTTCTAGTTTTATAAATAAACATACTTTTCTTTCATCAAACCGTTCTTTACTTTCTTTCAAAATTATACTATACTTTACATTCATTCGTGATCATACATCATACGTACATACAGATAATATCATCATTATCTTCTTTAATCTTTCATGCTTTACCTTTCCTTTCTGACAACCATAAACCCTTCCCTTCTGTTCATGGTACTGGACCTAGGCCTATCATTGACCTTCTATAATGGTGCATCGCTCCTCGTGGTCACAGTACCTAGGGTAAGATTTAGGTTTACTATGCAATACCTTCTGTTCTTGGTTCTGGACCAAGGTCTCTCATAGACCTTCTATAACGGTGCATCGCACCTCGTGGTCACAGTACCTAAGGTATGAATGTAGGTTTACTATGCAATACCTTTCTGTTCGTGGTTCTAGACCAAGGCCTCTTATAGACCTTCTATATGGTGCACGCACCTCAAGGTCACAGTACCTAAGGTATGAATGTAGGTTTACTATGCAATACCTTTCTGTTCGTGGTTCTGGACCTAGGCCTCTCATAGACCTTCTATAACGGTGTATTGCACCTCATGGTCACAGTACTTAAGGTATGCAACAATAGTTCTATGGAAATGGTCAATCACAAAGAAAGACCCGATGTAAATACCTTGCTTACAAGACTATCTCTACTTTCATTACTCATTAATGCATGCATTCTTACTTCATATTCTTCTTTCCTTTATCTTTCACTTACGTTACATAATACTTCATTTTCATAACATCACACGTAAAGCCACAAGAAAGATAATCATACATCTAATAAGGAACATATCATACACAGTCATCATCATCGCACCGGGAAACATCATACATACATAACATGCCTCATCATGCAACATCATCATCATCATGCCCTACGTGCACTCTAAGGCCTCAATCGTCATCTTACATGCCTTACAGGAACGTTTACGTCAAAACTTACAACTTCACTTTCCCCCGAAAGTCAGAAGTCAAACTACACTTTCATCGGGTGCTACAACCCTATTCAGGTGTATGGACACCCTTCAGTCGCATGGCCTCCATGCGACTGAACATCATGCGAATGAACAAATGCGGATGAACACTCATGCGAATGAACACCCAATCGTGCGAATGCACTAATGCGGATGGAACTCATGCGAATGGGACTAATGCGAATGAACACTCATGCGACTGGACCTTCAATCGCATGACCTCCATGCGACTGACCTTTCAATCATGTGAATGGACATTCAATCATGCGAATGGACCCCAATCGCTCCCTATTCGGCGTGGTGGCCTCCATTCGGCCTCCAGTCGATCGCCTAGCCCTAGCTAATGCTGAATGCAGTTCATCCCGACTGCAGCCGAGGGTTTAAGGCCTCCAAATCATTTAAACCCATTTTAAGCCCAAATCGTCCATCCTAAACCTTAGGGATGATTACCACAACACCATTCAAGCACACACAAGTTACAATCAACACCCAAACGCATCATACGCATACATACACATACACAAACAGGTCAACATAGACACACAAAAACCTGATTTTTAGATGTGTTCTAGCCCCAAATCATTCAAAAACATTTAAAAGAGGGGTCGTAGAACTCACACAAACGACTACAACGAGTAGAGCTTCGGTTTGACTTGCCACACGATGATTTTGGCTACTCGAACCAACCTGAACCAACACTTTTCCTCTTTTCTTCCTTTCTCTCTTCTTCTCTTTTTTCTTTGGTTGATTTGTGAGTGTGGGGGAGAGGGTAAGGCTGCCCTCTCCCTTATATACTCCTACTCACCCCTTTCTTTCGTTGGCGAGTTTGGTCCCTCGACTTTAGACTTTATTTCTTTTTCTTCTTTCGTCGGCTTCAAAATAGATAAATAATTAAATAACCGGGTGTTACAAGTGCACCCCCCTTAAATAGGTTTCGTCCCCGAAACCTATTATTCTTCGAACAAACGTGGGTAATGCTATCTCATTTCTTCCTCAGTCTCCCACGTCGACTCGGATCCTTTCCTGTACTTCCAATGTACACGCACAAGAGGAACCATTTATTTCTCAGCCTCTTCTCTTTTCTGTCGATGATTGCCACTGGTTGCTCCACATAATTGAGCCTTTTGTCAACTTCGATATCATCTAGTGGAACAATCATATCCTCGTCTGCCAAGCATTTCCTCAGATGAGATACGTGGAATGTCGGGTGAATTCTACTTAACTCATCCGGTAACTCCAATCTATAGGCCACCTCTCCTACTCGAGCAATGATTCGGAAAGGGCCTATATACCTTGGGCACAACTTGCCCCGCTTTCGGAAACGAATGATACCCTTCCAAGGTGAGACCTTCAACATAACTCGGTCAACCACCTGGAACTCAATGGGCCTGTGTCGTTTATCAGCATATCACTTCTGTCTATCTTTGGCTGCCTTCATGAAGGCTTTGATCTTTTCGAGCTTCTCAGTCGTAGCCTCGATTACCTTGACGCTTCCCAACTCCTTCTGACCAATATCACCCCAACATACGGGTGATTTGCATCTCCTACCGTATAGCATCTCATATGGTGGCATACCACTGCTGGCGTGATAGCTGTTGTTGTATGAGATTTCGGCTAACGGCAGGTGGTCATCCCAACTTCCCCCAAACTCAATCCCACATGCCCGAAGCATGTCTTCCAATGTCTGAATGGTCCTTTCCGACTGACATCAGTTTAGGGATGATAAGCAATGCTAATATGTAACCTCATCCCTATAGCGTCGTGGAATTTCTTCCAAAATTTGGATGTAAACCGGTGTCCAATCAGACACAATAGACACCGACACACTATGACGAGTTACAATTTCCTGATGATAGATCAGCCAACCTCTTAGATGAATATGTCTCCCGGATTGGTAGGAAGTGAGCACTTTTTGTCAGGCGGTCGACAATCACCTATATGGCATCGTACCCTTTCGGGGTACGCGGCAGCTTCGTAATGAAGTCCATGGTGATGTTCTCCCACTTCCATTCTGGTACATCTAAAGGTGAGATCTTCCCATACGGCTTCTGATGTTCAGCCTTCACCTGTAAGCAACCAAGGCACTTACTCACATACTCCACCACATCACGTTTCATACCCGACCACCCATAATCTTTCTTCATATCTTGATACATTTTTGTGGCACTAGGATGAATGGAGTATCGAGTCTTGGGAGCTTCATCCAAAATCCTCACACATATATCTCCAAAACGAGGAATCCACACCCGTTCAAATCGAGTTTTAACACCAAGTGTGTTTTCACCCAATTCCCCAACCAGACCGGTCATTCATTCGAAGTTTAGATGATCTTGTTTCAATGCCTCATATTGAAACTCTTTAACTTGCTTCATCATATCAGAGGTCATGATCAGCTGATATGCTTTCACCCGAATCGGTTCGGGCCTCTCCTATGGGCTAAGGGCATTGGCTACCACGTTGGCTTTGCCTGGATGGTAATGGATCTCACAATCATAATCTTTTATGAGCTCCAACCATCGTCTCTGCTCATGTCCAGATCCTTCGGCTCAAGAAGTACTTCAAGCTTTTGTGGTCCATGATAGGTGCACTTCGTCCCGTAAAGATAGTGCATCCAAATCTTTAGTGCAAAGACCAGGGCTGCTAGCTCCAAGTCATGAGTAGGGTATTGACCTCATGACCTTCAACTATCAAGATGCATAGGCTATAACCTCCCTCTCTGCATTAACACACACCCCACCCCGAATAAGAAGCATTAGCATAAACCACTAGATCTTCGCTTCCATCGTGTAATGACAGAACAGGAGCTTGAGTCAATCCTGCCTTCAATTCTTCGAATGCCTTCTCTTGAGCTTGACCTCATACAAACTTCACATCCTTCCGGGTCAACTTAATCAGTGGAGAAGTACTCTTAGAGAAGTCTTGGATAATCTTCTATAGTAGCCCGCCAAACCCAAGAAACTACAAATCTTGGATGGCGTCCTTGGTGACTTCCATTGCATAACCTCCTCCACCTTTGCCGGTCCAGCATTATCCCGTAAGGATTCACCACATGACCCAAGATTGAACTTTGCGCAACCAGATTTCACACTTGGAGAATTTTGCATACAACTTCTCCCTCTTCAACGTCTCTAGAACCTCCCAAATGTGATTGGCATGCCTAATCTCACTCTTCGAATAAATCAAGATATCATCAATAAACACAATCACTGATTTATCCAACATAGGCCGACACACACGTTTATCACATCCATAAAAGCAGCTAGCGCATTGGTCAAACCAAAGGACATGACAAGAAACTCGTAGTGACTGTAACGCATGCGAAAAGCTGTTTTGGGGATATCCTGCTCCTTCACCTTCACTAATGGTAGCCCGATCGAAGATCTATCCTGAAAACCAACTAGCACCTTGAAGCTAATCGAACAAATCATCTATTCTTGGTAAGGGGTGTCGGTTCTTCACCGTCAACTTGCTCAGCTCTCGGTAGTCAATGCACATCCTCATACTACCGTCTTTCTTCTTTACAAACAGGACCGGAGCACCCCAAGGAGAGATACTCGGTCTAATGAACCCCTTATCAAGGAGCTCTTGCAATTGCTCCATCAATTCCTTCATCTCCGTCGGAGCTAACCGATACGATGCCTTGGCAACAGGTTCGGCACCCGGTATCAGATCAATCTGAATTAATCTCTCTGTCAGGTGGCACTCTTGGGATGTCTTCTCGGAACACGTCGGGAAAGTCACACACAACTGGAACATTGGATAGTTATGCTGTTGGCATATCAAAATCCTTTAGATAGGCCAAGTAGGCGCTACATCCACGCCTCATACACTTTCCCGCCACCGCCATTGAGATCACCTTCGGGATCGTCGTGACCCGATCACCATAAACCGTCACTGAACTACCGCTAGGTGCTGTCAAGCGAATCATCTTCTTGCGACAAACAATGTTCGCCTTAAAGTCTGCTAACCAATCCATCCCAAGAACCAAATCGAAACCACCTAAGTCATCATCACGAAAGGTCTAACAGGAAACCTATGACCCTCAAGTTCCACGTCATAGTTCTATATCATCTCAGAAATCCAGGTAGACTAACCTATGGCAGTTTCTACATCGAAGGGCACATCAACATGTCTACTACTAACATGCAGCTTAGCACAAAAAGTAGCAGAAATAAAACTTTTACTCGCACCCGAATCAAATAACACAGAAGCTAAAGTTTGGTTCACTAGAAATGTACCGGACACAACATCAGGGTCCGTCCTAGCTTCCTCCTGTGTCATCGTGAATGCCCTGGCACTCGCCCTTGGTCCTTCACCTCCAGTTCTCTTCACCCAGAACTCTCAGCCCTGGGCTTCTTACAATCCTTGTTCACGTGGCCCTCCATGCCACAGTTAAAACACCGGACCGTACCACAGTCCTTGGCTATATGCCCCGGCTTCCCACATTTGAAATATACATTCACCCCAGCCTGTATTCCCTGCTATGTTCTCTCCCACACCTATCACACTTCTTTATAGCCGTACCCGATGCAACCACACAGCGGTCGTCCACCCGTGCCTTCTTGTTACCCATCGAAGCATTACCCCGACCAAACCTTTTCCCCTGCGAGTTTCGATCACCACCACTCTTCTTTCCACCTTCATTCACCACCACCATCTTCTCATCATACAGTCTCCTTGCAAAATCCACTGCCGACCTAAACGTGCTCGCGCCGAGCAGCGATCATATGCCTGCGAATATCCGCTGGCAAACCCTGAATGTACCTCTTGATTTTTCGAGACAGAGGTGTCACTTGATCCAACACCAGACATGCCATGCTCTCATTGAATTTCGTGGTGTACTGCTCGTGCGTCATAGTTCCCGCCTCCAGTTGCAGGTACTCCCTTTCGACCTTGTCCATTTCCTGATGAGGACAAAACTCTTCAATCACCAACTTTTTCAGCTCAGACCATCTCATCCTCCTGATGGCCCTGCTACCCTCGGCTTGGACAAGGTTGTCCCACCAGCACAAAGCCGAATCCACAAAAGAGTGGGTAGTGAACTTCACCTTTTGGTCTTCCCGGCACTCGCTGATATCGAGAACAGCCTCCTCCCTTCCCTCACCCACTGGTGAGCAGCTACAACAGTGCCGTATCCATCGAAAGTAGGGGGCATGCATCTCATAAACGCCCCGTAGTTACAGCCTTGTGTCGCCTCCGGCGTAGGCTCTTCTTGTTCCTCCTCATCATCATTAGAGAGAACGTTTCCGACTCTGGTTACTCCCATCCTCCCGAGGACCTTTTCTCTCCTTTCTTTCTTTCCCCTTCTCTTACTTCCTTGATCACTTCGGTCACCACAGACGGTAGGATCATCTACATGACCTGATGAACTTCTTCCACCATAGCCTCCTTTACCGAGGCTCTCAGATTGGTGCTCTTGTTGCCACCCTCCGGATGAGGGTCTCTAGTTTTTTCATTAACCACCTTCTCAAATCTGGTTCTCCCTCTCTAGGGTCGCGGTTCAGCACCGTGACCTCCATCCCGTGAAGCTTTCGAAGATCTACCGCCGGCCATTCACACGCACACTGAAAGATTCAAACACCAACATGGTCATTCAAGGGAACAACTCAGTCTATGTCAAGTATAGTAAGTCACTAATTACAATGTCCAGTTGTGATTAGCCACTTACTTTACTTTTCATACCGCAAGCATTACATGTCCTGACTGCATCAGTTTTAAACTTACATACAACACATAACCACATAACATGTGCACATAATACCGGTTAACTTTACGAAAATACCTGATGGCACGCCGCTACTCAGATTGGCATCTGATAGGATCTCAATCTAGTTTGATCGATTCGAATGTTTTTCAGCAGCGGAATAGTACCAACTAGCACAATTCGAGCAAGAATACCAAAGATATAGCAATGAACAGAATTAGTTATAGAGAGAGAAAGTTTCTGCAAAAGGAATATTTCATTCAATCACAACGCTTTGGCATGGCTTTCGCTCAATTACAATTTAGGTCATTCTTCCTTATATAAGGAAGATGACGTAGGCTGAGGTCACTTGATAGTGACATGTACCCGTTATTTAACAAACTACTGAACCACTAAAACTACTAAAGATGTCAAGCAGCTGACATCTTCTTACAAGAAGCTAGTGTTTACTTATTACAAACTACTGATAAGAAACTACTGAAACTACAACGACTGAAGAACAAGCTCTTCGTTGTTTTACAAAACTACTGAAAGTAAAAACATAAAACTACTGATAAACACAACTACTGAGAAGTACTCTTCAGCTGTTGTGACAAACTACTGAAACTTCAGCACTTGTCTTCAGACTTGAACTTCAGACGTTTCATCAACTGATGACTTCAGTAGATGTCATCAGCAGATGTCTTCAGTCTTTGTCTTCAGACTTTGTACATCAGTTGTTGATCTTCAGCACTTGTGGACTCTTCAGCTGTTGAACTTCATACTTTGGTCTTCAGCTTTAGCACTTGTATTCTTCAGCTGTTGACCTTCAGTACTTTGGTCTTCAGCTGTTGAAGTCTTCAGTACTTGATCTTCAGCTGTTGAAGTCTTCAGCACTTGTCAAACTGCTGATGAAGCCTTTAGCAGTTGTTGTGATATCATGTGGGACTTAGAGGTTTTCTGATCTTGGCTCATTGGTTCTTTTGGTCCAACAGCATCCCATTCTCTTTCCTTCCCATTCTCAGTTTATGTTAAGGTTCATTTTGAAAATTTACCCATTTCACTTAATCTTTGGCTCAGATACCAACTTGTAAGGCCCATCCCCGGGACGCTTATAGCCAGTTTCTCATCACACGTAAAACATATAATTACATTTGTCTTACAAAAATGTTGTAGCGGCAACATTCAAAAAGGACATCACATTTCATTATAAAAACTTTTGCCAAATACTACATCGTCAATGAGTTACAAATTACAATGTTGCATTATATCACAAAAGCGCTATATAAATGGATGCCATCCCAAAAGAACTGAGTAGCCGTCTCGTGCCATCCTCATCAACTATTACATGCCAACTGGAAACAAAACAAAGTCAGCGTTGCTGAGTGAGTTTTAGTTTTATAAATAAACATACTTTTCTTTCATAAAACCATTCTTTACTTTCTTTCAAAATCATATTATACTTTACATTCATTCGTGATGATATATCATACATACATACAGATAATATAATCATTATCTTCTTTAATCTTTCACGCTTTATTTTTCCTTTCTGACAACCATAAACCCTTCCCTTCTGTTCATTTACTGGACCTAGGCCTATCATAGACCTTCTATAATGGTGCATCGCACCTCGTGGTCACAGTACCTAGGGTAAGATTTAGGTTCACTATGCATTACCTTTCTGTTCGTGGTTCTGGACCTAGGCCTCTCATAGACCTTCTTAATGGTGCATCGCACCTCGTGGTCACAGTACCTAAGGTATGAATGTAGGTTTATTATGCAATACCTTTCTGTTTGCGGTTCTAGACCTAGGCCTCTCATAGACCTTCTATAACGGTGCATCGCACCTCGTGGTCACAGTACCTAAGGTATGAATGTAGGTTTACTATGCAATACCTTTCTGTTCGTGGTTCTAGACCTAGGCCCCTCATAGACCTTTTACAACAATGCATCGCACCTTGTTGTCACAGTACCTAAGGTATGCAGCAATAGTTCTATGCAAATGGTCAATCATAAAGAAAGACCCCGATGTACATGCCATGCTTACAAGACTATCTCCACTTTCATTACTCATTAGTGCATGCATTCTTACTTCATGTTCCTCTTTCCTTTATCTTTCACTTTACGTTACATAATACTTCATTTATTCATTAACATCACACTTAAAGCCATAGGAAAGATAATCATACATCGTAATAAGGATATATCATACACAGTCATCATCATCGCACATGGCAACATCATACATACATAACATGCATAATCATGCAATATCATCATCATGCCCTACGTGCATTATAATGCTTCAATCATCATCTTACGTGCCCTTACAGGAACCTTTACTTCAAAACATACAACTGCAATTTCTCCCGAAAGTCAGAAGTCTAACAACACTTTCCTCGGGTGCAACAGCCCTATTTAGGCGTATGGACACCCTTCAGTCGCATGGCCTCCATGCGACTAAACATCATGAGAATGAACCAATGCGGATGAACACTCATGGGAATGACACCTAATCGTGCGAATGGACTAATGCGGATGGAACTCATGCGAATGGGACTAATGCGGATGAACACTCATGCGACTAGACCTTCAATCGCATGACCTCCATGCGACTGGCCTTTCAATCATGCGAATGGACCTTCAATCATGCGTATGGACCCTAATCGCTCCCTATTCGGCCGTGTGGCCTCCACTCGGCCTCCAGTCGATCGCCTAGGCTTAGCTGATGCAGAATGCAGTTCATCCCGACTGCAGCCGAGGGTTTAAGGACTCCAAACTCATCTAAACCCATTTTAAGCCCAAATCGACCATCCTAAACCTTAGGGATGCTTACCACAACACCATTCAAGCACACACAAGTTACAATCAACACCCAACGCATCATACGCATATATACACATACACAAACGGGTCAACATACACACACAAAACCCAATTTTTAGATGTGTTCCAGCCCCAAATCATTCAAAAACATTTAAAAAAGGGGTCCTAGAACTCACACAAACGACTACAACGAGTAGAGCTTCGGTTTGACTTGCTACATGATGATTTTGGCTACTCGAACCAACCTGAACCAACACTTTTCCTCTTTTCTTCCTTTCTCTCTTCTTCTCTCTTTTCTTGGCTGATTTGTGAGTGTGGGGGAGAGGGTAAGGGCTGCCCTCTCCCTTATATACTCCCACTCACCCGACTTTCTTTCGTTGGCGAGTTTGGTCCCTCGACTTTGGACTTTATTTATTTTTCTTCTTTCGTCGCTTCAAAATAGATAAATAAATAAATAACAGGGTGTTACAAGTCCACCCCCCTTAAATAGGTTTCGTCCTGGAACCTATTATTCTTCGAACAAACGTGGGTAATTCTATCTCATTTCTTCCTCAGTCTCCCACGTCGACTCGGATCCTTTCCTGTGCTTCCACTGTACACGCACAAGAGGAACCATTTATTTCTCAACCTCTTTTCTATTCTGTCGATGATTGCCATTGGTTGCTCCACATAATTGAGCCTTTCGTCAACTTCAATATCGTCTAGTGGAACAATCATATCCTCGTCTGCCAAGCATTTCCTGAGATGTGATATGTGGAAGGTCAGGTGAATTCTACTTAACTCATCCGGTAACTCCATCTATAGGCCACCTCTCCTACTCGAGCAATGATTCGGAAAGGGCCTATATACCTTGGGCTCAACTTGCCCCGCTTTCAGAAACGAATGATACCCTTCCAAGGTAAGACCTTCAACATAACTCGGTCAACCACCTGGAACTCAATCGGCCTGCGTCGTTTATCGGCATACGACTTCTGTCTATCTTTGGCTGCCTTCATGAAGGCTTTGATCTTTTCGAGCTTCTCAGTCGTAGCCTCGATTACCTTAACGCTTCCCAACTCCTTCTGACCAATATCACCCCAACATACGGGTGATCTGCATCTCCTACCGTATAGCATCTCATATGGTGGCATACCAATGCTGACGTGATAGCTGTTGTTGTATGAGAATTCAGCTAACGGCAGGTGGCCATCCCAACTTCCCCCAAAATCAATCACACGTGCCAAAAGCATGTCTTCCAATGTCTGAATGGTCCTTTCTGACTGACCATCAGTTTGGGAATGATAAGCCATGCTAATATGTAACCTCGTCCCTATAGCATTGTGGAATTTCTTCCAAAATTTGGATGTAACCGGTGTCACGATCAGACATAATAGACACCGGCACACTATGACGAGTTACAATTTCCCTGATGAACAGATCAGCCACCTCTTAGATGAATATGTCTCCTGGATTGGTAGGAAGTGAGCACTTTTCGTCAGGCGGTTGACAATCACCTATATGGCATCGTACCCTTTCGGGGTACGCGGCAGCTTCGTAATGAAGTCCATGGTGATGTTCTCGCACTTCCATTCTGGTATATCTAAAGGTTGGATCTTCCCATACGGCTTCTGATGTTCAGCCTTCACCTGTAAGCAACCAGGCACTCACTCACATACTCCACCACATCACGTTTCATACCCGCCACCAATAATCATTCTTCATATCTTGATACATTTTTTTGGCACCAGGATGAATGGAGTATCGAGTCTTGGGAGCTTCATCCAAAATCCTCACACATATATCTCCAAAACAAGGAATCCACACCCGTTCAAATTGGGTTTTAACACCAAGTGTGTTTTCGCCCAATTCCCCAACCAGACCAGTCATTCTTTCGAAGTTTAGATGATCTTGTTTTAATGCCTCATATTGAACTCTTTAACTGGCTTCATCATATCAGAGGTCATGATCAGCTGATATGCTTTCACTTGAATCGGTTTGGGCGTCTCCTTTCGGCTTAGGGCATTGGCTACCACGTTGGCTTTGCCTGGATGGTAATGGATCTCACAATCATAATCTCTTATGAGCTCCAACCATCGTCTCTGCCTCATGTCCAGATCCTTCTGCTCAAAGAAGTACTTCAAGCTTTTGTGGTCCGTGAATATGGTGCACTTCGTCCCGTAAAGATAGTGCCTCCAAATCTTTAGTGCAAAGACCAGGGCTGCTAGCTCCAAGTCATGAGTAGGGTAATTGACCTCATGAACCATCAACTATCAGGATGCATAGGCTATAACCTTCCATATCTGCATTAACACACACCCCAACCCCGAATAAAGCATTAGAATAAACCACTAGATCTTTGCTTCCATCAGGTACTGACAGAACAGGAGCTTGAGTCAATCTCGCCTTCAACTCTTCGAATGTCTTCTCTTGAGCTTGACCTCATACAAACTTCACATCCTTCCGGGTCAACTTAGTCAGTGGAGAAGCAATCTTAGAGAAGTCTTTTATAAATCTTCTATAGTAGCCCGCCAAACCCAAGAAACTACAATCTTGGATGGCGTCCTTGGTGACTTCCATTGCATAACCTCCTCCACCTTTGTCGATCCACCATTATCCCATAAGGATTCACCACATGACCCAAGAATTGAACTTCGCGCAACCAATTTTCACACTTGGAGAATTTTGCATACAACTTGTCCCTCCTGAACGTCTCCAGAACCTCCGGAATGTGATTGGCATGCTCAATCTCACTCTTCGAATAAATCAGGATATCATCAATAAACACAATCACTATTTTATCCAACATAGGCCGACACACACGGTTCATCAGATCCATAAAAGCAGCTCGCGCATTGGTCAAACCAAAGGACATGAGAAGAAACTCGTAGTGACTGTAGCGCGTGCGAAAAGCTGTTTTGGGGATATCCTGCTCCTTCACCTTCAACTAATGGTATCCCGATCGAAGATCTATCCTTGAAAACCAACTAGCACCTTGAAGCTAATCGAACAAATCATCTATTCTTGGTAAGGGGTATCGGTTCTTCACCGTCAACTTGTTCAACTCTCGGTAGTCAATGCACATCCTCATACTACCATCTTTCTCTTCTTTACAAACAGGACCGGAGCACCCAAAGGAGAGATACTCAGTCTAATGAACTCCTTATCAAGGAGCTCTTGCAACTGCTCCATCAATTTCTTCATCTCCGTCCGAGCTAACCGATACGATGCCTTGGCAACAGGTTCGGCACCGGTATCAGATCAATCTGAAATTCAATCTCTCTGTCAGGTGGCACTCCTGGTAAGTCTTCTCGGAACACGTTGGGAAAGTCGCACACAACTGGAACATTGGATAGTTATGGTGTTGGCGTATCAAAATCCTTTACATAGGCCAAGTAGGCGCTACATCCACGCCTCATAATATAAATAAATAAATAACTGGTTGTTACAGACATGCTCTATCTCGCTCTTCGAATAAATCAGGATATTATCAATAAACATAATCATTGATTTATCCAACATCGGCTGACACACTCGATTTATCAGATCCATAAAAGCAGCTGGCGCGTTGGTCAAACCAAAAGACATGACAAAAACTCGAAATGTCCATAATGCGTGCAAAAAACTATTTTAGGAACATCCTGCTCCTTCACTTTTAACTCATGGTAATCAGATCGGAGGTCTATCCTTAAAAACCAATTGGCACCTTGAAGCTGATCAAACAAATCATCATTTCTCGATAAGGGGTATCGGTTCTTTATCGTCAGCTTATTTAGCTCACGGTAGTCAATACACATCCTCATACTATCGTCTTTCTTCTTCACGAATAAGATCGGAGCACCTCAAGGAGAGATACTCGGTTTAATAAACCCCTTATCAAGCAGCTCTTGCAACTGCTAAAACAACTCTTTCATCTCAGTCGGAGCCAACCGATACGTTGCCTTGGCAACAGGTTGGGCACCCGGTATCAGTCCATCTGGAACTCGATCTCACGGTCAGGTGGCACTCCTGGTAAGTCTTCTGGGAACACATCTGGAAAGTCACACACAACCGGTACATCGGACAATTGTGGTGTTAGCGTATCCACATCCTTTACAGAGGCCAAGTAGGCAATACATCCACGCCTCATGCACTTTCCCGCCACCGCCATTGAGATTACTTTCAGGATCGTCGTGACCTGCTCCCTATAAACTGTTACCGAACTCCCGTCAGGCGCTATCAAATGAATCATCTTCTTGCGACACATAATGTTCGCCTCGTAGTCCGCTAACCAATCCATCCCAAAACTACATCAAAACCACCTAAGGTCATCACAAATGGTCTAACAGGAATTTTATGATCTTCTAATTCGACATCACAGCCTTTTATCACCTCAGAAATCCTTGTAGACTTACCTATGGCATTTTCTACAACAAAGGGCGCATCAACACTCCTACTACTAACAGGAAGTTTAGCATAGAAAGCAATAGAAATAAAACTTTTACTCGCACCAGAATCAAATAACATGGAGGCTAAAGTTTGGTTTACTAGAAACGTACCTAACACAACATCAGGGTCCGTCCTAGTGTCCTCTTGCGTCATCGTAAAAGCTCTGGTGTTCGCCCTCTGCCCTTCAGTCCCGGTCGTCTTCTTCCCTGCACCAGAACTTTCAGTACTCGATTTCCTGTAGTCTCTGCTCATGCAGCCCTCCCCACAACAATTAAAACACTTCCCAATCTTACACTCCCTCGACATGTGGCCAGGCTTCCCACATTTGAAGCACACGTTCAATCCCAATCTACATTCGCCAGTGTGCTCCTTTCCACACTTGCCATACCTCCTCGACCCTACACCCGGTGTTACCACACGTCAGTCATCCTCCCGGGCACCTTTGTTGTTTGGAGCGGCTCCGCCACGTCCAAATCGCTTCCTATTCCAATTCCGATCACCACCACCTTTCTTGCTGGCTTCAGCCACCACCATCGTTCGCTAATCATACAATCTTCCTACTAGATCAACCGCCGACCTAAATGTGCTCGGTTGGGCAGAGATCACGTGCCTGCAGACATCCACTAGCAAGCCCTGAATGTACCTCTTGATCTTTCATGACAGAGGTGTCACCTGATCCGGCACTAGCCGTGCCATTTCATTAAACTCCGTAGTGTATTACTGATGAGTCACTGTTCTTGCTTCCAGCTACAGGAACTTCCTTTCCACCTTATCCATTTCTCTATGAGGGCAAAACTACTCGATCACTAACTTTTTCAGCTCAGACCATCTCATCCTCCTAATAGCCCGACTACCCTTAGCTTGGAAAATATTTTCCCACCAACATAAAGCTAAGTCCACGAAATAGTGGGCAGCAAACTTCACTTTCTGATCTTCTCGGCACTCGCTGATGTTCAGAACAACTTCCGTTTCTCTCACCCAGCGGTGAGCAGCAGCAGTAGTTCCATTACCACCAAAAGTAGGGGGCTTACACCTTTGAAATTCCCCATAGTTACAGCCTTGTGCTGCCTTTGGCGCAGGCTCTTCTTCTCCCTCCTCTTCATCATCGGAGAGAACCGTTTCACGCTCCGGTTGCTCCTGTCCTCCCGAAGACCTGTTTCTCTCCTCTCTTTCCCCTTCTCGTATAGCCTTGATAACTTCGGTCACCATAGATGGTAAGATTGTCTCCATGACCTGATGGACTTCTTCCACAACAGCCTCTTTTACTAAGGCTCTCAAATTGGCGCTCTGATCGCCACCCTCCGGATGAGGGGTCTCGGGTTCTTCATGAACCACCTTTTCAACTCTAGGCCTTCCTATTTGGGTCGCAGTTTATCACCACGACCTCCACCATGTGAAGCTTTTGAAGATCTACCACCGGCCATCCACACCCACTGAAAGATTCAAAAACCAACACCGTCATTCAACGAAACAGCTCAGTTTATGTCAAGTATAGTAAGTCCCTAATTACAGTGGCCAGTTGTGATTAGCCACTTACTCTACTCTTCATACCCTAAGCATTACCTATCCTGACTACATCAGTTTCTAAATCTACGAACAACACATAACCACATAAAATGCGCACATAAATACCGGTTATCATTAAGAAAATACCTAATAGCACACAGCTACGCAGATTGGCATCCCTTCCATTTTTGTCCCATTTTCAGTTTAAGTTTAGGTTTATTTTGAAAATTTACCCGTTTCACTTAAACTTTGGTGTTGATACCAACTTGTAAGGCCCCGTTCCCGAGAGGCTTACAGCTGGTCAATCATTGCACATAAGACATATAACTACATCCATTTAGAGAAAACATTGCGGCAAAAACATTAAAACAGACATCTCATTTCATTATAAAAGCTTTTGCAAAACAATACATCGTTATCAAGTTACAAAATACATGTTGCATTACATCATAAAAGCATTATAAAAATAGATGCCATCCAAAAGAGCTGAGTAGCCGCCCCATCCTCAGCAACATTACCTGCCAACTGCAAACACATAAAAGTCAACGTTGCTGAGTGAGTTCTAGTTTTAATTTAAAACATACTTTATTTTCATTAAAACTGTGTTTTTACTTTCTTTTAAAATCATGCTATACTGTCGTACATGATCACACATCGTACATACACATAGATAATAACATTATTATCTTCATTATTCGTTCATTCATTCCCTACATTCATCATTAAATCTTTACTTTCATTCGGACCAATGCCATGTGCTTCACCCCACCATATGCATAAAGCCGTACTTGGCCTGAGTTCTTTCATACACCCCGAACATTATGCACGAAGCAGACTCAAGTACCTAGGGTAAGCGGCAAGGGTCCCATACATATGATCAATCACAAGGATTGGACTCCAGTGTGCATCCTTCAGGGGTAATTAACCCGCACATAGTTGAGTTAACACCCATCACTGGGTGTGAACCTCCATACATATGCTTAATCACACGGATCAAGCCTAGTGTGCATCCTTCTGGGGTAGCTAACCCGCACACGGTTGAGCTAACACCCTTCATTGGGAGTGAACCTCCTTACCTTTGCTTGCAAGCATTTCATACTCATTCGTTCATTAATGCATGCATTCTTCATTTCGTTCCTCTTTTCATTATCTTCCACTTTACGTTACATAATACTTTTCATTTCGTTCATTAACATACAAAGTAAAGCCACGGGAAGACAATCATGAAAAGCAAGGAACATAAATAGAAACATACAATATCACCATACAAGGAACAACATACATACATAACATACATCATACATACAATCATGCATAAGCACCCATCATGCATAAAGTCCATCACAATGTCTACGACCTCGAAAGTCAACTTACATGAACCTCCTGGAATCTCCCAAGTCAAGCCTACATAACACTGTTCCCCCAAAAATCAGAAAATAAGCTAAGTTCTTAAGGGCACATGAGCCCTATTTGGGCGTATGGACCCTATTCAGACGCATGGCCTTCCATGCGTATGAGAACAATAAGGTGAATGGACACTTTGGGCAGTTGAACACTTAGGCGTATGGACATCCAGTCGCATAGCCTTCAGTCGTATTACTCCCATGAGTATGAACCTCAATCGCATGGTATTTGGACGTATGGGCACTATGGGCGAATGAAAACTTAGGCGTATGGACTCCCAGTCGCATAGCCTTCAGTCACATGACTCCCATGCATTTGAACCTCGATGGTATGGCATCCATGCGCATGGACTTCAGTCGCATGCCTTTCGGCTGTATGGCCTCCAGTCGCATGCCATTCAGTCACCTGGCTTCTAGTTGCATAGCCCTAGGCGGGTGCAGAATGCAGTCTTCCCCGAACCTAATATGCAATTTTCGGCCTGCAAGTCCTCTAAACCCTATTCTAAGCTCAACTCAACCATTCTAAACCTTAGGAATACATACCACAACACCATTCAAACACAACCAAGCCCGAAATCAAACCCCACTCGAATCATACACATACACAAACATACAAATGGGTTTTCACCCAACACAACCAAAAACGATTTGCCATGTGTTCCAGCCCTAAAATCAATTGAAAACATGTAAAAGATGGGTCCTAGAACTCACCTTGAAAGCCTCTTCGTGTAGAGCTTCTCACAAACATGTTTGACTTCGACTTTCGCACTTGATTCTTTGAGAAACACTAGGTTTGGCACTTGCCCCTTTCTCTTTCTCACTCTAGCTAAATGGAAGGGGAAAATAAGGGGAGAATAGGCTACCATGCTCCTTTTATACCCCGACTCCTCCAAAGATTCTCTCGTTTTAGCAAGTTTGGTCCCCCGACTTTGGGCTTTATTTCTTTTCTTTCTCTTTTCCTTCTTTCTTTAGCTTCAAAGGAAATAACTAGGTGCTACAATAAACAACCCCCGAACTATAAATGTCCCTCTACTTGTACTAGCCAAATACTTATAGTAGTTGTAGCCTAAGAAGAAGATGTGATTGGCTGGAGTCTCCAAGTAGAAGATGTCACTCCTATCAATAATGCACTAATGGCTAGAAGCTTAATTGTCATACCCCGATGGATGGCGGATTCATCAGGGCGGACGGATGTGAAATGATTGTTCATAGCACATGGAATTAAATAAGTTGAAATAATAATAAAAGCTATTTTTCATTGAATAATACTAAACAAATTAAGTCATTATCTTACAACAAAGATTTGAACAACAACATAAGATATTTATTTAACTATGTTCAAGTCCTATATGAGCTAGAAGAGTTACTCAAGTAGCAATCCAAAAACATGTGAAAAATAAAGACTCAACTTTGGAATTTGATGAGTTTCCATGGGTTAAGCATACATGCACACACACACACACACATATATATATATAGATATATATACATATATATGTATAAATATATATATAAAGATTTGTAAGTACCAATTCATTTCAATAGTTGTGAATTATGCAAGTTTATTGATGACATATAACTATAATCAAACCTTGACCAAGATTAAGATTACAAGCTTATAACGATTAGCTAAGTGTACTTGGTTCTCATGATGAACAAGTCATACGTCATCAGGAGCCGGTAATTTATCGGCTTTAGCACCAAATAAGCTTGTCAGACCCATAAATCTATGACGTCGTCAGGCTAGCAATAGTTAATGATTGTCAACATATAATGTATCTCATATACACTTACATTAACATAAATAACCATGAAAAAAAAGAAAAGATGAATTACATGTGCATTTACAAGTATCAAGATGTTTATAGGTGTAAGTTTATAAGGTTAACATATTTCACGCCAAAAGGTGTGAAATAAAATAAAAAGGGGTCATGGAGTACGCACATGGAAAACTCGCATGCTTTAAGTTGCACTTAAGATGATAATAATAAGATGATAATATGGTTCCAACATGTCACAACCGCAACCCAGGTAGGGTGGGACGTCACAGACTAGCAATAAATATGGCAGCAGAAACAAACCATCATAAGAGCACAAAAGGAGAGAACATCACATGGCATTTAAAAGTTTAAAACCAACCCGGGCTAGAAACAGATCTAGCCCTCAAATTAAATTGTACATCCAACATATGGACAAAAAGTATAGCTTAACAATAAATAATAAAAAAATTTGTTCAAATTGTTTTACAATTCAGACAAGCCAATGCAATGGTAACGGTACTAGGTCAAGGTCTTCAACACTAGCTAGAGTCCCTTCATGGATTACTTGAAACATGCTCAAAAGAAATTTTGTCAACTAAAAAGTTGGTGAATTCAAGTGCTTAAAGTTTAAAAATAAGGATTCATTAGAATCCACACTTATTTAAAAGTCATAGTATCATCATTGTGGGGATCACAATCAACCCTGCACTCAGCCCGGGCTAGCCTCTTCAAAAATTATGTTATCGGTTAAATCCCCTTGGAGAGAACTGAGCATCAAACCAGTGGAGCGTGCCTGCCGGATGGTCCACCATAGTATCTTATAAAACTTGTTACATGCCACATACGACCCCGCAGGATCTTAGTGTGGTACACTTCCCATACATCACGGAAGGCACTATGTGGGGATTCCCTAAATAGATCTACCCATATAAACAAGCGGTTCACAGTAGAATTAATGGATGTGATACAAGTATCAGTAGGTCTCAACATAACCACAACATATAGCATCATAATATAGCACAAAAAGAGTTCAGTATAAACAGAGCATGCTTCATCACAAAAATAGTAGTAAAAAGGGGAACACTTGAACTCACCTTAAAATCTCAAGCAAAAAGGGGTCTCTCCGTGTGCGAGGAAAAGTCTCAAGCCTAGAACCCTATAATCAAAATTTAAGTGTTAATCCACTAGTTATAGGTTTATGATTAAGTATTTATATAAAAAGTTTATTTTTATAGTAAGTTGGGGTTTCTTAGGAAAAAATACATAAGTTACCATGTTAAATCACCGATATAAGTTAATTTGAGTCTTCTAGATGATTCTTAGTTCAAGGGGATCGGTTTATAAAAGTTTAGCAAAATTTATAGTTCAGTCATCCAAGTTTCCAAAATTTACAATTTTTACCCCAAAGTTTGATTTTTCTCGCATTTAATGACTTTTATGGCCAAATATTAGTTTCTTAGATTTAGGTAACTGATTTTGAGTAAGTTTATACCAAAGTTTAGGATTATCTTCCAAACGTTACCCGGTCAAAACCCGTTTTTAAATAAAGATTTCCATTTAACCCATTCTTTGACCATTTATTCAACAAAACCAAACCAGATATTTTTAACCCTTTTAGAGCTTGTAATACTTTTTAAGATGTTTAAAATTCATGTTTTCTTTTTTTTAAGTTATTTTACCACTTTTCGGGTCCCCGAATATGCCCTGAATTGCTTATAAGTCTATGACATTAATATCATCAGCCATTACATCATATTATACACCCAAAATCATCCAAAACCTACTGAAATATCATGTCTAACCCACGAGTTCAACATGCACTGTAAGAACAAGAAGGAACATAGTGATTACACCATTTTCACCCATTACACATGTGTTAAACGCTATAACTTGTGATAAATATTACCCAAACCTTTTGTAATTTTATAAGTAGGTTATTAGAATGTTAGAAAACTTGTTTTGAGGAGGTTGCATGCTTAGCTTAAGAAGATTACATGATGTGCAAGTCGGATGGTGTGAATACACCCAAAAGAGGGTTTTCTTGGTGTAAGTCGTGTTACACCTATAGAATGACATGTATTACAAGTGAGATACCTTCAAGAATGTTAGAAGCTTTTTAGGAACAGGGTGATAGCAATAAGTTTTTGTTAGGTATGAAAATGATAAGATTTTGAATGAACAATGAAGAGAACACATGAAACGACCAAAAACTGGGTGACATGAAGCTTACACTTGGTGTAGCCTGCGGTTTGAAGGGTGTAGCTAGTCAAGAATGGCGTGGAAACGTTTGAACAAAGTTAGAAAAATCTTGAAAAAATGCTGGAAAACCACGAGCTTGCAAGATCCGAACACCAAAGCTCACAACCTTCACTTCTTTGTGGTTTTAGCTTGGCCGATGCAAGTTTTATAGTTGTTTTTTCGATCATGGCTGGAATTTTTGCTGGAACCGTGAGTGCATGGGTGTAGTTTCTGCTGGAAAAATCCAAAAATGAGAGAAGAGAGATGGACTGTAAGAGGTGAAGTGAAATGTTGCATGTATGTAACACCCGTTTATTTTTTTAAAGATAGTAAAGAAAGAATAAAGTGAAGAAAAGAAAAGAAAAGCTATTTAACCCAAGTTGAAGGGTTAAAAGTGTCCAAAGGACAAAAAGTTTGAAAGTTGGTGATTAAAGGTGGCATGGCCGATCATGACCCTCTCCTCACATATATCTCGGATATGTCTAGAGAGAGAAGGCAAGAGCAGAAAGCTCTCAGGTTTTGAAGAAGAATAAGAAGAACAGTCGAATTCAAGGTAAGAATTTGTGTGTTTAAGATGTTCTTAACTGGTCTTATCCTTGGTTGTATGCTTATGTATGTTTGTATGTGTTTGGGTATGTGTTTTGGTGGGTTTCTATGCGGTTGAACTCTGTTGCAAACAGGTTTTTGAAGAAGTCAAAACCAGAGGCTGCAAAGGTGAGTTCTAGGACCCCTCTATTACATGTTTTTAATTACTTTGGGGCTGGAAATGCATGTTTGAACTTTTCATAAAAGTTGGGTTTTGTACCCGTGTTGGATCTAGAAAGGCTGGTGCAACCAAAAGCAAGTCATTTAGAAGATTTTGGTACAACAAATAAAGGACTTCCGAAGCTACGTGTGGAACTTCCGATGGAAAAAGGAGCTCTTCCGAAGACAGTGTAAAACTTACTTCCGAAGGAAAAGTTCCAACTTCCGAAGACAAAGAACCTACTTCCGAAGTTCAAGACTTAGAAAGAAAGATCTGAAGTCAACTTCCGAAATACAGAAGTCCTCAAGCCTTGGAAGTATAGAAGCCTCTTCTAAAGTATAAGTGGGTTCGGACGAACTTGTTCTTCCAAAGCCAACTTACCTTCAGAAAACACTGCTATTATCCAGTGGACATAAGTATGACCTTCCTGACACTCCACTGCAAATCTCTGAGATACTGCATGGCGTTTTCTCAAAAGCCATGCAGTTGACCATACTTTAGTCCACTGTTTACCTTTTATGTTAGTACAGTTTCCATCTTTAGTTGGTGACAAAAGATAAGTCATGGACATGTCATGACTACCATATCTTAGAGAATACTTTATCTAAGATACCTTAACTTTAGCATTGTAGTATATGCTTTAGTCTTAGGGTTCGAGCTGGTATCAAAGTATATCCAACTGTAGGATCTAGTATATATAGTCTCTCATTGTAAGTCATATATCATGCTTGTAAGAGTCTTGTAATATCTTGAGTTGAAAAGTAATATATACAAGTGCCTTGAAAATTTATTTCTGTGTGTTCCTTTACTACTTATTATATTATTATCAACTCTTGTAAAAGACTTTACTTCATCTGAATTAAGTGTTTCTATAAGTGAGTTTGAGAGAAATCCAAGTGTTTAAGTGACAAACCCGATCCTGCAATTGGTACCAGAGCTTCTTAGGCTCTTGATTGTGAGATCTTACCATCCCAATCAACCTATTTTTCACTCCTCCTTATACCTCACTCAAAATGGCCCTCAACAAATCTGAAGTAGAGATGGGGACGATGACCAAAGCACCCATCATCACCCCTGAAAACTTCAGGTCCTGGAGCAGAAGAATGGAGGGCTTCATCAGATATCAAGACAACAAAATGTGGCAATCCATTGTCAATGGCCCATATAAGCCAAAAGTAGCTGGTGGAAACAGTGCCATGATCGAGAAAGCTATTGATGACTATTTTGATGAACACAGGAAGAAGCTTGACATTGACAGCAACGCTATGACTGTTCTTATCACTGCAATTCCAAACTCTATCATGGTGGGGTTTGAGCACTGCAAGTCTGCCAAAGAACTGTTTGATGCGCTTGCTCAAATGTACTCAAGCTCAAATGACTCCAAGAAGGGCTCACTGAAGCAGTATTTTAAGAACTTCACCCATGTTGCTGGAGAGACTCTTAGCGAGCAATATTTTAGGTACATGGATCTCATTTCTTCCCTTCAATCTGTGGGAATTGCTCATGAACTCAGAGACCTTACAAGAAAGTTCATGAGTGCATTACCCAATGAGTGGACATTTTACTGTGTCTCTATCAAGAGAATAGAAAATCTAATACACTCACCATGACCGAACTCTATGGGATCCTTGATGTTACCGTTTGGAAATGGAAAGTAAGAGGGGTCATCAGACAAGCAGACCCTTGAGTCTTCGTGCTAGCAACGCTTTAATGGTTGCTAAAGGCTCAGGAATATCCCAGCCTCAATAATACCTGACTTTCACCCAGCAGCCATCTTGCTCTTCTAGGCCATACATCACATTTCCTGAGACTCCAAGGTCTTAACAAGCTCTGCAAAGCTCCTTCCAGGACAGCTATGCTTTTGTCTCAGGAAGTGGACACTCAAGTGATTATCAATATTGCTTTGATGATCTAGAGTGTTTTAGCCCGGATGACGTGGAATACGTGGATATAGTCCAACAAATGGCTCTTCTAACCTACAGAGCAAAGAAGTTCTTTAAAAGAACTGGAAGGCAATTTCCCCAGAACCCAATCAATAGCAAATTTGGGTTTGACAAAACCAAGGCCAAATGTTACAACTGTAACCAACTTGGTCATTTTGCAAGGGAATGCAAGGCTCCCAAGTCCAACCCGACAACCCCACAGGCCTCCACACATCCCTCTACACCAAGCCCACCGGAAAGTCAACTGAAACAGCTGCAATGGCTCAAGAAGTTGACTGGAGCTTCATGGTACAGGATGAGACTCCTGCTCAAGCACTCATGGCTGGAACAGATGAAAATAAGGTATATGAACATCTCTGTACTCCTGCCTGTATTGCTAAGGTTAAATTGTATCAGGACTACAATATGGAGATTAAATCTGATATTTAGTCTTTAAGTGTTTTGAAATCTCACTTTAAAAGGGCTGAATCTGACTACCAAAGAAAAATTGAGGAGTTAGAGAAAAATGTGTCCCTATTAAAACATGAACACACAAACTATAAGACTCAGATAAAGGATTTAATATCCAAATTGACTGCGGCTCAAGCCCAACTTGTCACAGCTGAGGCTCAAGCCAGGAAGTATGCTATTTCCAAGCAAAACTTCCAAGCCATTCTTGCATCATCCTCTCACTCAAAACTTTTTACCAAAACAAAGGAGGGTTGGGAACCAATGAAATTGCTCTACCACACTCTTATGAGTCTAAAGACAACCAAGGTGTGGTACTGAAGAGCAAGAGGTTCCATCTGCTGAACCACCTTCTCATGAGTCAAAGAATGATGCAACTATGGAGACCATCACAGGGAAGAACCAGGTATTTAAGCCCTCCCCTACCAATGATGATCAAACCCTGGCCACCAAAGCCAGAAGAAGCAGAGCTAAGGCAGCCAGAAAAACTGCCATGAAAGTGGCTGAGTCTAAGCTAAGGATAGACCCAAAGCAAAAGGGTATATCCATTTCAGCTGGATTCCAGGTGGTTGGAAACTCTGATTCAGGAAAGGGGTGTAGTACCAGCACTCCTGTCCTACCAAAGGATCCGAAGTTAAAGGGAAAAGTTGCTGATGAAGATAAAAAGAACAAGAAACAGCAATCCTCAAATCCCCAAAAGATTAACATTGCATGCATAATGTGAGGTCTGCATAACCGCATGGCCAAAGATTGTTACTACAATCCTGCTAGCACACATTATGCAAATAATGTTAAAAAGGAAGGAGTCAGGGAAGGTTTCTCATTTGGACCATATCAAATGGTTCAAGTGATGAAAAGGGGAAAGCTTGTTTCCGAAGCAAGGCTGCTCTCGGAAGAAGATTAATCTTCCGAAAGGAAGAAGGCTTCGGAAGCTAAAGCTGTCAAGACTCAGAAGAACAAAAAAGTCCCCTTGAAACCATCCCAGAAGAAGACTGCTTCGGAAGAAAAGGTGGTGAAGGCTTCTTCCGAAAAGAAAAAAGCTTCGGAAGAATGCCAAGTTACAAAAGCATCAACAAGCTCATCCTCCATGATCAACCAAGGGATGGAATGGAAGATCAAAGAAGATGTTGTAGCCCAAACCTCTTCTTCAAAGACATCCATTGAACCCCCATGCATAAATTTTGGTTCAATTATGTCATTATCTTTGGAAGAACCCAAGACCAATAAAGCTTAGGTTTCCAATCAAAACTAATCATCTCATCTTATGTGCAGGGACATCCATATGACAAGAATAACAATATTTGGATTGTAGATAGTGGATGCTCCAGGCACATGACAGGGAACATATCTCTCCTTCAACAATTTCAACATTATGATGGAGGTCCTGTCCAGTTTGGAGGTGAGGCCGGATATATTTCTGGCAGAGGGAGTATATTCAATGGTATGTTAACAGTTGGCAAAGTTAACTTTCTCAAACAGCTTGAACACAATCTGTTAAGTGTTTCTCAATTCTGTGATCAAAAGCACCAAATGCTTTTCACAGAACATGAGTGCATTATCCTCAAACTAGGGATGACAATTCCTCCGGAATTGGTGCTTCTTAGATCTCCCAGGAAATGGGATATTGTTGGATTGTTTATGCCCAAGCACATAGAACATTGATGTGGTTAGTACGTCATGATCCAAGTCGGGTCTGCCCAATAACAAGCTTAGCAAACACCAAAAATTATTTAATTCATGATATAATCATACAATTAAATAAATACATCAATTTAGAATATGGGTTTTCTAAATAAGTTGCATATGAGATTGAACAACCTATATGGATTTTTGTTCATGAATATTTTGTAATGTTGTTTAAATTTGCTAAATAACATCAAATAATAGGAGTGTGTGTATAAGTTATATAATTAAAGGGGTAATTACATAACTTATTAAAACTTTTATTTAAAAGGATTAAAAGTTTTTGGGGAAAAAAAACTAAAAATATCAAGGGGTTCGGCCGCCCCTTTTGGGCAGCCCCCTTTTGTTTCCTTTGGGTGTCTTGAGACAAGTAATCTCCAAGCACATACACACTCTCCATTCAGATCTCTCTCACTCTCTCATATGCAAAAAAGGTCACAAGAACATCACCTAAACTTATGGAAGAAAGATGTCACGGCTGGAACAAAGCTTTTGCAGCTTTTTTGTTTGTTCACGGCTGGAACAAGGTTCCAGCAACTTTCTTGACCCGATTTGGTGCTCAAATCGTAGCATGAATCGTGTATGCTTCATGCTTGTGGCTTCATAAAAGGTATTATCATGGGGTTGCTCTTGTCATGTTTGGTTGTTAAATCTTATATTGTATGCTAGTTCTTCACATAATAAAGATCATCTTGTTATGGGTTTGTTTGTTTAATACATAATAATGTTAATTTTCAGAAACTTTAATATGATTTAAGGTTTCCTTCCGCTGCGTTCATATTTTTAAATGGTTAAACAATTTGTAAATGGTCCAACAAACACCTTCAATGGCATCTAGAGCCGGTTATGTGGAAACTAGCATCATTATCCTTGTGAATTTGGTTTTAAAGAATGTTTATCGACTCATTAGAGGCTGATTTTGGCTGATTTAATAAACCCCATGTCTTTCAAAGTTATATCTTCATGCTTTTGATTAAACTTTGAAAGATAGGAATGTCAATTGGTTGATATGTTTTGGTTGTTGTTTGTTTGGACAAACAAACCCTAATTTTCAGTTTATGTTAGCTGAAAATTTGGGGTTTGATGGGGTTTATTTTGTTTGTTGAATGATGTTTGTGATTGTTCTTTTGATGGTGCATAACCTAGCTTAGACCTTGTGTTGTTTTGGTTTGGTTACATGTTTTGTTTTGGTTATTTCGTTCAATTGGATTGTAAGTTTTGTGCTTGTAATTTATCTATTTATTCATTGGGTTGTAATAATAGATTAGGAGTATTTCTCTTTTACTAGAAAATATGTATTAGGATATATATTATGTAAAAGAAGATGCTCGGGAAGGAAGCACAAAAGGAAGACACAAAGTGGACTTGAAGCATACGGATGCGACATCAAGTGGGAGATCCAATGTGATCTCAATTTTGTGTTGTTGTTGTTGGACCAAAAGAACCAATGAGCCAAGATCAGAAAACCTCTAAGTCCCACATGATATCATAACAACTGCTGAAGGCTTCATCAGCAGATCGACAAGTGCCGAAAACTCCAACAGCTGAAGATCAAGTGCTGAAGACTTCAACAGCTGAAGACTAAATTGCTGAAGTTCAACAGCTGAAGAACACAAGTGCTAAAGCTGAATAGCTGAAGAACACAAGTGCTGAAGCTGAATAGCTGAAGAACACAAGTGCTGAAGCTGAAGTTCAAAGTACTGAAGTACAACAGCTGAAGAGTCTACAAGTGCTGAAGATCAACAACTGATGTACAAAGTCTGAAGACAAAGACTGAAGACATCAGCTGATGATATCTACTGAAGTCATCAGCTGATGAAACGTCAGAAGTTCAAGTCTGAAGATCAAGAACTGAAGTTTCAGTAGTTTGTCACAACAGCTGAAGAGTACTTCTTCAGTAGTTGAGATATCAGTAGTTTTATGTTTTTACTTTCAGTAGTTGTGTAAAACGACTGAAGAGCTTGTTCTTCAGTCGTTGTAGTTTCAGTAGTTTTATGTTTTTCAGTAGTTATAATAACTGATAACACTTAGTATTTTTGTAAGGAGATGTCAGCTGTTTTGACATCTTCAGTAGTTGTGTTTCAGTTGAAATAATTCTGTTAGATGTCACTATCAAGTGACATCAGCAGACGTCACATCTCTTATATAAGAGGTGTCGACCTATTGTAAGTGTGACATTCCGTTACACGAAAGCGAATATTGAATGAAATATATTTGCAGAATTCTCTTTCTATAACCGTCTTCATTCTTCATTGAATATCGTTTCGTTCTTGTGAATTGGCTAATTCGTTGTTAGAATTCCGCTGCTATACTCTCTAATCAATCAAACATAGATCACTGATCCTAACAAGTGGTATCAGAGCTGGTTAATCATTGATCGATCTAACAATTGATCATTGAAACTGCTAATTGATATCTGTGTTTGATTGAATTAGCATATTCGCAAGAACTGGTTATAGATTATTGAATTTCTGTCGCTTTCGTTCATTTATTTTGAGATCTCTTTTGGTCAATTGGTTGTTGCGTTTTGTTCTAAATCTGTTTTAGCTTAATCGAATTTGATTGAATCTGAGATGACTACTCCTTCTAATGATCCTCACAATACCGGTTCCTCAACCAAGCCTCCGATGCTGGTTAGGACCGAGTATAACATATGGCAACGAAGAATGCTTCATCACCTGTCTGTTAACAGTTCAGGTTGTTGGACATCTGTGGTACATGGACCACATAAGCCTATGGTGAACAATCCAGAAACCAATCAAATGGTTCCGAAGAAGAAGGAACAATACCCTGATGAAGATCGGAAACTGTTTGAGATTGATGCTAAAGCCCATGGAATTCTGGCCATGGCACTGCCTAATGAAATCTATTCAGGGCTTATGCATCATGAAACTGCTCATGATCTCTGGAATGCCCTGAAGGAACAATTCGATGGCACAGATGAGGTCTTAGCAAACAATAGAGAAATCCTTTCCCAACAATATGAGACATTCTCTCATAGGAAGGGTGAGACACTGACTCAACAGTTTGAGCGCTTTTCCTGCTTGATATCTAAGCTGAAAATGGTGAAACAGGAATACACCAATAGCCAGATGAACAACAGGTTCCTCAGATCACTGCTGAGAGATGGGACACATACACTATTGTCCTACGCTCCAGTGCAAATCTGGATGGCCTATCTCTCACCCAACTTCATGGGAAACTGCTTACATTCGAAAGAGATATAGAGCAGAAGAGGAAACTGTCCTTATCAGGAAAGCTCACCGATGACTTTGTACCAGGGAATACTGCCTTGGTTGGTCATGAGTCAGAATATGCTGCATCTGAAAGCAATTATGATGAGCATATTGATTTCTCTTCAAATAGTTCTGATCATGCATTTGTTGGTATTGAGAGTCATTCTGGCAGTAATAGTGACAATCTATGCTTCATTATGGATGATCTGAAAGGAATAGCTGATGATGATCTAGAAGAGATGGATATTCTGAGCCAAATGGCATTGATTAATATTAGATCTCAGAAGTTCTATAAGAGAACTGGCAGGAAATATGCTGGACTCTCTGGCAAAACCAAAGTTGGTTTTGACAAGAGTAAGTTGAGGTGTCACAAATGCGAAAGGCTGGGACACTTTGCAAGAGAGTGTAGATCAACTGGATCTAATTTTTATGCACCCTTTGTGACTTTTCCTAGTACTAGTCCACAAAACAGAGGGCAATATCCTGCTGGTTCTGGTCATCATTCACATCCTAGATCTCCTGCATACTTTGTTCCCCAGGGTCAAATGTCATATCCTTATCCCTGCTATTATATGCCTCAACCAAATCCTGTTCAAGCTCCAATTGCTCAACAACCACAAGCATTGCCTGAACCACAACCTTCCCAATCTCATCAACAAACTCAACCTCAACAACACAGCTTCTTCACCCCAGGAGTTGTTGACTGCAGCAGTTTACCAGATGACTTGTTGGTCATGAACAACTGTTCTCAGGTGCTGGTCAACATGGTGGTGAAAGTCCCTTTGGAAATCTAGCTCTTGGCTTTGGATTCTGCTGATACTTCATCCACTAATGCCTCTACACCAAAGGTGTCACAGGTATCCTCTGAGGCAAAAGCCAATTATGTTCTGAAACATGTATAGCAACATTTGCATCAATTAGAGAAGCAAATGTAGCTTTAATCAACAAGAACATTGAGCTGGAACAAATAATTTCCAAAAGCAAAGCTGAATTTGAGTCTGTGCTTAATGATAAGAATGATGAGATTTACAAACTTAAATGCCAAATAACTGATGATAAGGCTAGGGAAGAGATACTTCTAGAGAAGTATAAAGATCTCAAAGAAACCCTTGCAGTTACCCAGGTAGAGTGTGATAGATGGGTACAATCATGCAAAGGTTTTGAAATGCTTCTTAGTAAGCAATCTGCTTCCAATGTGAAGTTTGGCATTGGTTACAATCACACTGCTCCACCTACAGATTTTACTCCCAGAGCAGAGGTAGAATCTGATGGTGAGAGTAATAACCAATCCATCTCCTCATGTGATCTACTTTTTGATACAGCACAATCAGAAGTAGAAGTTAGTACCAAGCCCTCTCAGAACCTATCAGCTGATGTTGATGGTTCCACTGCTAACACTCACATGATCAATGAGTTGATCAACTCAGGAGTTAATTCTGAAAGTCCTGAAAGGACTAGAGAGCAGGATTTCATACCTGAAGTTCAAACTCCAACTACTGCCAGTACTGAAAAGAAGAAAACTGTCAGTAGAAAGAGTTTGAAGACTACTAAAGAGGTAGTCAAGAAAGCAAACAATGCTTCCAAAGTACTGAAGAGCAAGTCTTCAGTTGCTTCACCCTCTTTAGTTGATGATCAACCTAAGATGAAGAAGAAACCATGTGAAGTATGTGGTTTGTTCAATCATCTTACAGATGATTGCTGGTACAAAAGAGGTTCCAAACTCAAACATAAAGAAGAAATTAAAGAGAAAATGGTAAAAATGAAAACTGAGTTTGAGACCACATTTGTATCAGCAACATCAAATCCTGTAACCCTTAAGTCCTCAAAGAAATCCAAAAAGGAAGGGGTTAAACAGGTGACAGCTGAGAGTGCTCAGAAGAATAAGGTGCAACATAGGAACTTATCAAACTCCACTAGCAATGTGTCTGATGAGCTGAAAGCTTTATCACAAAATCAGACACAGCTGGTTATGATGGTTCAACATCTATTGGGAAGAGTTAACCAATTAGATGCTCCTATGTTGAAACCACAGAAAAGGAGGTCCAAGCCAAAGGATTCCTCTTCTTCACCATCTTCTTCCTCGCAGGCTGTTGTTTCTAATACAACTGTTAGTTACCATCTGTTGATAGACCAGGCCCAAAACCAAAAAGGTTTGGGTCTCCAAAACTAACTGATTTTTATTATTGCAGGGTTCTCCGACATGCCAAAGTAGCATCTGGTATGTACACAGTGGGGGATCTATGCACATGACTGGAAAAACTCTCTTCTTCATGACTACTCTCAAGGAAAGAAGAGGTTTGTTTCTTTTGGCAATGATGCTAGGGGTTACATCATTGGAAATGGCTTTGTCTCCAATGGAGAAATAAAGTTGATGATGTTAATCATATGGAAAATCTCAAGTACAATCTCTTGAGTGTCAGTCAAATGTGTGATAAAGGCCATGTTGCTCTTTTCACCAGTCAGAACTGTAGGATTCTGTCATCCAAAGTTCTGCATTGATTGATAAGGTGTTGGATGATCACACTCTCCTGAGAGCCAACAGGACTGGAAGAGTGTATGCCTTAGATCTTTCCAAGAAAATAGATCTCAGAGGCAATCCTTGCCTATTTTCAAAGCCTCTTCTCAAGAATCTAAACTGTGGCACAGAAGGCTGGGTCATGTTAATTCAAAAACATGAATCAGCTTATCCACAATAGTTTAGTTAGAGCTTACCAATAAAGGAGTTCCACTGTGATGAAACCTGCACGCTTGTTAGAAGGAAAACAGCACAAGTCTCATTCCCTCCTATTAAGAGCCTAAGTCCACTGCCTGCTTGCAATTACTGCATATGGATCTATTGGTCCTGTGAGAGTGATGAGCATGGCAAAGAAGAAATACTGTCTCGTAATTGTGGATGATTACTCCAGATTTGTATGGACTTTCTTTCTACATTCAAAGGATGAGGTTGCTCAGAATATTATTCACTTTGTGTTGTATATTGAGAAGTAGTATTCCCTTCCAGTCAAGTGTATTAGGAGTGACAATGGAACTGAATTCAGAAACCCACACTTGATGACTTCTATCTTTCAAAGGGAATCAACAGGCAGTTTAGCATCCCAAGGACTCCAGAACAAAATGGAGTAGTGGAGAGAAAGAACAGGACCCTAATTGAAGCTGCAAGGTCCATGCTGGCTGACTCTGGTTTGCCACTGACCTTTTGGGTGAGGCTGTTAACACAGCTTGCTATGTGCAGAATAGAGTCTAGTAAATCAGAGGTTGATGAAGACTCCATATGAAGTTCTCCATCACTTGGCTCCTCTAATTTCATTTTTCAAAGCATTTGGGTGTCCCTGTTTTATTCTCAACACAAAGGATCAACTCCATAAATTTGATCCTAAGGTGGATGCAGGGTATTTTGTTGGTTATTCATCTACTTGCAAGGCATACAGAGTCTCAACTGCAGAACAAAGATAGTTGAAGAGACTTTTCATGTGAAGTTTAATGAATCTCCTTTGGACAAGATTCCACAAAACCCTGTGGAGTTGTTTGATTTGGACATACTGCAATATGTTCCTTATCAACCTCCAGCTGTTGTAGATCCTGTGGAAATCATCTTCTGCAGCATGTCTTCCACCTGGTGGTATTGATGATGATGATGATAATATCAATACTCACCTATTCAAGTTTAGCGACCAACTGCATGTGTCTGCTAAATTTGATGTTCCTGTAGCTTCAGCAGTTCCATCCACAACAAATGCTGATGAGATCTCTGTTTCCTCTACATCTTTTGAGTTACCATCTAATTCTTGGTTTCAAGAGTCTGCATCAACATCTGCTGCTGCTGAAGGTCCTACAAACACTTGCACAGATCTCATTGTTTATCAAGAACTGAAGAATCACCCCATGTCTCAGATTATTGGTGATATCCATGCTGGTGTTTCAACAAGAAGTCAATTGTCTAACTTCTGCTTCTATGCTCTCTTCATTAGTCAGCTAGAGCCAACGAACTACCATGTTGCTTTGAGAGACAATGGATGGGTTGAAGCTATGCAGCTTGAGCTACTCAGTTCAAGAAACAACAAGTGTGGGAACTGGTTCCTCTTCCCCCAGGTAAGTGTGCAACAGGCACTAAATGGGGTTTAGGAATAAAACTGATGAAAATGGGCTTATTGTTAAGAACAAGGCTAGACTGGGTGTATAGGGGTTTTCACAAGAAGAAGGTATTGACTATGATGAAACCTTTGCCCCTGTAGCCAGACTAGAGGCAATCAGATTGTTTTTAGCCTATGCTGCATTCCACAATCTTAAAGTTTTCCAAATGGATGTCAAAAGTGCATTTTTATATGGTAAAATAAAGGAAGAAGTTTTGTATGTCAACCACCAGGCTTTGAGGATAATAAACATCCTGAATGGGTGTATAAACTTGATAAGGCTCTTTATGGGTTGAAACAAGCTCCTAGAGCCTGGTATGAGACACTTTCTACTTTTCTTCTTAAGAATAATTTCACCAGAGGCTCCATTGATAAAACTTTGTTTATTAAGAAGGTGGATCAGCATAAGCTACTTGTTCAGATTTATGTTGATGATATCATTTTTGCATCTTCTGATCCCCAATTGTGTGATGTTTTTACAACATTAATGAAAAAGAGGTTTGAAATGAGTGCAATGGGAGAATTACAGTTCTTTCTAGGCTTGCAAATTAAACAAAAGGCTGATGGAACCTTTATTCATCAATCCAAATATACAAAAGATCTTTTGAATAAGTTTGATTTACAACACTGTAAGCCCTGTTCTACTCCCATGTGCAACACCACACAACTGGATGCTGATCAGAAAGGTAAGCTATTGATGAAACACTTTACAGATGTATGATTGGTCCTTGATGTATTTAACAGCTTCTAGACCACATATTATGTTTGCTACATGTGTTTGTGCTAGATTTCAAGCTGCTCCTAAAGAGTCTCATTGGATTGCAGTCAAGAGAATCTTTAGACATTTTCAAGGTACACAATCTCTGGGTTTATGGTATTCCACTGGACACTCTTGCAAATTAGTTGCTTTTTCAGATAGTGACTATGCAGGGTGCAAGTTAACTAGAAAGTCAACTTCTGGTGGTTGTCAATTCCTAGGCAACTGTTTGATTTCTTGGCAGAGTAAGAAACAAACATCTGTTGCTACATCAACTGTTGAGGCCGAGTACATTGCTGCTGCAAGTTGTACTTCTCAGGTACTCTGGCTTCAGAACCAACTTCTGGATTATGGCATCCCAGAGACTAAGACTCCATTATTAATGGATAGTGCTTCAGCTCTGTGTATCATCAAAAATCCAGTCCAGCACTCTAAGACCAAACATATAGAGATCAGACATCATTTTATTCGGGATTGTTTTGAAAAAGGTCTGATTGATCCTAAGTTTGTGCCTAGTGCTGATGAGCTTGCAGATATTTTTACTAAGCCTTTGGATAGTTCTACTTTCCAAAACCTTGTGTTAAGGCTTGGTATGCTGCAGCTAGAATAAGTGACAACTACTGATGATTTCAGTAAAAAAAATTACTAGTGATCATTGGTAACCATGTCACAATAAGTACTGATGAGTCCTTTCACCTTCAGTAGTTTTTATAACTACTGACGGCTAAATGCCTCACAAGTACTGAAGTACTTTATCTATTCCAAACTACTGATGTAGTTACAACTACTGAAATCAGTACAAACAGATAAGTACTAACGTCCTATGAACACGTGAAAAGCAGCTGCAAAGTCTGATGAGTAAGAGTTGAGGACAGTATGAAACAGCTGAAAGGCTATGAATTGACGAAAACTATTGAAGAGAACTTTCTCTTCAGTTGTTTCAACAACTGCTGTTTCATTCTAAACAACTGAAGCAAAACCATGTCTTCAGTAGTTTTTATAACTACTGATGACTAACACTAAGTCTTCAGCTGTTTACAACAACTGATGACAAAACCACTGTCTTAAGTAGTTCACAACTACTGATGACAACCACCAAGTCCTCAGTTGTTTCATCATCTGCAGTCAAAACCATGACTTCAGTAGTTTTCTAACTACTGATGTCTAAAACCACGACTTCAGTTGTTTCAACGTCTCAAAGGGTAATACCATGTCAACAGTCGTTTAAAACTACTGATGACTAACACCAAATTCTTCAGTCGTTTTCTAAACCGTACCCTATAAATATCCCTGACCTAATCCTTCAGAGCTTCATATTCTTCAAACCTAACGTTCATCTCTCCAAAACTTCTATCTCCTAAATGGCGTCCATGCAACTCAAACCGCGACACAACTGTGTAGCTTACCTCACCAAATCGCCATTCTGGGCTAAGTTCGATAATGCTATTGATCTTATGGTCCAGTGACCCTACAAAACGGCCTTTCTTCTCAATCCAATCCTTCATGCCGAATCCCTTAACCAGTTTTGGTTGAACGTCACCCTCACCACTGGGGAGAACAACACAGCGTCTCTCCGGTCGGTCGTCAACAACCACGAAGTGGTCATCACTCCCGATATACTTCGTCAAACTCTACACCTGGATGATGCCACTTCTCCTGCTGGATATCCAAAGGGCACAACTGATTTATCCTTTGCCCACCATGGATATCAGGGCAACCTTAGTGCCTCCACAATACTGAAGAAACATTTCCATGATGCTGAACGTCTAATATTTCACATGGTAAATGTATGTTTGGCTCCTAAGACTTCATCTTGGGATCAAATGTCTACAAAGTGGCAGCAGGTAATGTACTCCATTCTTGAGCAACAGCCTTTAAATTTTTCAGAATAATATTTTCAGAGCTCAAGGATATGGCACAAAAGCAAACTGCTAACCGTTGGATATTATATCCACGGTTCATAATGGCCATAATTACAAACCAGCTTCAAGCTGAGGGACTGGTTGGCCTGGGAGTCCCTGCTATGACTGTTTTGCCTGAAGTATACTCCCGGCACAACTCTGACCAATCACTCAAACTGGCTGCCAAGCTGCGCAAACCCAGGCAGCTGAAACCCCCAGCCACCACCTCCAAATCAAAAGTCCCCACCAAACCCACCAAAAAGAAAACCAAAAAGGCTACTCAGGGAAATGTGTTAGGACCTGGTATTCGATGAAAATACCTAGGGATCACGTGTATACCGGATCAAATAGTGCGGAATCCTATTTGATTGGTGATCCAATCGGTGAGAACACACGAAGAATCAATCAAGGATTGAAACTAACGTTAGAAATCGATAAGGAATCGATCTAATGTGTTCTATGAACTTGGAGAACGATTTGGAAGGTTTCTGGACGGCTAGGGTTCGTATGGAATTGAACTTGAACGAATCTCCCTGTTTTTCACGAATTGAGTTGTATTTATAGGTTGGCACTCTTCAATCGTGGGACTGAACCATTATTTTGGTTCAGTCGTGCGATTGAACCATGCGGTTGGTTCATTCGTGCGACTGAGTGTTCAGTCGTGCGATTGAGCCATTCTTATGTTACAGTCGTACGACTGATCCAGTCTCCTGGTTCAGTCGTGCGACTGAGTCAATCGTATGAGGTTCTTCATACTTAGGTTCATTCGCATGAGCCATTCGCATGAGAACTTCATTAAGTTAAGTTTGAATGTTTTAGTTAATTAATATAATATTATATGTAATCATTCAAGTAATCATAAACTCAATTAATTCATTTACGACTCATTAATGAACTATTAAACATTATAACCAACAGACTATCAATATCAGTTCATTAATCATACCAAACAAGATCTATTACATCACATATCACGATCTAGGGACATACATGTATCAACAAACTCCCCCTTGGACCTAGATCTCTCTAATGTCTTGTTTTCTTCATTACCTTCTCATATTTCTTGTACTTGTCCTCTTGTGTGACTCCGCGTGAATATCAAACGCAAAGCAAAGTCGTATAACATTTTGGAACTGGAGGGCTTGTACAATGTCTTGTGTGTCATAGAACAGTGGCCACTTGTATAATGTATAGACATCATTAGCAGACATGTTGGTTAGCCACATTGGGTCGAATAGCCTGACAGTATCCATTTGATCCCCTTTGTTTAGAACTATGACAGCTTCAGCAGTTCTCCAATCATAGTACCACCATTTGAAATGTGGAGTGAAGTCCTGTGGCATTTCCTGAGAGGGATTCTCGACATAGTGCGAGGAGGACTCCACTTCAACACAATTTTAGGTTTTCCAGTAATGGCATCCATCTCAGACCTTCTAATATACCTTGTAGGTTGTTGAGGTCTGAAGTTAATCCATCTGGTGTGGTACTCTTTCTTGAGGGCAGCCTCAAACCAGCCTGACATTTTTCTCGTGTCAGCATACAACAGCTTCAACTTGGCCAGCTGGTTGAGCTCAAATCCAGGTAGAGTCTTTAGATCATGTGGAAATCTAAAGTACTCTATGCCCTTTTCCCTCTTAACGGCATACACGTTAAGATCATGAAAATATGCCCATGCTATAATCCTGCCTGACACCGTAAGATGTTTCTTGACGCTGTAGAACTTGGTGTAGGCATCCCTCTTCGGTGCATCACGTTGGGCTCTGACTTCTTTAAAACATTCAGCCCATTGAGCCTTTCGAATGTATACATCTTTGTTTGAGGCTTGGGCTGTTCCTTCGATCTTTCCTGCTTCCTGCTCCATCTTGTCAGTACCTCAAACATATCACTGACTAGGGACTCTGTTCAGTGTATAGCAAGCATTTTCCACTGCCTCGTTCCAGAATTGGATAGGCAGTTTTGAGTCTGCCAGCATAGTCCGGGCCGTTTCTATCAAGCTCCTGTTCTTTCTCTCAGCAACTCCATTCATCTGAGGTGTGTAGGCAGAGGTGAATTGATGCACAATTCCCTTTTCCTTGCAGTATGCCTCCATCCCTTGATTCTTGAATTCTGTCCCGTTGTCTGAGCGTATTTGTCGAACTTTGAGTTTGTAGAGTGATTCCAGTGTGGTTACTAATTCTTTGAATGTCTCCAAAGTTTCTGATTTGGATTTCACAAACATTACCCAAGTGAACCTTGAGTAGTCATCAGTGACCACATAACAGTACGCGTCGCCTGCGATGCTCCTTGTACTAACTGGACCGAACAGGTCCATGTGAAGAAGCTCAAGAGGAAGTTCTATTGAATGAACTTTCTTTTCCTTATGAGACTTCTTTGTCTGTTTGCCCTTCTTGCAAGCTACACAGAAGTCAGGAAGTTGGAAGTTCTTGACATTCACTCCTCTAACTAAATCCTTCTGAATCAAATGGTTCATCTTCCTTTGACTAATGTGTCCCATTCTCCGATGCGAGGAGATGGAATCCTTCTCAGTAGCTTTAGATAAGAAACACTGAACCTCATGATCCGTTGTGGCAGCTGTTGACAGATCCAAGACATAAAGGTCTTTATATCTTGAAGCAGTCATCAGAACTTGGTCTTCTGGGATCATATATTCTTTCTTGAGCATGTAACACTTCTGATTATCGAAGATGACTTTAAAGCCTTTATCACAGATTTGGGACACAGAAAGTAAGTTGTTCTGAAGTTGTTGAACGTAGTTCACTTTATCAAACTTAACTTTCTGATTTCCCACTTCTCCCTGAGCTGTGATATAGCCTCCTTTGTTTCCTGCAAAGGAAACATGCCCTCCTTTTATTTGTTTGACGTTGGATAAAAGGTGCTATTTCCTGTCATGTGCCTGGATGCTCCGCTGTCTATAATCCACGTGTTAGTCTCAGCGCTATATCGAGCACCGTGCGCATACAAAGTGAAAGGATTAGTTTAGGTTAGGAACCCAAGCTTTGACTGTCTTGGGTTTCCCTGAGGCATCACACATCATAAACTCCACCCATTGACCCTTAGAAGGTGAGGGTAGCTCAGGTTCTTTCTTGTTATCAGTATCAGACATGAGGTGGATTTTTCTTTCCATAAGCCAGATTTGTGCAGTGCCTGTTTATGATAAACAGTCGTCTGGCTTACAGGTTGGACTTTAGGGTCACTTGCTCTTCTAGGTGGAGTTAGAGAACTCCGCTTAGAAGACCTAGGTCTAGAGTCCAGAAGATCAATCTTCTTCCTAGGTGTCTGATAGAAATGACAGTCGGAAGCAATGTGTCCACATTCTCCACAGTTGTAGCATGACCTGCTATCAACTTTATGAGTAGACTTTCTTTGTGGAGAAGTGCGTGACACTCTAGTAACATCAATCACTTTAGTTTTGACTCTTGGATGTTTGATGTTTTCTCTGGTATAACAAATTTTACTGATTTAACCTGTTTTCCTTTTTGGTTAGCTGGTTTTTGACTCGAAGCTTGTGAAAAAGTAACATTTGAAGTCCTTTTAGGTTCTGATTTGACTCTATTTGACCCTGACTGTAAATTAACTTTTTCAAATTCATTTTCCAGGTTAACACATGGCATTTTACCCTTTGCCTTTGAAGTGGCCTCCTTTTGTTTCTTACCAGATTCAGTAGATGAACATGAGGTGTCTGGATCAGTAACAAGAGGAGTGGTCACCACATGATCCTTGATGGGGTTATTATTTACTGGTCTAGACTTGGTGTTCATCAAGGTCTCAGGTGGTGGTGGAACCACTTTGTAGCCTAATCCCTCCCCGTTATTCCTTTCTCTTACTAAGTGTTGAACTATGTGTGAAGAACTAGTCCAACTGTGCAGTTTCTGTTTTAATGAATAACTTCGACTTCTAACACTGCTCTTTGTTTCTTAGTGTCTTCCAGGGAGTTAAGATAGTACCTAATTTCGTTTGCTTGGTTAAAAGCCACTACTTGAGTTTCCCTAAGTTGTTTGGTCAATAGGTCTATCTTTTCTTTATAACACTGCTCATTTTGTTTTAGCACTCTATTTGCCTCAGTACACAGACGTAAATCTTTTACTAAGTTATCATTATGGTCTAATAACCTAGCAAATTTGTCATCTATGCTCTTCCTAAACGTGTCACAATCAGAACAAGCATGGTTATTAAAAAGTCGGTCAGTGGTACTTACCTGAGTTGGTCCAGAAGTATTAGCCATCAGTGCTGCATCAGATGATTCTGGTTCTGTCGACTCTGGCTTTTCAGTCTCTGAGGTGGAGACTTCCTCATTTGGCTTGTAGCTGACCTCGGCTGCAGTTGTTTCTTCACTATGTGACATTGCAATTTCAACTGCTATATCACCTTCACTCGCAGAATCATTGTCAATATCTTCGACACTGGCAATGTTAGATTCTCCTGGTGAGACAAACCTGAAACTCCAATCCTGTCCTTCATCATCATGAGCAGTTAGTGCTTTAGGCTCCTTGTTTGATGAAGTAGAATTAGAGGGTTGCTTGTCCTGGCGAGTAAATGATGAGAACGGGTTCCCATTCCCCGTCTTCTTTGGCTTGACACATTCTCGTTTAAAGTGCCTCTTCTCACCACAGTTAACGCAGGTCACTTTACTCTTATCGAAGCCAAAGGTGGTGTCCTTAGTAGCAACCAAGTTCTGTCCAGTCTTTTTCACAAACTTTTTCGCCCTTCGAACAGCACTTGCTAGGCCCACATTATATCCATTCTTTCGAGCTCCATCTCATCCACCTGCTCGTAGTCCTTATCTGCCAGATGGCAGTTTCCAATATGATGGGTACATGATGACCCAGACGTGTCTGATCCAGAAGTAGAGGCATGTGAAGGACCTGACGAGCTAGACACAAAAGCAGTCTGGAGAGGTGCTCCAGATGCCTTTGCTTGAGGTGTGGCGTTGTATAAAGCTGGATTTTGTGTGTACGAAGACTTCTGAGCTCTATACTTCATCCTTAGTGCTTCTTCGCGCAACTTAAGAATGAAGTCATTTATATCCGGCTTTACAAGAATACCATTCTGTCTCAGGTTAGACACGAATGTAGCCCACTTATCCGGCAACCGTCTGCGAAGTTGCTTACTTTTTCTTCCATGGTAGTAACCACTCCATGGGTATGCAATTCGCTCATCAAGTGGTAGAATCTATCTATGACGTCGTCCAAGCTTTTATTACCAATTGAAGAGAAGTTATCGAATTCCTTCTTTAACTCCTTTGCTTTGATTGCCTTCAATGATGCATTACCATCATATCTCTTCTCTAGCGCATCCCACAGTTTCTTGGATTGCTTGTTCTCGGAATACTGGTGGAATATGTCTTTGGGGATCGACTGAGTGATCAATGCATATACTCTTTTCTCTGCATTGTACTTTACTTTCTGCGCGTCGGTCATCCCGCTTCATGTTAGTTTACCCCATCAGCTCCCACCGGTGTACTATAACCTGTCTCAATGGCTTCCCACAGATTAGGATCTACTCCATTAAGGCAGATCTCAAAACGTTGTTTCCAGTGGGGAAACTCATCTAAAGTCAAGAGCTTTGGTGGTTTATTGTGATTCCCCACCTCACTCTCAAGCAGCAACAGATTCTGTATCCTTGAGTCTTTCCCAGCAGTAAAGGCTGACATCTGATCTTCCATGATGAATAAACTTATAATCTAATCAAACAAACTTTTACTGATGCGACTGAAGGAGGCGACTGAGCTAATCGTGCGTATAAGCTCTGCGATTGGTTCAATCGTGCGAATGAACTGGGAGATTGGTTCAGTCGGGCGAATGAATCTGGTACGTATGAGCTATGCGAACGAATGGTACAATCGGCCGAATGAAGGTGCGACTAGGTCCAATCGTGCGTATGAGTAGTACGAATGGAGTCCAGTCGTACGAATGAGTCAGTCGTGCGATTGAAGCCGCTGGTTTGCGAAAATTTGTAGGTTTGACGGTTTTCAGCCGTAAAAACTCGAAATTTTACAAGTTCTGATTGCCTGAGTCCGTAGAAACCACACGTCGATGAGCAGGGAACTTCCAAGATCACTTTTGATGCCAAAGATTGCGTTTTTAGTGTAAAAACACAAACTTTATGCAATCTTGATTGAATCAACAAGTAATCACGAGCCAAAAGCTCTGATACCACTTGTTAGGACCTGGTATTCGACGAAAATACCTAGAGATCACGTGTATACCGGATCAAATAGCGCGGAATCCTATTTGATTGGCGATCCAATCAGTGAGAACACACGAAGAATCAATCAAGGATTGAAACTAACGTTAGAAATCGATAAGGAATCGATCTAATGTGTTCTATGAACTTGGAGAACGATTTGGAAGGTTTCTGGACGGCTAGGGTTCGTATGGAATTGAACTTGAACGAATCTCCCTGTTTTTCACGAATTGACTTGTATTTATAGGTTGGCACTCTTCAATCGTGCGACTGAACCATTAGTTTGGTTCAGTCGTGCGATTGAACCATGCGGTTGGTTCATTCGTGCGACGGAGTGTTCAGTCGTGCGATGGAGCCATTCTTATGTTACAGTCGTACGACTGATCCAGTCTCCTGGTTCAGTCGTGCGACTGAGTCAATCGTATGAGGTTCTTCATACTTATGGTTCATTCGCATGAGCCATTCGCATGAGAACTTCATTAAGTTAAGTTTGAATGTTTTAGTTAATTATATAATATTATATGTAATCATTCAAGTAATCATAAACTCAATCAATTCATTTACGACTCATTAATGAACTATTAAACATTATAACCAACAGACTATCAATATCAGTTCATTAATCATACCAAACAAGATCTATTACATCACATATCACGATCTAGGGACATACATGTATCAACAAAATGAGTCCCCTGAGGATGCCCCTGCAACACAAACGCATGCTATATCCACTGGTTATAACCCCCTAGTCGATATAAGGACTCTTCCAGCCATAGCCGCTCAGGATTCCTCTCAAAAGGAGCCTCCAGCAACCACACAAGGGGTACCCACACATCTGGGATCTTCCTCACTTGAGGAGATTGCCATTGAAGAGCACCATCCTCCCAGGTGCACACTGCTTTTACCCCATCTCCCCATGCAACCGCCCCCCAAAGTCCTACATTGCTTGTTGCACAAGTGCTGACTCAGTTGCACTCCTCACCCCCTCCCCAGATACCAATTACTACTGGAACACCTCTACCATTGAGGGGGAGGACCAAAGTGCAGCTGAGAACCCACAGCATAGGGGTTACAATGTTCCTTCTCCTAGTGTAGCAATGGAGATTGGAACTTCTGGTGAGGCTGCCACCTCTCCTGCGTCAGCATATGATCAGGTTGTAGTTGGTACCATTACTAAGACCTTACCAGAGGCAACTGCTGATGACGGACATAGTCCTGAGGCAGGAAGTCCCCAGTACCAAGACAAAGGGGCACATGCTACAACTGAGCTACACTCAGTGCATGTTCATCCTGATCCTATCAGGAGGTCAGGTGATTCAGTATCTACTGATGATGACCTGGGCTTCTTTTACGATGTAATCGCCCAAAACACCATCCTGGAGGAGGAGGTGAGCAGACTCAAAGAACTGCTTGCCAAAACTTCTAAGGACCAAAGACCATCTGCCTCCACCAACCCACACATGGCACCTTCATCTGAAGGTCTCCCAAACACTGAGCCACTCCCAACAACTAAGCCACATGCCTCTGCTTCTGGCACTATTTCTCAGGAACAGAACCCTCCTGAGCAAATAGTTGTTGTCCTTCAAAATTCCCTCCCTCTCATCACACCCATAATCACTGACATCGTGATTAAAGCCATTGATGAGAGGCTTTCCTCAGTTATACACCCTTTGATAGAGGAGGTTGTGGGCAAACACCTTTCTGGAAATCAACCCCTTGCAACCAATGCAACCAAAAAGGGGGAGATTAAGTCAGTGAAAGGAAAAAGAAAGAGGAGTACAGAGGAAAAAGAAACAGAAGGGAGAGTTGTGGAAAAGGAGTTGGAGGTGAATGTGGAGACTGATAAGGAGTTGGAAAAAGAAAAGCAACAACAACTGATCACTTACAAAAGAAAGAAAAGTGCTGATGATCAACCTACTGCTGAAGAAAAGTCCTTGGAAGAGCTGGTAAAAGATGCAGATGACACACACAGCCGATCGATGGATAAAATCATTGAGCAACTCTTCAAGCAAGGTTTTGATACAGCCACTTTAGATAGTGAGATCAGGAAGTTGGAAGTGGAGGAGATTCAAACCAGATGGGCTGGGTATGATGTACTGGAAAAGGGAGATTGGAGATCATGATTCGTTTCATTGCCAAATACTTAGGAAGATCTTTGATGGAGATTCGTGCATGGACCAGAGACAGTATTCTGGCTATAGCCACCAGAATCTGTCTGTCTGAGCAATTCCATAAGGGGATTATCATTGAAGCCCTTGATGAGGCTGGGGCTGGAAAAAGGTTTGAAATGGCAAGACTTACAAAAGCTAAACTCACAACCAAAATGCTGGAACAACCTTCCCTTTCACCCACTCAAAAACAGCCTACCCCTCAAATCTCCAAACCAATCTCAAAGCCCAAATCCAAACTTCCTCAACCTTCAAAACCAACTCCCTTACCATCTAAACCAACAGCCGATGATGCACCTAAGAAGAAGAAGAGAAGGGTGTTGAGGCTAGAAGAAGAAGAAGAAGAGGATAATGTGGAAGAAGATAGGCTGCCTCTGTCTGCAGTTCTAACATTGGCGAAAGCCAAACCCATGCCCATCACTCCCACCTCACAGATGGATACTGTGAAAGTAAAGATTGAAGAAGAACAGCAGCAAAAGCTTCATGATGATGAAATGCTGAAAAGCATTGACAAAACTTATGCTGCTTCGTCATCAATTATTTGTATGAAGAAAGAAGCTCTGAGGTTGTACACTCTCGCCAACACATTTCAATATCAGAAGGAAAAGGTGAGAGTATGGCCTAATCCTAGGGTGGCTCACAGGATTGTAAAGAAAGACATTCCTTCGAGATACAAGGGCCAAGTCAAAAGGATCGTAGATGAAGAGATCACAGTGGCCCTTGTAGTATCACCCTGGGAGATTGTCGAAGACTTCAAGAAGGCCTATAAGACTAAACAACCACCCCAAAAGATGTTAGAGAACAGAATTATTAAAAAGGGGTTAGTCTACAAGAGCCTTGAGAACTTCAAACAAAATGAGCTCAGTCTGTTACTTGAAGGGACTCATCCTGATGAGTTGGCATACAGACAAATTACAATAGTTGAGCTCAAAAATGGCAAACAGGCCAAGTACATCTCAGCGCTGTATGGGCGAGAAGGATTGTTTGATGGTGAAGCCGAGAACCTGATCATGGAAGAACAAATCATGTTTCTCAGGGCATACACCAGAGAATCCTACAGGCTTATACACGGGAAGTAGATCTGGTGAATTGGATAACAACTCTGTGTCCAGTTCCCCAAAACAGAGTTCCCATTCATATCTTCCCAAACAAATATCTGAGATTTCTTCCCAGGCTGGAGCTTATATGGGTCATCTTCTCTACTGATCAAGAAGGAAAAAGACGAACCTTTTGCCAACAATAAGTGGGAAAATAAATAAATTAGAGGTTTTGGCTGCATTGGTTCAGGGGGAGTTTGTTGGACCAAAAGAACCAATGAGCCAAGATCAGAAAACCTCTAAGTTCGACAAGTGCTGAAAACTCCAACAGCTGAAGATCAAGTGCTGAAGACTTCAACAGCTGAAGACTAAAGTGCTAAAGTTCAACAGCTGAAGAACACAAGTGCTGAAGCTGAATAGCTGAAGAACACAAGTGCTGAAGCTGAAGTTCAAAGTACTGAAGTACAACAGCTGAAGAGTCTACAAGTGCTGAAGATCAACAACTGATGTACAAAGTCTGAAGACAAAGACTGAAGAAATCAGCTGATGATATCTACTGAAGTCATCAGCTGATGAAACGTTTGAAGTTCAAGTCTGAAGATCAAGTACTGAAGGTTCAGTAGTTTGTCACAACAGCTGAAGAGTACTTCTTCAGTAGTTGAGATATCAGTAGTTTTATGTTTTTACTTTCAGTAGTTGTGTAAAACGACTGAAGAGCTTGTTCTTCAGTCGTTGTAGTTTCAGTAGTTTTATGTTTTTCAGTAGTTATAATAACTGATAACACTTAGTATTTTTGTAAGGAGATGTCAGCTGTTTTGACATCTTCAGTAGTTGTGTTTCAGTTGAAATAATTCTGTTAGATGTCATTATCAAGTGACATCAGCAGACGTCACATCTCTTATATAAGAGGTGTCGACCTAATTGTAAGTGTGACATTCCGTTACCACGAAAGCGAATATTGAATGAAATATATTTGCAGAATTATCTTTCTATAACCGTCTTCGTTCTTCATTGAATATCGTTTCGTTCTTGTAAATTGGCTAATTCGTTGTTAGAATTCCGCTGCTGTACTCTCTAATCAATCAAACATAGATCACTGATCCTAACAGTTGTTAACCCTTAGGAAAGACTTAATGACCACACTCTGGATGGCAAACAAGTGTGGTCATAATACTAGCTATGGTTATGCACATGTGGTTGTTTATATTATGCTTGTTTGATTGTGATTTTGTGAATGATTGTGTGATATTTGGATATGATAAACAATCTTAATAAAAATGATATTAACAAGCTAATATAAAAATGGCTCTTAATCATTAAGTGTTAATAAATGGTTATTGAAAGGATTAATGATTTCATAATAAAATGGGTTTTATTAAAAGAACCATAGGGTACCAAGTATTTGTAAGCATGCAATTACAAGGTACATAGAGTTTTCAAAGTCTAGAATTAATGGAAACTTAAATCCCTTTGGTAACAAGTCTATCACCATCCTTTTACATGACACTCGAATCACTTGGGAACTATTTGTGGGATAAAGGTCACCTAACCACTTGTAGGGAACTTGTATCTTTGAGGTGAGTCTAATGTACTCGTGGGATAAAGGTCACCTAAACGCTTGTATGTGAAAACTCACATGTGTGTGTAAGTAGGACGACTTGAATTGGAAACCATGTGATTAGGATCACCAAGCATGGCGTACAATGGTGTTGATGGGATTAAACATGCCGACTAAACATATGATGTTTAACCGATCCCATAAGACTAGAAGTTGCAATAGGTTGCAATTGTCAACTGTTGACTACCTTGTTAATTTAAATAATGGGATAAAGGTCACCTAACCATCATTTAAATGTAACGTTGGATTCTAGATTTTAATTGTTAATTGTCTATGAGACATTTAAGGGTATTCACGATTACAATAAATTTATCAGAAATACTAAAATGACCTTTGTCAATTATTGTAGTGATGACCGCTAACTATAACGCTACCACCCCGATCGTCCCTTCCCTATCACTGAGATCTATTCTCGAGAGGGATCGTCCTAACCATAATTACCTTATGGACTCAATTTCGAAACTCGAGAATCGTTCTCAAGAATGAGTAAAGGCTTATGTGCTTGACGATCCCATACCTCACCAACCAACGCTGTTGATGTTAAGGCCTTTTGATGATTGAGTTAGGCACACTAAGGATTATGTGCAAATATCCTACCTCATGTTAGGAATATGATTCCCGAACTCCAAAAGGGTTTGGAGCATCATGGGGCACATGACATGATAATCTAGTTGAAGGAAATGTTCCTTCAACAAAATTTAGTAGGTTGCTTTGAAACGGTTCGAGCACTTTATGCATGTCACATGGAAGAAACCCAGTGGATATCATCTTATATATTCTTAAGATGAAAAGCCACATTGATAGTCTCAAGATGCTTAACTATTGTGTCTCAAAGTATTTGGCCAAGGATTTGATCCTTGATTGCCTAACTAAAGGTTTGAGACATTCATAATAAATTGTAATATGAACGGGTGGGACAAGAGCATCGGTGAACTTCACGCAATGCTCGAAGCAACCAAGGCATGAATGGGTAGAGAGGTTCTACCTATTCTCTCGATCAATGAGGGAGGCTATAAGAAATGGCCAATCCCGATCCTAAGGCAATTATTGCCAAAGGAAAGGAATACATCAAAGCAAAGGATAAAGCGACACCTCGAAAAACCTAAGCTTATGAAGCCTAAGGTAACGGAGAAAGATCCATGCTTTGAGTATGGATAGATAGGACAATGAAAGGAATTGTCCCTCCTACCTCAGGAGTTGAAAGACAAGAGGGATGTTGGGCAAACCTCAAATACAATTTCCATGATTCACACATTGTATTAAATGCCATTTCTTCAAACACATGGGTATTGGATACTGGATGTGAGACTCATACTTGCAATTGTTGCAAAGGGGTTCAAAAGAAATGTGCGCTTCAAGGTGCGAAACTCAATTTTGAGACTTTCAAATGGTTTGGAAGTTGTTCTCAAAACATTTTGTATGCACCTAGTTTGACTAGGAACATAATTAATGTTTCCTACTAAAACAATAAGATCATGATTTAAAGTTTATAAAATAATGGTATTAAGTTTTATGGATGATGTATTTCATTTTAAGAATATGTTTTTTTAATGATATCCATGAATTGGTTCATGATAATTCGTCCTATAATAACTCATTATACAAATTAAGCACCAAGAAACTTAAAATGGGTTTAAGTTATTATTATCTTTAACATTGTGGTCTGGGTCACATAAACAAGAATTAGATTCAAACACTTCTAAAGAATGGTCTTTTGGAAACAAATGAAAATGTTTCATTTGATAAGTGTGAACCAAAAGACTTATTAGGAATGATACATTTGGATGTATGTGGTCCTTTTAAGACAATGACAATGATTGGTGAAAGATACTTCATTACTTTTACCGACGATTACAGTCACTATTATCGAGTGCACTTGATGACACACAAGTATGAAGCTTTTGAAATGTTCAAAATCTTCAATAATGAAGTAGAAAATCAACTCTACATAACTATCTATGTTCTTCATTCTGATAAAGGAGAAACTGAACCCTATTGGATATGGTTCAATTTATTATGGCTATGAGCTTACCATCTTTATCATTTTGGGTTTTCGCATTTCTCTTTAAGGCTCATATTATGAATATGACCTGGACCAAGAAAGTGTAGATTAGTTGAATATCCTAGAGACTGTATAGGATACTATTTCTTCTACTCAACAGAGCAAATGTATTTATTGCTCGAAAGGCTAAGTTCTTGAAACCGAGTTCCTTATCGAAGGAATGATATATAGAACTATGGAACTTGATAAGGATCAAGATCCACAAGCCGATACACTTATGGTTGACACTAGCTATCAACAAGAGGTTGTTGATGATAATCAAGAGGTTGATCAATACACACAAAGCGTTCACAAATCTGGTAGAGTTAGTATTCCATCTAAGAGATATGGATATTCCAAGAATGGATGCTATGTGGTTGACCCCTGTAGGCTAACCATATACCAAGATGTTATGTCCAATTTGTATTGGAACAAATGGCTAGAAGCCATGAACGTAAGGATGCAATCCATGTATAACAACCAAGTTTGGGAATTGGTTGTCCCTCCACTTAACTCCAAACCGGTTGGATACAAGTGGGTTTTCAAGATGAAAACAGATATACATGGAGACTTGAATACTTATGAGTCAAGACTAATAGCATAAGGGTTCCATCAAACTCAATTGGTTGATTATGATGAAACTCTTACGCCCGTGGCAATGCTAAAGTCGATTAGGATATTATGTGCCATAACCGCATATTTTGAATATTAGTTTTGGCAAATGGATGTCAAAACCGCTTTTCTTAATGAACATCTCGAAGAGATTGTCCATATAGTTCAGCATGATGGTTTTGTCGATCCATGACATCCTCATAAAGTGTATAAGTTAAAGTGATCAATCTGTGGATTGAAACGAGCATCAAGAAGGTTGTGTATATAAGAATGCCAGTGGGAGCATAGTTACATTTTGGAATTGTATGTTGATGACATACTACTATTTGGAAATAATATTCCAACCTTGGAAGGTGTTAAAACCTAGCTTGGAAGATGTTTTTCATATAAGGTCTCGTTTAAGCCACCCACATTTTAGAATAAGGATCTATAAGGATAGAACGAGGTGGTTGATAGGGTTAAACCAAAGTGCATATATTGATAAAATCTTGAAAAGGTTCAAGATGGAAAACTCTTAGAAAGGTTGGTACCTATTCAAAGAGGGACAATATTGAGTACATCTCAATGTTCAAGCTCAAAGGATGAGCAATATCAAATAAAGGACATCCCATATGCGTCAGCTATAGGATCCATCATGTATGCGATGATATGTACTAGACTGGACGAGTCATGCGCGTTAATCATGACAAGCAGATATTAGAAGAATCCAGATACTAGCCATTGGATGACTATTAAAAGTATATTGAAATACCTTAGAAGGACTAAGGAAATGTTTCTAATATACGAATCTGATGGAGAGGAACTTGTTGTAAAGGGTTACACAAATGCAAGTTCCAAACCGTTCGAGATGATTCTCAATCGGGGTATTTCTTCATTATGTATGGAGTAGCATTGTCCACTACAAAATCCGAATACATAGCCGCATCATTAGCAGCTCAGGAAGCTGCATGGATAAAGAAATTTATCGCCTACCTAGGGTGGTCTCTACCATTCAAGACCCCAAGAAATCCTTTTGTGATCACGAGGGTACAATTACATGAATCAAGGTACCCTGTCCTCTTCAAAAGGCTAGGCACATTGAGCGGAAATTCAACTACATAAGGGATGAAGTTGAAAAGCGAAAAATATGTATTCCTAAAGTTCACACCGATCAATACACTGCGGATCCACTCACGAAGCTCCTTGAAAGGGCAAAGCATGAAAGTCATATTTGTGCCTTAGGACTTCGATATTCTAGTGACTGGAATTGATCTATTTAGTATTTAATTGTTTGAACCAATGTAATATTTAACTCTTTATATACTTGTGATATTTTGAGTTATATTCCTTTTAGCATGTATAGATCCATGAATATGTTTATTATTCTAAATGTCCGTAGTTGGTCATATTTGTGGGAACAAATATAACGTAAGACTATTATGAACACGGATTGGTGATATTCATAAGGAATGAATATAGAGCAATTTGTTGCTGCCAAGGTTCATAGATATTTGTGGGATACAAATATTGGACTGACCCGCATCTCAATTTTACTACATGGAATCTTCTAGATTGATCATAAGTAAATTTGAGTAAAGGCGAATATTATTTGGTATCCTCCGACCTGAGATACATATTGGGTATTGATATTCACCAAATGTTATACTTTTGAGCTAGCTCTTCACTGCTCTGAAATAATGGGCAGTACATAAGACTATGTTCAGGTGTGACACGAGGTGAATGTGAAAACGTATGTAGTCGAGATGGAATTTGTTCCTCTTATTCGTTGAGAGTAACATGTCTAAGGCCTGATTAAGTTAAATCAACAAGGAATGATCATTCTATGTCCTTGGATTTAACATGACATCTGAAACAAAAGGATAAATGATTAATTCACCTAAATCATTTCAAGTTGGATACTTGAAGGGGATGATTTTATTGAATGGCTTTAAGTCATGCGTATTAAGGGTAGTAAACCGCTGTTAGGTGGTATTTACTACTTGCATCAATCTTCTATAAATTATTTAATTGATGATATGATCATACAATTAAATAAATACACCAATTTAGAAAATGGGTTTTCTAAGTAAGTTGCATATGAGATTGAACAACCTATATGGATATTTTGTTCATGAATATTATTTGTAATGTTGTTTAAATTTGTTAAATAACATCAAATAATAGGAGTGTGTGTATAAGTTCTATAATTAAAGGGGTAATTACATAACTTATTAAAACTTTTATTTAAAAGGATTAAAAGTTTTGGGGGAAAAAAACCCAAAATATCAAGTGGTTCGGCCGCCCCTTTTGGGCAGCCCCCTTTTGTTTCCTTTGGGTGTCTTGAGACAAGTAATCTCCAAGCACATACACACTCTCCATTCAGATCTCTCTCACTCTCTCATATGCAAAAGGGTCACAAGAACATCACCTATTCTCATGGAAGAAAGATGTCACGACTGGAACAAAGCTTTAGCAGCTTTGTTGTTTGTTCACGGCTAGAACAAGGTTCCAGCAGCTTTCTTTACCCGATTTGGTGCTCAAATCCTAGCAAGAATCGTGTATGCTTCATGCTTGTGGCTTCATTAAAGGTATTATCATGGGGTTGTTCTTGTCATGTTTGGTTGTTAAATCTTATATTGTATGCTAGTTCTTCACATAATAAAGATCCTCTTGTTATGGGTTTCTTTGTTTAACACATAATAATGTTAATTTTCAGAAACTTTAACATGATTTAAGGTTTCCTTCCACTGCGTTCATATGTTTAAATGGTTAAACAATTTGTAAATGGTCCAACAAACACCTTCAGATATGTACAAGCTTGATATGAACAATGCTTCCCCAATGGGTGAAGTATCATGCTTTCTTTCCAAAGCTGATAGTGATGAGTTAACACTGTGGCATAAACGTATGTGTCATGTAAATTATAAGACAATGAATAAATTGGCTAAAAACAACTTGGTACATGGTTTGCCTAAAGAGGAGTTTTCTGCAAAGACAACTGTGTTGCATGCTTGAAAGGTAAACAACACTAGACGTCTCATAAATCCAAATGTGTTAACTCTATCACTACTCCATTGCACTTATTGCAAATGGATCTTTTTGGTCCCACAAGTATAATGAGCATTGGAAGGAAATCATATTGCCTTGTGATAGTTGATGATTTTACAAGATTCACATGGGTATATTTTATAAGAACTAAAGATGAAACTGCTGAAACATTAAAATCTTTTATTCTTAAAATAGAAAACCAAATTGATCACAAGGTTAAAATAATTAGATGTGATCAAGGGACTGAGTTTAAGAACTTCATTCTTGACTCATTCTGTAACTCAAAAGGGATTGCCAGACAATATAATGCTCCCAGAACTCCTCAACAAAATGGTGTTGCTGAGAGGAGGTATAGGACACTTATTGAGGCTGCTCGAACTATGTTAGCTAATTCAAAGCTACTTTTAACATTTTGGGCAGAGCCAGTCAGCACTGCATGCTATGTGCAGAACAGAGTTCTTGTAGTTAAGCCCCATGGAAAAACCCCTTATGAGCTATGGAACAAGAGGCCACCGTTCATTAGCTTTCTAAGGTCCTTTTGCAGCAGGTGTACCATACTTAACACAAAGGACAATTTAGTAAAATTTGCTAAAAAGTCGGATAATGCTATCTTTGTTGGATACTCTTCTAGCTCCAAAGCTTACAGAGTATACAACATTAAGAATCAATAATTTGAGGAGTCATCCAATATAGTTGTTAATATGCACACTCCTTGTGTTAGGGGGAATGGACCTGATCACATCTTTGATTTAGAATTGTTTTCAAACTATTCTAAACCCTCTTGTGAGAATGTTTCAGCTTGAATAGGTGCTCAAAATGATGCTGATGCTGCTACTAATAATCAACTGTTTGAGCTTCCCAGGCCTAGACCAAATTCTCCAAGTGTTGCAATACATCAAGCTTCCACTATTCACAGATCTGACAGTTTAACTATATCATGGAATAGTGAAGCTTCAACAAGTGAGTCACCTACTGTGCCTCAAAACTCATCAGGTGATCCACCACAACACGAGGCAGAAAGAGGTAGAATTTTGAAGGAACAGGAAACTGTTAATACTACTTCACAACCAACTATAGATGATGTTTCTCATTCATTCAATCAGTCCTCATTGAATGACTTTGAAACAGCAGCTCCACAGAGTGTTCTAGTTCCTGAGCAGAATATGTCTAACCTAGATCTATCTCTGCAACTGGAAGTGATTCCCCGTCTTAGGATTCACAACACTCATCAACCTGAGAAGATCATAGGGAATGTCTCTGAGGGTGTGAGAACAAGAGGACAGACTCATCAAGGGAATGTCTTCTTGTACTCATGCTTTCTATCTCAGATGGAACCCAAGAAGGTAAAAGATGCCTTAAAAGATAGTAGCTGGATTGAATCAATGCAAGACGAGCTGCTTCAATTCAAGAGAGAGAAGGTATGGAACCTATGTCCGCTACCATCTAGTCAAGTACCTATAGGCACCAAATGGGTTTTCAGAAACAAGAGATGATAGACGCTTGATCATCAAGAATAAGGCAAGACTTGTGGTTCAAGGATACACTCAAGAGGAAGGAATCGATTATACTGATGTCTTCACACCAGTTGCAAGACTTGAGGCATTTAGGATCTCCCTTGCTTATGCTTCATCCAAGGACTTCACAGTATACCAACTTGATGTCAAGTGTGCTTTTCTATATAGGGATATAGATAGGGTAGTCTATGTATGCCAACCTCCAGGTTTTGAAGATCCACAGCACCCTAACTATGTGTGCAAATTGGAAAACCTCTATATGGGCTACACCAAGCACCTAGGCTGTGGTATGAGACTCTGTCTCAGTTTCTTCTGAAGAATGGCTATACTAGAGGTACCATTGACAAGACTCTCTTCATCAGAAAGTCTGGAAAGGACATTTTGCTCGTACAAGTCTATGTTGATGACATTATATTTGGTTCCTCAAATGACCAAATGTGCAAGGACTTTGAGAGCATTATGAAGAAGAAGTTTGAGATGAGCTCCATGGGAAAAATGGACTTTTTCATTGGAATTCAGGTAAAGCAACTAAAGGAAGGGTTCTTCATTAATCAATCTAAATATGTCTCTGACATCTTAGAAAGATTTGAGATGAAGGATTGCAAGCCTGCCAAGACACCCATACCCAGAAACCATAATCATTGTCCTGGCCTTGAGGGGGAGGATACTGATTAACATCAGTATAGGGCAACGTTCTCTGATGTATCTAACAGCCAGTAGACCTGATATCATGTTTGCTACTTGCATTTGTGCAAGATATCAGGCTGCTCCTAAGGTGTCTCACCTAGCTGTTGTTAAGAGAATCCTCAAATACCTCAAAGGAGCACCTAAACTAGGTCTCTGGTATCCTAGAAACAAAGATTTCAATCTTTATGGATACTCTGACAGTGACTATGGAGGCTGCAATATTGACAAGAAATCAACATCAGGAGGATGTCAATTTCTTGGTGGAAGGATCATCTCATGGCAATGCAAGAAACAATTCTTTTTCACTACATCAACTGCTGAAGTTGAATACATTGCTGCTTCTAACTGATGTGCTCAACTGCTATGGATTCAAAATCAGATTTTAGACTATGGGTTCAACTCTATGAGTACTCCTATCCATATTGACAACAACAGTGCTATCTCCATTACTGAAAATCCGATGAAGCACTCCAAGACTAAGCATATTGACATCAGGTATCATTTCATTAGAGACATTCATGGGAAAAATCTAATCCAGTTACTCAAAGTTGATTCAAATGAACAATATGCTGATCTGTTTACCAAAGCTTTTAATGAACAAAGGTTTAATTATCTCATAATAGCTATTGGGATGATTAACATTGATTAATCTGATCTATTTTGAAAAACCTTTTAATATGTAAGTCTTGTGTCAATACAATTTAAGCCATGTTACAAGAAATTCTCTCTGAAATTTTCCAAGTGTAAATTCCTTCCGAAGAGAAGTTAACCTTCGAAAGACATTCTCATATCTTCCGAAGCATAATTTCTCAAAGGATAACTTTCTTCTCGGAAGAATTTTTGGCCCCGGAATAAGCGATTGATTGTATATCAGATCTACTTCTGAAACTTACAAATTCTCTATTCGAAAGCAACTCTAACCTTCGGAAGCAAAGTTTTGGCTTCGGAGGTAAGAATTGCCTTCGGAAAACAAGTTACCTTCGGAAATGTTTTACAATCGGAAGAGAGATTTCACTGTGTAACATAAATTTCTTGGGCCCCACACTATAAAAAGCAAAGATTTTGTTAATGATGTTGGATTATTTAACTGATTTTAACCTTACCGCCACTGTCATTTCATCCACTAAACCATCACATCACCTTATCCTTACCCCCATTACAGCCTTTCCACAATCTTTTAAATAATATTGACTGTTCACTTTCACTCTCTTACTTGCAAATTTTACAGCCCTAGAAATTTCTCCTCCTCAACTTTACCCAGCTCAAATCATCCCCATTCAACTTTCCAAATGGCCTTCAACCCTCAGCACAACCAAGTCACACTTCTTGATTCATCAAGAGATGCTAAATTCTCAGATATCATCTCCTTTCTAACCCAATCTTCTTATTACACCGCTCTGACTGTAACCCCAGAATTTACTCAAACTATATGTCTGAATTCTGGGCAAATGGTCATATTGAAACCCTAAATGGGGTTCATGTCATTCGATCGAGCATCTGTGGCCAAGAGTTGGTCATTTCAGAACAGATCATCAGGGAGCATCTAGAGCTTCATGATGGGGGGCCTCCAACGGAATTCCCCAAAGCAGATTTGGACAATTCTTATCTCCAAATAGGATATGGTGGAGACATTAGCACGTCAACTGTCTACAAATTTAACTTCTCGTACAAATGGAAGTTCCTGCTACATGTAGTCCTTCACTGCTTGTCGAATAAATCTAGGGGATGGGATCAAATCCCATATGAAGTTGGGTGCCTTGTTCATGGGTTGTTGAAACGCCTCCGCTTCAACTATTCAAGATTTGTGCTGACTAACCTCATGGGAAATCTTCAGAAGGACACATTCTTCATGTATCCTAGGTTTCTTCAGCACATAATCAACTGCGAACTGGGGTAGAGCAAGCTTATCTATGCAGCTGCTTTGTCTGCTCCTCAAATAAGGCCGACCATCTTCAAGACTTTGAAGAGAGTGTCCACCAACTTCACAGGAAGAGATACTGCACTTCTTCTAGGTATGATTGAGCCAACGGCTCCTGGTGACATCCCTATTAACCCCACAGGTGATGAACCCACACCAGCAACTACCCCCACAATGCCAACACTACCTTCTCCACCCATCACCATCACTTATGAGAGATGCCCCAAACGAACCCTTGTTCAATCTACTCTGATTGAACAAGCTCCTCATATTCTACCCAAAAAGGCTAGAGTGGAACAAAGGGCTCCCACTCAGCCTGAGGTCCAACCATCCTTCACAATTGACCTTAATATGGGTCTTGAGTCTCCTCAGTCTCAGACCCATGAGCCCACAACCCAAGCTGAAAGCCCTCAGGGTGAGTCTCTATACTCCCCTGAGCAGCCAAAAAGGGACAGCCCTATCACAGGCTCAATACCTTTAGATATTGATCAAAGTCCCACGTCATTAGGTTTCACTTCCATATCCTTTACTAACCTTTTAATTGGAATTGATGAAGAGATTATGTCTCTTAATGGCAATGAAGTTGATCCACAACACCCTCTCACGGATCAATAGAGCCTAGAGAGACCTCTTGTCTCTAGCCCCCATCAACAAAACTTTACTGAGGTGAGTCCCACTGATGTGGAGGGGACTCATGTAGATTTAGCTGTCACTACTAGAGGATTCTCAATGGATCCTCAGGACAGTTGTAACATCACTGAGACTGAATCTACGGCAACCATGCCCTTTGATGACTCTGAAAGAGACATCTTTGAGCAAGGGAAACCAGGGTGCCCAGAAACCATATCTGGTGGTGAGGATGAACATACAAGGTATGTTACCTCATCTCCCCATGATTCTTCACAAGATGATGAGGGAAGAATGCAACTTACCATCCAAGACCTACTTTCTAAAGTCTTAAATCTTGAATCCAAGGTTAAGACTTTAGAGGATAGGTCTGCCACTCAGCAAATGAGATTGAAACTCTCAAGGCCAAACTAGCTGAGAAATAGATTGAGATGTCTGTTAGGCATGTACCAATTCAGGTCTCCTTGATCTCTTCCTCTAGCTCATCAAGCTCTCAGGATGATGCTACCAAAAAGGGGGAGAGTGTTCAGAGACAAAGTCAAAGATAAGAGGAAACCCAAAGTCAAGCTCTCACTTCCTTGAGATCAAAATATCCTGTGCAACAAGCTTCAATCTTCCCTGAGCCTCCTCCGGTCGTTATTCAAGTGGATCAAAGGATGCTCCAAGATCTTAATAGGTTCTTTAACAAGTTCCTGTTGTAATCTCTTATAGAACAGCCAAGCCCTGATATGTCTGTGATCTACTTCGGAGCTCAAGAGCTTCGGAGGTGAAATGCACCTTCTACTACTATTGAGGAAGTGGTCAACCTAAGGTCCAAGTGGAACCTAAGATTAACTTCGAAGGGGAAACAAGGACTGATGGCGCAGCAACTGAAACTGTTGGGACAAATAGTGCATTTTCATAGACTTCCAAAGCACAATTCAAAGCCTCGGAAGAACAAGTTCAAACTTCTGAAGCTGAGATTGCTGCTGCGGAAGGACTATTCTCATTATCCGATTATCTAATAGTCACAGATGCAATCCTAGAACTCGCATATGAGGTTAATAGAGAGGATTTTCTCACTCAACCTTTAGCTCCAACATCTACTTTAACTCCAGCTCCCATCTCTACTACTCAACCTGAATCTTCTATCAAGAACCTCCAAAGTCTAGTACTTCTGAAGACATCAAAGGAAAGAGGAAGATGACCTCGGAAGAGCTTCAGGAGGAAGAAAGGTTGAAGAAACTCAAAAGCAAAGGTGGGCTGACAATTAGAAAACTATTAATTGCAAGTACCAAAGCAGGTGCAGCTAACCAGGTAGCAGTCAACAACCGAAAAGCGGTAGGGATTATCGATAGACTTGTTAGTCTAGAAGCTGCAACTGAGGATGCACTCCTGCTACCATTAGAGGAGTTAATAGAGCTGGAAAAGACAACCTTGCTCCTAAAACAGCAAAAAGACAAAACTGCAAGGTTGGCTTTGGAAGAAGAAAGGGAGAGAAAGGAAAACGAAGCTGATCTACAGCTCAGGAGGGACAGGATAACTTTCCTAACCTCCAGAGGTTTCTCTCAAGAAGAATTATCTCCACATAACAATGATAAGATCTTATGGCTCTTCAACAAAGAGCAAGATCAAATGGAGAAAGAGAGAAAGAGAGCTGAAAGGGAAAAGCTTTTGAAGAAGAAGAAGAAGGAAGAGGAAGCAGGACTGACCGCTGCCAAGAAAATAGGTGAGAAAGCCTGGATGAAAAGCTATCTCAAAGCTCATGGCATCTCTGGCAGTCAGGTGGGTCCTATGTCAGAAAAGACTCTCCAGCGACATGTCAGTGACATTAAAGCTGATATTCGCATGGGGAAGAGGAAGGAGATGTACAAAAGGGGATAGGGGATAACCTTCAATGCAACCACTCAACCCAAACTCCAAACCCAACCACAACCTGAAACCATACCCTTCTCACTCCCCATCAAAACCGAACAACCACTGAACCATACACCCCTAAACCTACACCATCACTCCTACCAACTCCTTCACCTCAACCACCTAAACTTCCAATCCTCCAACCCAAAACTCTAGCCAGAACCCAAACACCTCAACCTACCCATCAACCCATTAAACCATCCTCTTAGCCTTCTAAACATCTCTTCTTAGAAGAATTCAAAGCAGTCAAGACAAAGCTCATAAAATGTACAACTCTAAGCGATATCTCCTGTGAGGAGGATTCTGTCAAATTGACCTATGTTGACGGATCCTCAAGTTCCCTCACTAGAGATCAATTTCTTGATCCGCCTAGAGGAACATTGGACCAAGCTGCAAATCTCCTTGGCCTCAATTCAGACACTTTGAATGAGGAAGAAAAGAAGTTAAGGAGAAGGCTGGTGACTCTACTGGATACCAAGAAAAATGATAGGTGCCAAGACAACCTCTTGCACCTAGAAAGAAGATCATCCGGTGGAGGTTCGAAGACTCTTCTCACAACTTTGTTATTGAAAGAGAGAATGGAGAGCTCAACAGGCTGAGTGCCTTATCTTTTCTACACTTAAGCAGATTTGATACTGCTAAGTTAGTAGAGAAGACATTCTCCAACCCTTCAAACTCTGATGTAGCTGCCCATATCAGAAATCATCTAGGCAGCCTTCATATGGCCAAGCTAACTACTAGAAGCAAGGTTGAAGCAGAGTTGAAACTGAGAGAGGAGGAGAAAAGGAAGGGATCAGCAACCCAAGACAAAGCCTTTTTACAAATGGTTGAAGGCCCTGAACTAGAATCCATAGTTAGATGGGAATATGACTATAACTCCTGTCAACTAACTCTTTTTAGGGGGGCACAACAAAGGGTACATGTCATTCAGAGTGATAGACTGGATCTCCAATCCACCAATGACTTGTACAAGCTTCTTAGCACCACTTCCGGGATGAACAAAAAAACTGACATATATCTTTTGTCCCTAGCGTTGAAAGCTTTGAGAAGCAGGATTAAGTGAGGTTTTCGTAGCATCAGCCTAGGGGAGTTTGTTGGATCTAGAAAGGCTAGTGCCACCATAACCAAGTCACTTAGAAGATTTTGGTACAACAAATAAAAGACTTTCGAAGCTAAGTGTGGAGTTTCCGAAGGAAAAAGGAGCTCTTCTGAAGACAGTGTAAAACTTACTTCCGAAGGAAAAGTTCCAACTTCCAAAGACAAAGAACCTACTTCCAAAGTTCAAGACATAGAAAGAAAGATCTGAAGTCAACTTCCAAAGTACAAAAGTCCTCAAGCCTCGGAAGTATAGAAGCCTCTTCTGAAGTATAAGTGGGTTCGGAAGAACTTGTTCTTCCGAAGCCAACTTACCTTCGGAAAACACTGCTATTATCCAGTGGACATAAGTATGGCCTTCCTGACACTCCGCTGCAAGTCTTTGAGATACTGCATGTCATTTTCTCAAAAGCCATGCAGTTGACCATACTTTAATCCACTATTTACCTTTTATGTTAGTACAATTGCCATCTTTAGTTTGTGACAAAAGGTAAGTCATGGACATGTCATGACTACCGTATCTTAGATAATACTTTATCAAAGATACCTTAACTTTAGCATTGTAGTATATGCTTTAGTCTTAGGTTTCCAGCTAGTATCAAAGTATATCCGGCTGTAGGATCTAGTATATATAGTCTCTCATTGCAACTCATATATCATGCTTGTAAGAGTCTTGTAATATCTTGAGTTGAGAAGTAGTATATACATGTGCCTTGAAAATTTATTTCTGTGTGTTCCTTTACTACTTATTATATTATTATCAACTCTTGTAAAAGACTTTACTTCATCTGAATTGAGTGTTTCTATAAGTGAGTTTGAGAGAAATCCAAGTGTTTAAGTGACAAACCCGATCGTGCAACCCTTATCTGTGTATGTGTGTGTTATGGGTGGGGTTTTATTTTGGGTTATGTATCTGTTTCATGATGTTATGGTTATGTTCCTAAGGCTTAGAACGTGTGTTTTAAGCTTAGAACATGATAGGTGATGTTTGGGGACTGAATTATGATGTTTAGGATGACTTAGACTACTCATGTGCCTAAAAAGCAACTCATGCGCCCAACTGTAAATAACTGCCTAAGTGTCCCATGCGCCCAAAACCTAATGTGGTCGAATATTACCCATGCGCCTAGAAATAGGCTAAAATTGACTAAGTGTTCATACGTCGAGATAGCTCATGCGCCTAGGATTTGTTCAGAAATGACTTAGTGTTGCTCTTGCACCCCAATAGTGTGATGCGCCTGAACGTTTCTCATGCTCCTAAGTGTTCCTCATGCACCTGAAAGGCCATGTTCCTGCATAGTGCTCATGTGCCTGCATAGTGCCCGTGCACCTAAAGACTTAGAATTATTTTCTGATTTTTGGGGAAAATTTTAAAAATAGGCTTTGACTTGGGAGGTTCCTGGGGGTATTGTAAGTTGGCTTTTTGAACTTAAAGATGATGTATGAATGATGCTTATGCATGATGGTATGTATGATGTATGTTATGCATGTATGTGGATGCCTTGTATGGTGATGTTGTATGTTTATGTTTATGTTCCCTATTTGGTATGATTATTTTCCCATGGCTTTACGTTGAATGTTTATCAATGAAATGAAAAGTATTATGTAACATAAAGTGTAAGATAATGACAAGAGGAATGTAATGAAAGAATGCATGCATTAATGAATAAATGAAAGTAAGAAAGGCTTGCAAGCAAATGTATGGAGGTTCGCACCCAATGAAGGGTGTTAGCTCAACTGTATGTGGGTTAGCTACCCCAGAAGGATGCACACTGGGGTCCAATCCTTGTGATTGACCATATGTATGGGATCCTTGCCGCTTTCCTTAAGTATTGGAGTCAGCTTCGTGCACAATGATCGAGGTCTATGAAAGACCTAAGGCCCAATAACGAGCTTCGTGCATAATGTTTGGGGTATAGCATATGACATTGATCCAGAATTAAAAAGAAAAGATAAGTGGTGAATGTACTTTCCCTAGGTACTGGAGTCAGCTTCGTGCATAATATTCGAGGTCTATGAAAGACCTCTGGTCCAGTAACCAATTTCGTGCACAATGTTCGGGGTATTGTACATGTCATCGAAAGTAATGAATGTATGAATGAAAGTAAGAAAGTATGAATGAAAGTGAATGAAAGTAAAGAAAGTGAATGATAATGACGTACGATGAACGAACGAAGTTAACAAATGAATGATGAAGATAATAATGTTATTATCTATGTGTACGTACGATGTGTGATCATGTGCAAAAGTATAGTATGATTTTGAAAGAAAGTAAAGAACGATCTTAACGAAAGAAAAGTATGTTTTATTTTAAAACTAGAACTTATTTAGCAACGCTGACTTTTATGTGTTTCCAGTTGGCAGGTAATAGTTGCAGAGGATGGCACGGGGCGGCTACTTGTCTCGTTTTGGATGGCATCCATTTTTATAATGCTTTTGTAATGTAATGCAACTAGTATTTTCTAAATTGATAATGATGTATTATTTTGCAAAAGCTATTATAATAAAAGGAAATGTCGTTCTTACTGTTACCTCTTCAATGTTTATTTAAGTTAATGTAAATATATGTTTTATGTGCGATAATCGACCACCTGTGAGCGTCCCGGGATTGGGGCCTAACAAGTTGGTATCACAGCCAAAGTTTAAATGAAATGGGTAAATTTTCAAAATAAAACTATATTTAAACTGAAAATAGGAGGGAAAAGGAAGGGATACCAGTCCGAGAGCTACGTGCCATCATGTATTTTCTTTAATGTTAATTGGCATTACATACGCATGTTATGTGGTTTATGTACTGTTTGTAGATTTAGATACTCATGTAGTCAGGATAGGTAATACTTGGGGTATGAAGAGTAAAGTAAGTGGCTAATCACAACTAGCCACTATAATTAGGGACTTACTATATTTGACATAAACTGAGTTGTTCCCTTGAATGAACATGTTGGTGTTTGAATCTTATAGTGTGTTAGAGGATGGCTGGTGGTAGATCATCGAAGGCTTCACGTGGTGGAGGTCCTGGTGGACGTGGTACTGAACCACGTGTCACAAGTGGAAGACCTAGGGTCGAAAAGGTTGTTCAAGAAGAACATAAGACCCCTCCTCCAGAGGACAAAGATGAGATTGTGAACTTAAGAGCCTCAGTGAAGGAGGTTGTAGTTGAGGAAGTGCATCAGGTCATGCAGACAATCCTACCATCTGTGGTGACCGAAGTGATAAAGGTTGTACGGGAGGGGGAGAGGAAGGAAAGGAGTAGGCCTACGGGCGAAAGGATAAGACCCTAGACTGAGGCGGTTTTCTCGGATGGCGAGTAAGAACAAGAGGAAGAAGAGCCTATGCAGGAGACGACACGAGGCTGTAACTACGGGGCATTTCAAAGAGGCAAGCCCACTACTTTTGATGGTAACGACACTTCTGCTGCTACTCACCGGTGGGTGAGATAGATGGAAGCTGTTCTCGATATTAGCAAATGTCGGGAAGACCAGAAGGTGAAGGTTACTACCTACTCATTTGCGGACTCGGCTTTGTCCCGGTAGGACAATATTTTCTAAGCCGAGGGCAGTCGGGTAATTGGAAGGTTGAAGTGGGAAGAGCTGAAAAGGCTGCTAATTGTGGAGTTCTATCCTCACAGGGAAATGGATAAGGTGGAAAACGAATTCTTGCAGTTGGAGGCGGGAACGATGACACACCAGCAATACACCACTAAGTTCAACGAGATGGCACGGTTGATGCTAGATTAAGTGACACCCACATCACGAAAGATCAAGAGCTATATCCAGGGCTTGCCGACGGATGTTCGTAGCACATGATCCCTGCCCGACCAAGCACGTTTAGGTCGGCGGTTGAGTTGTAAGGCTCCGTTCCCGGGACGCTCACAGCTGGTCAATCATCGCACATAAAACATATAATTACAATATCTTGAAATAAACATTGTAGCAGAAACATTAAAAATAACTTTTTAATTAAAAATGCTTTTGCAAAATAATACAACGTTCGTTACACAATTTCATTTGTTCGCATTACAATGCAAAAACATTAAACAAAACAATGCCATCCAAAAGAGCCAAGTAGCCGCCCCGTGCCATCCTCAGCAACTTTACCTACCAACTGGAAAATGCATAAAAAGTCATCGTTGCTGAGTGAGTTCTAGTTTAAAATAAAACACACTTTGTCTTTCCTTTAAAATCTTTCTTTACAATCGTATGTGATCATGCATAATACATACACATAGTTAATATCATAATTATCTTCATCATTCATTCGTTAACTTTCATTCACACGTTCATCTTTACTTCTTTACATTCCATCCAAAACCATGAACTTTACCCCACCGTCATGCATAAAGCGGGTACTGGGCCAGGTCTATCATAGACCCCCCGTCCCTGGCGCACAGCAGCCTGGCCACAGTACCTAGGGTAAGTTCAAGTGTACCATTATCATATGCTATACCCCACCGTCATGCATAAAGCGGGTACTAGGCCAAGGTCTATCATAAACCCCCCATCATGGTGCACAACAGCCTGACCACAACACCAAGGGTAGCGACAAAGGTTTAATACAAATGGTTGGTCATAAAGATGGACCCCGGTGTGCATCCTTCTGGGGTAGCTAACCCGTACCCCATTGAACTAACACCCTTCATTGGGCTTGTTTCCACATACAAGTCTTGCAAGACTTACTTTACTTTCCTTTCATTAATGCATGCATTATATCATTATGTTCCTCTTTTCTTTATATTCCACTTTACGTTACATAATACTTTCATTTCATTTATTAACATTCAATGTAAAGCCACAGGAAAAAACATACATAATAAGGAACATTAACATAAACATACAACATCACCATACATGGCATCATCATACATACATAACAAACATCATACGTACCATCATGTAAAAGCATCTGTTAGGTCTAGGATCAGTAGATCAAGTCCATCTTATATAGGCTTGGTACTTGAATTAATATATGTAATGAATGGTTGTAATTCATTATTGTGTATGCATTAAATGTATAGGTTAACCCATATATATATACATATATACACACATATATATATATATATATGTATATATATACGTATCTATATATATATGTGTGTGTGTGTGTGTGTTGATTTATGTATGTTTGCACGTACAAACAATATACTTAATTAATTTGTGAAATTGACTAAGCATAAGAAACATCTACGGATGAACACTTTGCTCTTCCGTAGATATGTTTCTTACAAGTAACAAACATCCGAAAATCATCTGCGGATGAACCATCAACCGGACTAAAGAATTACAAGTCAATATTCGTGTGGAAGAACAGTTTGCTTCGGAAAAAACTGTTTGCTGTGGAAGAACAAGATTCTTGTAGAAGAACATTTGCTTCGAAAGAAACAGTTTTCTACGGAAGAACAAGATTCCTGTAGAAGAACATTTGTTTCGGAAGATCAATCATCTACGGAAGACAATACTCGTGCGGAGTCCAAACACTTGTATTCAAACAATACAAGTATTACAAGTTTACAGGTCAACAAATCAGTTATGCGAATCCCAAGAAATCTAGAGATTCCTTAACAGAAACAATTCAAATCCCAAGAGATCCGGTGTTTCCTTAACAGAAACATCATTGTCTATATATATGGATCCTCGGTTTCGAATCAAAGGACGGCTTCAATGGAAATAGAAATACGACAAAACATCACACAATCAAACCCTAGCAGCCGTCACGTCATTCAACACAATTTTCAATATCGGTTAATAGTTATTTGTAATCATTGACGTGTTTTAATGAAACACAGTTGATTTAAACAGATCATTAGTTGTGTTTCATGAATCGTGTTCTTGAATATTTATTGATATTGATAATCATTTAATACAAATTATTAAACCAATACAACGTTGATTCCGCAAACGTTGATTGCTATAGATGATTCTAAGAAAGAATCAGTGGAGATGTATTAAAAGTGGTCTGACATGAAAAACCATAATACTGAAGATTGTTACTTCAGTAGCTACTATTCTATTTCCAATATGAATATTCACATGACTGTTGACTGCTACTTCAACAAACATTGTGCAATCTGCAACAAAAATAACCATTCCACCCAGGAATGTTATTTTAATAAAAAGAACAAGACAAAAGGCGCAAAGAAGAAAGAATGAGATAGTTCTGACTCAGACACTCAATCTACTTATTGTGAAAAGGATTCTAAACTGAAGATGTCTGAACAAAGTCAAAGTCAAAATCAAAGGATAAAACATCCACAATTGATCATCCATTAAAGAAAAGATCAATTTTCAAGGAATCAAAAACACCTCATAATAGGGTAGAGTTGATTAATAAGGGAAGAAGGATGATGATGTATTCTTTGATAATTTTGAAAAGGGAATTCACATTCCTCATTCAAAAACAAAAGATTGTGAGACAATTAATCATAAAGTTTCACTATCAAAATCAAAGTCTGAAATGAACAAAATTGAGTTAAATCAAGAAAAAATTAGGAAACATGAACCTAGTTCATCAACATCCCCTTCAACAGAATCATCCTCATCTCAAACAATTCAGAATGAATCAAACAAAACTAAAACTAAAACTTCAAGACTTATTCATGAAAGAGTAACTATTTTAGACACTGCCGGCAAACCCAAGATCATTAAGGCTTAGGTTGTCAATTCTAACTGATTTATTTCTTAACGCAGGACCAATATTAGAGCTGATAACAAGTGGTACGTTGATAGTGGTTGTTCCAGGCATATGACAAGAAACTACTCACTTCTGCATGATTTTAGACATAAAAATGCTTCCTATGTGGCATTTGGTGGGGATAAAAAGAGAGGTTTTTCTGTTCTAGAAGATTGGATCCTTCTTAAAGCATCAAGAAGAGGAAACACTTATGTTTTGACATGAACAACCCCTCACTCATAAAATATGAAACATGCCTTCTATCTAAGTTATCAGAAGATGTATCTCAATTGTGGCACAAAAGGCTTGTCTATTCTAACATGAAGAACATGAACAAATTGGTGACAAATGACCTCGTCATTGGTTTACCAAAGAAAGAGTTTCATTGCTCAACTCACTGTTCTTCTTGTTACAAAGGAAAACAACACAGGGTGTAACATAAATCCAAAATTATCAATACTAATACTACACCAATCAAATTGCTTCACATGGATCTATTTGGTCCTACCAATATGATGTGCATTGGAAAAAGGCAATACTGTTTGGTGATAGTTGATGATTTCACAAGATTTACATGGGTCTTTTTCTTAAAACAAAAGAGTGAACATTAGAAATATTACTGGACTTTGTGATCAAAATTGAGAATCAACTTGATACAAAAGTTAAAATTTTTAGGAGTGACAATGGTAATGAATTTGTCAATTTTGAACTGGATTCATTTTGTAGGAGCAAAGGTATTGCAAGGTAATTCTATGCACCAAGAACTCCACAACAAAATGGAGTGGCTGAAAGAAGAAACAAAACTCTCATTGAAGCAGCTAGAACAATGCTAGCTGATTCACAATTGCCCATCACATTTTGGGCTGAGGCAGTGAATACGGCATGCACTATTCAAAACAGAACGTTAATTGTCAAAGAACATAACAAAACTCCTTCTTAACTCTTGTTTAAAAGAAAACCATACATTGGATAGCTTAGAGTTTTTGGATGTCATGTATCTATTTTAAACATAAAAGAGTCATTGGGAAAATTTTCAATAAAAGCATATGATGGTTTCTTTGTTGGATATTCTTCAACATCTAAATCTTATAGTATCTATATTCCACAACATAACAATATGGAAGAAACTCCTAATGTATCCTTTGATGATCTGTATTCACAAAATCAGTTAAAGGTTCATCGTGGTTGTTTGACATAGATGCTTTGACTAAATCATTTAACTATGATTATTTGAACACTACAGGATCTGATGATGTATGTTATCCATTTGTTCCACCACATATGAATGAACATTATCTGCTGATCCTCCAAGGATACAAAAATCCTCAGGTGGAAACACTTCAACAGCAGATGCTGACACTGCATGTGGAAATGATCACTTATCATTCGGAGAAGCTACTGTAACTCCTACAGAAGAGATAAACGATTCCAAAGAAGTTCCTGTAACTCCTACGGAAGAGATAAATGATTCTCGAGAAGTTCTTATAACTCCTACGGAAGAAGAAACTGAGTCTGGAGAAACCCCTACAGCTCTTGTAGAAGACATTCAGGGTGCTACCAATGATCAAGCTACTGAAGATCAATTAACACCACATGTTGAAGATTTTGACTACTTCCTAAACTCTCAACTTGGTCTGGATTAGTCTGTATGAACAGACATGACTAACCTAGAATCATCTATTGCAGTTGAATCAACTCCATCAATAAGAATCAATAAGACTCATCCAGTTAATAACATCATTGGAGATCTTACAAAGAGAACTACAAGAAGTGAAAGTGGTACTGCCAACATTTGTCTATTTAGTTATTTTCTTTCTCAAGTGGTTCCTCCAAACATTACTGCTGCTTTAAAGGACAATAGTTGGATTGAAGCTATGCAAGAAGAGCTTCAACAATTTAGAAAGCAAAAAGTATGGTCTCTTGTTGATTTACCAGAAGGCCAACATCCTATTGGTACGAGGTGGCTATACAAAAACAACCTTGATGATAGAGGATCATTGTAAGAAATAAAGCAAGGTTGATTGCACAAGGATACACACAAGAAGAGGGAATAGACTATGATGAAGTTTTTGCACCAGTTGCAAGAATTGAAGGCATAAGAGTGTTCCTAGCTTATGCATCATATAAGAAGTTCACTGTGTACCGGATGGATTTCAAGTGTGCATTCCTATATGGGAAAATTGATGAGGAAGTCTATGTGTCAGAATCCCCTGGTTTTGAAGATCCACATTATCTACATAGGGTATACAAGCTAGACAAAGCCTGTATGGTCTTCACCAAGCACCAAGAAAGTGGTATGACACATTACCATATTTCTTGCTCAAGAGTGGCTACCAAAGAGGAACCATTGATCAGACACTCTTTTTCACACAAGAACATAAGATCTCGTGGTTGATCAAATATATGTTGATGACACTATATTTGGATCAACTATAAGAGATTGTGTGTAAATTTTGAAGAGCTGATGAAATGTGAATTTTAGATTAGTTCAATTGGTGAATTGACTTTCTTTCTTGATCTTCAAGTTCATCAAAAATCAGATGGGATATTCATCTATCAAGAAAAATACATACATCAAATGTTGAAGAAATATAATCTTGCTAATGTATCCTCATGCAAAACACCACTATCAACAATTGATAAGATTGTACCTCATCCTTCAGGAAAATCTATTGAGCAAAAATTATATAGATCAATGATAGGATCACTTACGTATCTAGCTGCCAGTAGACTTGACATTATGTTCGCTGTGTGTGTGTGCTAGGTACCAATCTAATCCAAAGGAGTCTCATCTGAATGCTGTAAATAGGATTTTTAGATATCTCAAAGGAAAACCAGGACTTGGTCTTTGGTATCCAAAGGATGGTGACTTTACACTCTACTCATACTTAGACAGTGACTACGGTGGTTGTAATAGTAATAGAAAATCCATTACTCGTGGATGTCAATTCATATGAGCAAGACTAGTATCATGGTAGTGCAAGAAACAAACTAATGTTTTTGTGTCCACAACTGAGGCTGAGTACATAGTTGCTTCAGCTAGTTGTTCTCAAGTCCTTTGGTTGCAAAACCAATTGCTTGATTATGGTTACAACTTCCTTCACACTTAAATTTACATAGACAATTCTGCTTCTATGTTTATAACTGCTAATGTGCAACATAGTAAAACAAAACATATTGAAATAAGATATCATTTTTTGAGAGATTTCTCAAAAAAGGGGTTGATTAAGTTAGTCAAAGTGGATACAACAAATCAGCTTGCTGATTTATTCACTAAAGCCTTTGATTCAGTTACATGTAATTTTCTAATTGAGTCTCTGGGCATGATTAACTTAGATTATCAATTTGAACAAACAAAATACTGTGTGTAATGCTGCTTCAGCATAACATATGATTTGGAAATGATAGTACACTATATCTCTGCCTATTCCTGAATTCATAAATATCATTAAATCTGAGCAAGTTTCTTGATATGTGAGTAGGTTCATCTTGAGTGAAAACTACACTTAGTGCATCCCAAACATAATTCAAGTGATTGTTTGTGGGAATCTTCACTTTAATGATACAAAGTGAGTCTTATTATGATGTTATCAAATCACTCATCTAAGCACACTATGTACTGACACTTTATAATATCTATCTTTGCAAATCCTATACCCTTTGTTTTGTGTAAACAAAGACCTGGGTGTATGATTATCATACTATATATCAGTTATCGAAGGTGAAAAGACCGTGATCCTCATCATCCCTCTGTTTTGTGTAAATAAAGACCTGGGTTAAAGGCACCTTTGTTTTATGTGAGTAAAGACCTGGTGACCTGATGATGATCATATCTAAGCTTTCATAAGAATCCTATGTGATGTGAAGCCCATAAAAAATATTTCCTAATCAATATGAAAACATGATAAACAGCATGCCTAGTTGATACATTAGCTCTTGTATAGATTTAAGTGGATAATATACTTGCAATCAGAACTATGTTGAGGTATCAATTCAACAAAATAACTCATCAAGAAGAGGCTTAGTATGATAAATGAATACTGTCATCATTGATCATAAGTTTAGGGGGAGTAGAATTCATGAAAATAAGTTTATCAATCAATAGCTTTGTCTATTTCAGTAATAATTTAAAGGAATTGGAACCTGAGCACCAACTTAGCTCCTAGATACATGAAGTCTTCTTTTAAATTATTTGAGCTTTCTTGTACTCAATTGTTATTAATAGAAAGTCAATAAGGTCCAATATCAATAAATGGTTCTAAGCAGTGGACTTGGACCATACAACAAAATAAGTTTTTCTTCACAAGTGTTCTATAAACATTAGTAGATGCTACAGTGCCGTCTTAAACATCAGCAGCAAATACAGTGTGTGGAAAATTTAAATGTCTATCCGTAGATTGGTAAACTATGGATGAGCAAAGATCAACAAATATAACTTAATTTTATAGTCTGGTAACCTATGAAAATTAAGTTATACTTCATCCGTAGAAGTTGATAAGACATCCGCAGTTGATTTATGGAATCCGTATATGCTCTGCAGAAGCACTTAGAACAGAAAGCGTTAAGGGTCCCACTTCATTAATTAAATAAAATTAACGTGTCTGAGAAAGTATAAATGATGTTCTTTGACTTCAAAACACATTATTCGCTCTTTTCCCCCTCAACAAACTTTTCCCCCTCAACAAACTTTTCCCCCTTCTATAACATTCAAAAATTAACGAATCAAAACATCAAACAAACATATATTTTTGCTCTCAAATCACTATGTTCAAGGCAAAACATGTCGTAATGTTCAATAACAAACCGTTTGATTCTCGTACAATCTCACAACTATTCGTATTCTCATATCAATAATGTGATTCTTACGAAATCTTCTTTATTCTTATGAATAGATTGATAATCGGTTAGTGAGAGAGCGCAATGTGTGTGCTTTCTTAACCCTGACGACCCTATCTCAGAAGGGTTCAAGACATTATCGGATATCTAAGAAGATCCACCCTATTCTATGCCTTATCCGCAGAGCCTGTGATTCATCAATCACACATAACTGATTTCTGGAACTCCGCACAGAAAGAAGATGATGATCAAGTTATTGTGGCTAATGTGAAGAATCGAAGACTGCGAGTGGATGAACAGACAATAAGAACGGTTCTTGAGTTAGGAGATGTAGAAGCTAGTCCCCTGTTGTATTCGATAATGAATACATAGAGAAAGTCTTTCTTCTAATGGGGTATGATGGTGACTTCAAGAAGGGAGAAATTAAGAAAGGAAGACTGTGCAAACCATACAGATTTCTCTATCTCACTTATCTTATGTGTATCTCAAATAAGAAATCTGGACTTGATAGATTTTCAAGGCATATCTCCGCAGGCATTATTAGTGTCTTTTAGGGAAGAACCTACAATTACTCAAAGTACATCTTCAGCTGCTTATGTGATCAAATCAAAGTACAAAAGGCTGACAAGATGTACATATTTCCAAGGTTTTTGCAACTAATCATCAATGTTGATTAGTCTGGACTACTATAGATGGTGATGTGTTTGTTCAAGCACACCTAGGTTGATCTGTTCTGAATAAAATATCCGGGAAGTATGAAGGTGAAGACATGCCCATGTTTGCTCATGTGATAGATTCTAATGCCATATCCCCAAGAGCATGTATGCGATGATCAACAGGAGGATTCTTCAACCAACTCTATTCAAGCCACACACTTACCAATTCCATCACCCAATTCAATAACAACATCAATCTCCACACCCCCTTCTCCTACAAATCAAAATTCTCGACCGATATAACCCACTCACTCTGTTCACCCTCAAAAATCTCCCTCGGCTACTCAAAACACTGTCTCTCAAGCCACAACTGTTCAATTATCATTATCCAAGACTGAATATCATGTCCATTCAAGTGCTACTGAACCAGTTTCTCCAGACATTGTCAATCAGCAGCAACAACCACAACATGATGAGCATGATGAATCAAAATATGAATACTCCAATTTAGCAAGTGTGGCTCATACTGAAGATCATAAAGATGAAATTGCTTATCAACAAGAAGAAGAAGATAAGTATGTGGAAGTGATTGCCGATGATGAATATGACATCAGTGATAAGGATATCCCATTAAGCAAAAGGTACCTGGTGGCTGAGTACAACAATCTTGTAATGAAGTCTAACTTCAGAAAGCAAAGGATTAAAGAGCTGAAGGGGACAATATCAAAAAATAATGATCTACTGATGCAGTTGAAAGCAAGGATTAAAAGCTTAAGAGAAGATGCTAAGTGTAATAGTGAAGTGATTGATGCCTTACTTCAACAAAAGTCTGAGCTCAAAGAATCTGTAGAGGCTGAGAAGAGTGAAAAAGAGAACCTGATGCTGAAAATTGATCAAGTAACAAACTCTTTTACTGCTCAATCAACCTTGTTGAAAAGCAAAGAAGAATAGATTGAGCAGCTAAAGATGAAAATATGTGTGCTTGAATTAAATGCTGCTCGTGCAACCAATCAAACAAAAGAATCTTCTGAAACCAAAAAGCAAATTATACAATACAGAAGAAAAAGAAAGTACTTGGGATTTGTGAAGAAGGAAGTGACTGACATACAAGATTCACCCAAAAGATCAAAATCTATTGAATCTTCATCCTTAAAGCATATGCCTCCTGCTGAAATAGTGAGCGATGATGAATGGAATGAGCTCACAAAGGATGAATTTGTCAAAGATCAGAAAGAAGAAAAGGCTGATGACCTTCTAACCACTAAAGACATACTTGAAGAATGGCCAGAATCCTCAACGTTTATGACCCTAATAAATCACGGCTTTCCGTATAACTTGGTGGAAAGGATGTGCATGAGTGAGATGAAATATGTGCCGAAGGAATTTGAGGTGGCTAGATTTATGATTCCTAATTGTGATTATGAGGCATTCACAACATTTCAAGCCATCCAGAAAATAAAGAAAGACCTAGGCCACTGTGACACAGCAAAACTCAGCAAGTACAACATGGTCTGTTGGCTACAGGGTCATAACTACAAGGCACATGAGCTCAAGGAATAAATGTTGGTGAGCAGAGAAGAATGAGGGAACATGTTATGTCTGTTAAGGTTGACTCAGGAGTAAGGTTCAAAACTAAAGCTCCAAATCCAACCTATGAGCACCAAATCAAACTTTTTACTGATCCTGTAACTATTGAATCCAAAGATCAGCACAAATGCAAAGACAAACTGATCAAAGAACCAAGAGCAGTCATTCCATGGAAAGTGTGGCCATTAGGGAGAACTGTGAGAGAAATCACTGAATAGAAATCAACTTTGATAGAGCTATATGATCATATCATAACTTCTAGTTCTATCGAAGAAAACAGGATTATGGCTTGGAAATATGATCCAGACTGGGATTGTGCAATTATCAAAAGAACCTCTAGAAGAATTAAGTATGTTCATGATACAGAAGGATTGTTGAGGCTTTATGAGAGAGATATCAAGGATCTACAAAGTCTAATAATGTCTAACTATCCAATTAACTCAATGGGAAGAGATTTCTCTGTGTTCGTGGGAAAATTGAAGGCAAAATTCATAGATGATGTGGTCTAGGAAGCTAAGAGAGATGATGATGATCATAGAAAGAGAATTCAAAGAATCACATGAACAACAAAGCCCTCTTCAGTTGTTGATGAGGAATTGTTGAAAAGGGTAGGATACAGCCATGGAAATCTAGCATCTATCAAAAGCTTCAAGGGAAATCAATGCACATCTCCCATAATAGAATGGGGTTATGTTGAGATAACAAAAGAGCTGGTGCTATTGAGGAATGCTCAAGGAAAGAAGGCTGAGAAGATTCGGATTTTTGACCCAGTGGAGATCAAATTTCTTCACCCAAGCTATACTTCGTACCTTCATGACAAATTCTTTCCTAAGCTAACTGATGAAAAGCCTCAGATTGACTTGTGTCCATATGTGCACATGATTCAAGTTGTGGATAAGCTGCATGCCAAAGCATACAAAAGAAGAAGGAATAATGCTGGGATGCTGAAGGGAGCCAACATTGAAGATATATCAGAACAGAAAATCTCAGTAGAAGATGGGCTGGAAATTGTTCATAATCAGTGTGTTACGGAAACCCTCACGACAGAAGAAGATGTATTGGGGCTGACTTTTGAGACACTCCAACGGATATGTAGAATGGAGATCAGGTACAAATACGATGATCAAAAGGATGCAGTATCATATTTCAACAAGAAGATGGTTTCAGGATTGAAGGAGCTTTCAGTTTTGAAGAAATTATTACAAGTATCTAAGCCTAAGGGGGAGTATTGTTAGGTCTAGGATCAGTAGACGTAGTCCATCTTGTATAGGCTTAGTACTTGAATTAATATCTGTAATGAATGGTTGTAATTCATTATTGTGTATGCATTAAATGTATAGGTTAACCCTTATATATGTGTGTGTTGATTTATGTATGTTTGCAGGTACAAACAATATACTTAATCAATTTATGAGTGTAAGAAACATCTACGGATAAACATTTTGTTCTTCGGTAGATATGTTTCTTACAAGTAACAAACATCCGAAGATCATCTACGGATGAACCATCAACTGGAGTAAAGTGATAATTCCAAGTCAAGATTCCTGCAGAAGAACAGTTTGCTTCAAAAGTAAATGTTTGCTGCAAAAGAATAGGATTCCTGCGGAAGAATATTTGCTTCAAAAAATAGTTTGCTGCGGAAGAACAAAATTCCTGAGAAAGAACATTTCCTTTGGAAGATCAATCATCTATGGAAGACAATACTTCTACGGAATCCAAACACTTGTATTCAAACAATACAAGTGTTACAAGTCACACGTCAAGAAGTCAGTTATGCGAATCTCAAGAAATCAAGAGATTCCTTAACAGAAACAATTCAATCCCAAGAGATTCGGTGTTTCCTTAAGAGAAACATCATTGTCTATATATATGGATCCTAGGTTTCAAATCAAAGTATGGCTTCAAAAACAACAGCAATACGACAAAACATCACAAAATCAAACCCTAGCAGCCGTCACATCATTCAACACAATTTTCAACATCAGTCATTAGTTATTTGTAATCATTGACATGTTTTAATGAAATACAGTTTATTTAAATAGATCATTAGTTGTGTTTCATCAATTGTGTTCTTGAATTTTTATTGATATTGATAATCATTTAATACAAACAATTAAACCAATCCAACATTGATTCCGCAAACGTTGAATTGACATCAACTAACGCTGATAATTCCTGATTGCGATTCTTGGATTCACAGCATCAATCATACATCATATCATCATCATACAATGCCCATCATAACATTTTTGAGTTCAAAAAGTCAACTTACAATGCCGAAACCTCCCAAGTCAAAGCCTACTTAACACTTTTTCCCCAAAAAGTCAGAAATTATTCTTAGTGTTCATCTGCATTTCCTCTTTGTTCATCCGCATTTCCACTTTGTTCAGCCGCATTTCCTCTTTGTGTATCCGCATTTCTTTTTACTCATCCGCATTTGTTCATCCGTATTAACTTATTCATCTGCATTTGCTCATCCTGATAGGATCAAGTGTATCAATCTGTGATGATGTATGAACACAATTCAAAGAAATACAAACAAAGTAATCAAATCAAGCAAGATATCCACAAAATTCACAGTTTCATTAATATCAAGCAAAGACAATTACAAAGTAAGTAAGCAATTTCCGTCTCTTTTTAACTGCTACAAGTCTAAGCTATTTATAATGAAACAAAAGGAACTAAAGAAATTACAAAACTAGTCCTTATACTATTACAAATAGTAAAAGGCACATAAACAACATGTTAATCTTTCTAGAGAACTAACAATACTCCCCCTAAGATTTACATGGTCTTCAGTCTTCAATTTTTTCAATCTTGTTTTCTTGTTATCTTTACTGTAAGTTTATCCTTCAGCTTTCATCTTCAGCTTTCGAAGAAATCTTCTGGTTCTTCCTTTATCTTGAACATTGGTTTCGTTTTATACATCTCCTGTTCTTTCAAAGCATTAGCAATAGAAGACTTAAATTTGCTAGCAAGAATGCCTTGTTCTACTTTTGCTTCATTCGTCTTTATCTCCATTTTACTCATTCTTTCCAATGTATCTTTTGATAAACATGTGATATCAATATTAGCATACAACTCAATAGGATTTTGAATTTCCTTTGAGTATATTTGTAATACTCCTTTTCTTGAAATTCTCATGAACTCAATGTCTTTAATATCTTTCTTAACAATGTTTGCATATGCAAGAGCTTTTCTTAATGGTATTCTTTCCATTGCAGCATTCATCACATTGATGATGGAAAGGAAATACTTCTTATCTTGCTCTGCAACTTTTGGAGATACTTTCTCAAACTTTTGCACAGATAAAAATGATATATAACTTGGATGCAATAGTTTCAGTTCAAAAGCACCAAATAGTGTAATCATGTCTTCATCTCATTGTTCGAGATTCCTGAGCAATTTAAGCTCAAAATTCTCAAAGTTATAAAACCATCTGAGAATTGATTTTGACTTTTGATTACTATCAATCACTTTTATACCAGGAGTTGTGATTTTTTCAACATATCTATCATAAAATTCTATCATGAAATGTTCTTCCTCAGATTGCAATCCTTTAAGCTTTTTGTTCTTCTTTAAAGTAGCAAAATACTCCTTGTCTTCTTAATCACATCTTGTTTTAAGAAAATTGCTTCATCTATCCATTCCTCTTCTCAATAATTCTACCATCATCTTACCACATTAGAATCAGATGGATTAATTAGAGGTAATATGTTTAACTCTTTCAAGTCTTGCACCGGAAGTTTAATGATGCTTGAGTTAAAGTGATATACATCACAAACAATATTTACTCTTTTTATCAAAAATGCAACAAATATCTCATCATACTTCCATGCTATTATCTTTACTTGGTTTGTGAAATCAGGAGCAATCATAGCATTCAACAACTCAGCAATCGATTGTCATTTTTGTAATACATTCTCACCAAGTCTCTAGAAGATCTGGCATTATCAAAATTTTGTCTTTGTTCAAAAGAGGCTTTTTATGCTTGCGTTTCAGTATCAGAAAACATTTTAATTAGATCTTTTCTGCTATCATGAGGATCTGATTTTCTTGCCATTTGTTTAATCTCTTGAGGCTTTAACACTCTTGTTCTTTTGGTAATCTCAAGGTATTGAGGATTATCAGTATCAAGTATGATCATCTTTTTTAATTGTTTTTTAGTTTCTTGAAAACTTCTAACAAGATTCCTCAAAGATACAGATTATAATCTTTTCAATTTCCTCCATGGGCAATTCCTAGCTTGCAACCATGACCTTAATGCTAGAATACTCATATGATGAGGATCAGGATGGTGTAGCTCAGAGCTTGATAATTCATCTACATGAATACTTTCTTTAGCTCTATTCCATTCACCATGTTCCATTACAATCTCATTTGGATCAATAGGAGCAGCTGACTCTACAGCAATGCATTTCTCATATTCATCATTGATTTGACAAACAGTCAGTCCATCCAAAAATACTCTATTGTATTTCATCTTCACAAGGTAGTTGTATCTATCTTCAAAATCTTATGGAATTTCATCTTGATCTTCAGTTGGTTCTTGTGAATTGAAATTTGATACAAACTTAGCTTCATCTATGTCTTCTTCATCTAATACTTCATCATACCAGTCATCATTGAAAATTTCTTCAATGTCTTCTAAAGCTTCAATTTGTTCTTGACAGATTTGCTCTTTAACAGTTTCTTCTATTCTTTGTAATTTTGAAGATGACCCTGTTAAAATTATTTCTGCTACATCATCAAGTTTCCTTTTTCCTTTGATCACCTCAGGATTATCTTCAACAATCATCTCCGAACTTATCATTTGTTCTGGTGAAATAGGCTTTTGAGGTTCTTTTACCTTTATTAATTCACCTTTCAATTTTTCATTTTCATCAGATAATTTCTTGAATTTCTCTTGAGGAATGTCATAATCCTTTATCATAACTTCAAAATTTTTGATAACATCTTCTTTGTCTTTTGCATAGCTCACAATCTTTTCATCTTTCAGTAAACGTTCTTCTTTCAACTTAGAATTTTCATCCTTTAACTTTTGAATTTCCTTTTCAAGAGATATATTCATCTCTTTCAGTTTTTCATTCTCAACTTTTAATTCTTCAATCTCTTTCTCTTTAATCATAATTTCTTCTTTCAAATTTTCCATCTTATCTATATCAATTATCTCCTCTGTTTGTACTCACACATTTTGTGTTGTACTCACAGGAATTTCTTCAACATCTTCATTCATTTCAGCTTGAAATACTGGTTCAAATAACATATCATTCATGAAATCAAAATCAATATTTTGATTTTGTGAATCTTCTTCATGAGCAACAATTACTGCTTCATCTCCTTGACCATCATGAACAAAATCATCATGAATATTAACATCAGTAGTTTCTTCATTTAAGTTATGAGTTTTATTAACATTACATTCATCATTCCTTTCATTAGTAGCTTCTTGATGTGCTTTAGTTGTACCATCATTGCCATCATCATCATTATTATCATTATCATCATCATCATCGAGCTTTCAGTAGCTTCATCATCATTTTCTTTGTTGGGACCGGGTATTTGCACGAAATACCTAGTGATTAGCGTGTAAACCAGATCAAATAGTGCGGAATCCTATTTGATTGGCAATCCAATCAGTGAGAACACACGAAGAATCAATAATGAATTGAAACTAATGTTAGAAATCGATTGGAAATCGATCTAATGTGTTCTATGAACTTGGAGAACGAATTGGAAAACTTCTGGGCTGCTAGGGTATGTCTGGATTCGTAATAGAATGAATGCCCTCCCTTTTTTTTCACGAATTGGATTGTATTTATAGGTTAGTATTGTTCATTCGGGCGACTGGACCATTCGCATGGTTCAGTCATGCGAATGAAGCATGTGGTTGATCCATACGCACGACTGAGTGTTCAGTCGTGCGACTGAGCCAATCTTATGTTTCAATCATACGACTGATCCAGTCTCCTGGTTCAGTCGTGCAACTGAGTCAATCGTATGAATTTATTCATGCGTGTGGTCCATTCGCATGAGCCATTCGCATGAAAACTACATTATGTTAAGTTGGAATGTATTCATTAATAAACATTATGTGTAACCATTCAAACAATCACTATCCTAGTTAACCAATTCAATATCGACTCATTAACGAAATATTAGTCATTACAAATCACAAACAACCAATATCATTTCATTAATGATATCAAATTACATTAGAATCAGATAAACATGATCTATTACATTTAATATCATGATATAGGGACATACATGCATCAACAAACTCCCCCTTGGACCTAGATCTCTCTAATGTCTTGTTTTCTGCATCACCTCCTCATATTTCTTGTACTTGTCCTCTTTTATGACTCCCGAGTGAATCTCAAACGCGAAGCAGAGTCTTATGACATTTTGGAACTGGAGGGCTTGTACAATATCTTGCGTATCATAGAACAGTGGCCACTTGTATAGCGTGTAGACATCATTTGCTGACAATTTGTAAGCCACATTGGGTCGAATACCCTGATCGTATCCATTGGCCCTCTTTGTTTAGAACTATGACCGCTTCTGCTATTCTCCAATCGTAGTACCACCACTTAAAGTGTGGAGTGAAGTCCTGTGGCGTTTCCCGGAGTGGGATTCTTGACATTGTGCACGGAGGATTCCACTTCAACACTATCTTCGGTTTTCCAGTAATGGCATCAATCTCAGACCTTCGGATATACCTTGTAGGCTGTTGGGGTCTGAAATTAACCCACCTAGTGTGGTACTCACCGACCTTCTTACGATCCCTTGCAGATCAAGAATCATTGTTAGCTGAGTCTTGACCTGCTGAAGGGGAGCAACATCAAACTCATCCCTTTGGTAATTTGGATTTGTTTGATTTACACATTCAACATATCAACCATTAGTAATTAATCAAAACTGAAATGCATTAACTAAATTTAAACGTTAAATACATATGTTTCAATACACGATTCAAATACAAAAGTAAATAAATACATAAACATCTAATCTTTACTTTCGTCCTGTATCATCGTCTCTTCACTTAGTGGAGCAGAGGAAGAAGCTGGTTGGTCTTGTATGTTCTTGGACCTCCTTTCTTGACCTGAAGCAGAGGCTGATGCAGTTGCATCTCCTCCTGCTGTATCATCATCATCAACCTTCTCCTCTGTCCTTTCTTCTTCTCTCCCCTCATCCTCCTTTGTCTCATCCTCATCATCCTCATCAACAACTTCATCATCATCATCATCTCCGTCTTTTTCTTTGATCTTCAAGGGATCCTCCTTAGATCCCTTTAGCTTTAACATAATCGTCTTCTTTGCCTTCTCCAACTCCTCTATCTTCTTGTTTGATGTGACACTATGTGCTTGGAGTTGGGCTAGTTCATGGCTTTGAGCAACCATCTGTTGGGCCTGCTCCTTTATCACTCGAGCCTGCTCTTCTATCTGGTGAGACTGACCAGCAGCAGCAAGCTGGCGGATCTGAGCCGCCTTCTCCTCATCTGCAGCTAATAGGCGCATCACCATCCTGTTGAGCGCAGACAGCTGTTCCTCTACCGCAATTGGGGTAGAGGTGATCCATAAGTATGAGATGGATGGGCTGAGGATCCAGCTTGGTGGGTAGTGGTGGTGGTGGTGGCTGTAGTGAAGATGGGTCTGTGAAATAGTGGAGGTGATGTGGGAGTGAAAGATATGGTGGTAGATGGAATCTGTACAGTTGTGGGAGGTGTGGTGATGGTAGTAGTAGCTGTGGTGGCTGTGGCTGTGGAAGTCCTGTGGTGGTGGCAGATGTGGTGGCTATGGTGGTGGATGGTATGATTGTGGAAGTGGTAGTGGTTGTGGCAGATGTGGTTGTGGAGGTGACAAAGGTGAGACGTCTTTTCTTCTTCTTCTGACCATGGGGTTGAGCCATCCTTTTCCTCCTCGTTCCCGTTGAGGTGGATGCTCCCCCTACAACCCTGCTAGCTGACTCCGGTGCATAACTCGGATCAGTGGTTGTCTCTCCTGAGTCTATTGGACGTTCACCAACCGCCCTTAGCCCATGTTCTGTGGGAACACCTTGCTTCCCACAGTACGTGTCAAGGGCTCATCTTTAGACTCCTCTTCCCTCTCATCAGGAACAAAATCCTGATGGAAACCAGCAGACTTAGTTTCATCGTGGGTGGATGGTGGAGATGGTATATGAGTGGTAGTGGCCCTAGATGGAATGGGGCATGTATCTCCACCATCACCACTGTCATCATCATTGTCGTCATCAATTGGTAACCAATAGGCTCAGAATCAGAGTCACTGTCATCATGATGCCATTTTTGTCTCCCCGGCGCCACATATTTCTCGTTCGCCAAATGGCCAATCAACCTCTTCACTTGGGGCTTCACTTGTTTGCCCCTATACACCCTCATCCAACCCAAGGTCGTGTCATCCATAATTTCCAAAGTAACTGCATCATGACTCTCCTTTGGGAGAAGTGGCAGCTTTTCGTTGAAGATTAGCTGTAGAAACCTGGGGTACATACAAAATCCTTCCTTTCCTTTTGCTTCCAGGTTCTCTACCATATAGGAAAAGATCATACTCGAAAAGCTGAAAGGGTGGTTCAACACTAGTGCCACGAAGGCATTTTGAATCTGATCTGATAGATCATCGAACCCACCCCTCCTCGAGCAATGCACTTTAGGATCACATGCGCCAAGTATTTGTACTGGGGGCACAAGTTGCTCTTATTGAGTACACCCGAGTTTATGTCCCCCGCGTACTTGATTCTGAGGAAGCAGCCTCTCACAGTCAGTTGATGTAATTCGGTGGGGTGATTCGTATCGTCCCCAAATTCAAGAACTCTTTGAAAATCAGCAGCAGTAACCTCGATATCATGACCCCGAATGGAGCTCCGTATACTGTACGGCTCATGAGAGCGATGAACTAAGGCATTCTCCCAGAATGCCTGGTGTAATGACCTGTAGGGCGTGCAAGGTGTAGATATAGCCTTATGTATCCGGGAGCGTCTAAGGAAGGCTATAATCTCTGTGAACTCGGCCCCGTTCCGAGTAGTATGATCCAAGTGAGCACATATGTTGTGCTTTGGATTAATGGACCATCTCTCAGCCATTTTTCTGAAACACAAGACACAGAATCATTAGTACATAATACATCAAAATTCAGTTCTAAGTGTAATGTTTAAATTCATTCTGATTCATTCGTGTGAATGAATCATCCGACTGGAGTCAGTCGTTTGTTCTTTCATGCGACTGAGCTCGTTCGGGTGAATGAGACATGCGACTGAGTTCACTCTGCTGACTGAGTCTGCGATTGGTTCAGTCGGCCGACTGAACTCATTCGCATGGTTCATTCGGCCGATTGACCCAATCGCAAGATTCAATCGTGCGATTGAGTTCATCCGGACGACCAATTGCTTGTCCCACTGTTCATTCGCCTGTGGTTCGAATCTTGACCAATTCAAGTAATTTAACATGGTTTAATGGTCCATTAGACTTGCCATCTTGTCACTAATAACCTATGAAACTTAATTTTAACATTTTGCTTAGTTTATGTAGGTTATTAGGGCATTTTTCAGTCCCGTTCTTGTTTCATTTGAATATCACATATTTGGATTCAAGATCTTCTGATTTCGGTAAGATTTAACTGCAATGTACCTGTATAATCGTCAATCGAACGTCAGAAGATCAACAGCAATGTGAACACAAGATCTTTAGAAATTTTGGCAGAGTAACAGGAAGAATGCAATTTGGGTGCGATTGAGAGTGATGAGTAAAACGTGATCAACTGAGGCCCTTTAAATACTGAACCTAAGTTCAATCGGCTGACTGGCCTCATTCGCTCAGTTCATTCGGGCGACTGAGGTTCAGTCGTGCGATTGGCCCAGTCAGTCACTTTCAGTTGGCCGACTGAGTCTCAGTCGGTCGACTGACTCATTCGTGCCCTTTCATTCGCACCCTCAGTTAACCGACTGAGTCTCAGTCGGTCGACTGACTCATTCGCACCCTGTCATTCGGTCCAATGGATCATTCTTATACGCCATTCGGGTGAATGACTAAATTTGATGTCCAGTCGTGCGAATGGGATCCATTCGCATGGTTGGTCCATATTCATGGTTCAATCGTGCGAATGGGTCACACTTAGTAAATTTTCTGCCATTTTGAACATTTACTTTTAAGACCCTTTTAACTTTTGAAATAAACATTATGAGTTTTTGATCATCTCAGACATGATCATTTTAACCAATTTAGTCACCTCAGACATGACTCTTTTAAACACTTTGTCACCTCAGACGTGACTGCTTTAAACTTGAAAATTCATGTGGTCATCTCAGACATGACCCTTTTAGTGAGTTGATCCTTATCGATTTTCATGATGTAGTCCGGTAACAAACAAAACTAAAGGACTTAGTGAATAAAAAAACTAAACTAACATACAAAAAATAAAAACTTGTTATTGGCTTTTTGTGAGGGATAAATCCTAAGATGGAAGTCTACAGGATTTGGTTCCGGAATAGGCAGCTTCAACTTAGATTGACCACACCTGGACCAATTCAATTTTGGAATCATACAGGCAGGTCAAATCATTTGGGACTTGTTATCAAAATCTTTTGATGCTCTATTCTTGGTTTTCATCCAGAGTCGTTAGCAACTTTTAGGAAATCATACTGGAACTATTAGATTACCACAATAATTTGAACTTTCAAGAATTGCAGCCACAATGATTGTCAATATGTTTGTCCTCTTAAATCCATACACAGACTTTTGACATAGACTGGTGATAAATTTAGGTCTAATTATTTTAACTAACATTTGTGGATCCCACACTTATATGGTAATCAACATTCCTCAGGAGCTTTTGAGCGGTCTACAGGTATTTTTACAAGAAGAGACTATTCTTAGAGCTTTCAAATAGAAGACAATCTTCAGGTCAGTGCCATCGCACAACAGAGAGGCGGCAAACAACAATCAATTCTAGAATATCTAGGTTATGCTTATCCTCAGGTCAGTGCCATCGCACAGCAGAGAGGCATACAACCTATCTCCTTGTTAGAGCAGCTTAATTTTATTTTGCACAAAATGCACCAACAACATAAGTCATTAGCTTGATAGCATTTTTCTTTCATTTTTTCGTGCTTTGCTATATTTATGGTCATCCGCACACATTTGTGGCGTTTACATGCTCATTACCCCTTATTGGAATATTGTTGATTGTGTTAACCAGTGATAAGATGGAAGCCCACTGTAGTTGAACAACTTAGTTTGATCTTGAGATCACCAGTTAGGTCTAATCATCTATTGTGTCGAATCTACCGACATATCAATTGTGATCTAGCAACCTCTAGGTCTACTCTCGTGGTGTTACCTTAGGAGTTACTAGTTTTTCTATCATCTTCCCTTTTTATATTGCTTAGACTACACAGACTTATACTTTGAATTTTTGCATCATTTCTGAATTAAATTTTAAAGTCCCTCTTGATTTGTTCGTGTGTACTATCATATTCCAAAGGGTTGAATCGGTATCACAGATACGATCTACCTTATATCAGCTTTCCACTCCTTCTCCCTCGTCTTTTTTGATAATGTTACTTCCTAACTTATTCTCCCCCTAAAATACTAACATCATAACTGGTTTAATTATTTTAGGATTTTAATAAACAGCAGAATAACATGAGTTTAATTTTAAACAGACTAAATTAACCAAATAAAATAAAATAAAATGAAAAATTAACTAAGCTAGACCGGACTACACATGATCATCATCAGGAATAATCTCACTTTTCTTTTTAACGTCGTTGACCTCTAGCAATATTGAAAACATGGTTTATCAAAGGCTTTAGTATAGAGGTCAGCGCGTTGAAAATCAGTATTAATTTTTACCACATCAATGAAGTTCTTTTCAAAATAATCTCTTATGAAATGGTATTTAATACCGATATGTTTGGTCTTAGGATGTTGGACCGGATTTTTAGTTACTGCATTGCAATTGCAGCAGAGTTATCCACAAAAATTGGAGTAGAAGAGAACTTTAAACCGTAATCCCGCATTTGCTGTTGAATCCAGATGTTTTGTGAATAGCAACTTGCAGCAGCAACGTATTTGGCTTCACAGGTTCACAATGCAACCGATGTCTGCTTCTTACACCGCCAGGTAATTAATCTTCTCCCAAAGAATTGACAACCTGCTGATGTAGACTTGTAATTCATCTTGCAGCCCCTGTAATCCGAGTCACTATACGCCGTGAGTTCAAAGTCATCATCATGAGGATACCACAACCCAAGTGTGGGTGTACCCTTCAGATAATGAAATATCCTCTTGACCCCGATCAGATGGTTGACCTTAGGCTTAGCCTGATATCTAGAACATAAACATGTAGCATACATGATATCAGGTCTTGAGGCAGTGAGATACATGAGGGATCTCATCATTCTTTGGTACATTGTGGCATCTACAAGATCTCCATTTTCATCAGGTGCTATATCATGATTCGTAACAAGTAGAGTTCCAGCAGCAGAAGCATTCTCCATGTCAAAACGACTGAGAATGTCTCCTACATACTTGGTCTGATGTAGAAATATCCCATTTGGAGTCTGATCCACCTGTAACCCGAGAAAAAACTTCATCTCCCCCATAGCACTCATCTCAAATTCTTTCTTCATAACTACTTCAAACTCTTTGCATAACTCTACGTTCTTTGAACCGAAGATTATGTCATAGACATAGATCTGTACGAGTAGTGGATCACCATCCTTTTCTTTGATGAACATCGTGCAGTCAATAACTCCCCTGCGAAAGCCGTGTTTCACAAGATGTGTCGAGAGTTTCTCATACCAGGCTCTTGGAGCTTGATGAAGCCCGTATAAACCTTGTCTAGTTTGTAAACTCTATCCCGATAGGTAGGATCTTCAAATCCCTCGAGTTGACTGACATAGACTGTTTCTCTGATTTCCCCATGAAGGAATGCACTCTTTACATCTAATTGGTAGACTTTAATCTTCATGTACGATGCATAGGCAAGGAAGATGCGAATGGCTTCCATCCGTGCCACGGGTGCAAACAATTCATTGTAGTCAATTCCCTCGACTTGGCGAAATCCTTGAACCACCATCGAGCCTTGTTCCTGATAATGACTCCTTGGTCATCCTTCTTGCATTTTATGACCCATTGGTGCCAATGACCTTAGCACCTTTAGGTCTATCAACCAGAGTCCATACACCTAACTTCTTGAACTGAAGAAGTTCTTCTTGCATGGCACTCACCCGTGCCTCATCATTTAGTGCATCACTGACGTATTTTGGCTCAAACTGCTAGACAAAACACCGATAAGCACCATCACGAATATATCCCGTTCCCATAACGGAGGTGTAATCAGCTGAGTATAGCTGATTTCGGGTTTGTACTCCTGATCTGACATCCCCAATGAGATTGTCTAGGGGATGATAGACGTTTAGTCGTGATCCTGGAGTAGTAGGAACAGCTACCTCAGAGCCAAGATTATGAGCATTTGCATCTGTATCTGAGGTAGTTGGAGTTGAGGCTCCGAAGTCGAAGGTGCATCACTGGTAGATGCTTGTGGACTTTCAGGAACTAGAACGTGCTCCTCCTGACTGTTCTGGTCATCTTCTTCAGCTTCATCTTCAGAGGAGGAGTCACTGTCGACGACTATTCCCCCTGACTGAGTAGATGATCCTCCCAGTGAGCTTGATGTTGGTGTATTCAAGATATCATACATCATCCGTGTAGCTAACTCGTCATCCGAGGGAGAGAGAGAGATGTTGAAGGACTTGAAGAATCCATCATAGTCGAAGAAATAGGTGGGTCCTTTGCTAGTAGGTGGTGTGGTATATCGTTGAACGTCAACATTACACCACACTTCTACTAGACCTGTTGAGTTGTTGTAAACCCTCTTGTTCGGAATGTTGTATCCTAGAAAGATTCCTTCATCCTCCTTCTCGTGAATTTACCTTCTTGTGTTTTCTTCAGAAGTGTGCACGGCGCGCCAATGGTTCGAGATACTCCAGATTCGATTTGCGTCTTTGTAGTAGCTCGTAACATGTCTTTCTGTGACGCTTGACAATCAGAACTCGATTCAGTGTATAACATGCATTAGCAACTGCCTCATTCCAAAATTGGATAGGCAGTTTCAAGTCTGCCAGCATAGTCCGTGCTATCTCAATCAAGCTTCTTTTCTTTCTCTCAGCAACGCCATTCATCTGAGGTGTGTAGGCAGAAGTGAATTGATGTACAATTCCCTTTTCCTTGCAGTAAGCCTCCATCCACTGTTTCTTGAATTCCGTCCCGTTGTCTGAGCGTACTTGTCTAACCTTCAGATTGTAGAGAGATTCCATGTGGTTACTAACTCCTTGAAAGACTCAAATGTTTCTGATTTGGACTTCAGAAACATTACCCAAGAGAACCTTGAGTAGTCATTAGTAACCACAAAACAGTACAAGTCGCCTGCTATGCTCTTTGTACTGACTGGACCAAACAAATCCATGTGAAGAAGTTCAAGAGGAAGTTATATTGAATGAATTTTCTTTTCCTTATGAGACTTCTTTGTCTGTTTGCCTTTCTTACAAGCTACACAAAAATCAGGAAGCTGGAAGTTCATAACATTAACTCCTCTCACTAGATCCTTCTGAATCAAGTGATTCATCTTTCTTTGACTAATGTGTCCCATTCTCCTATGCCAGGAGATGGAATCCTTCTCAGTAGCTTTAGATAGAAAACACTGAACCTCCTGATCCGTTGTAGCAGCTGTTGACAGATCCAAAACATAAAGGTCTTTATATCTTGAAGCAGTCATCAAAACTTGGTCTTCTGGGATCATGTAATCTTTCTTGAGCACGTAACACTTCTTGTTGTCGAAGATGACTTTAAATCCCTTATCGCAGATTCGGGAAACAGAAAGTAAGTTATTTTGGAGTTGTTGAACATAGTTCACCTTATCAAACTTAACTTTCTGATTTCCCACTTCTCCCTGAGCTGTGATATATCCTCCCTTGTTTCCAGCAAACGAAACATGCCCTCCTTTTATTTGCTTGACGTTAGATAAAAGAGACCTGTTTCCTGTCATGTGCCTGGATGCTCCGCTGTCTACAATCCACGTGTTAATTTCAGCACTGTAGCGAGCACCCTGCACATACAATGTAAAGGATTAGTTTAGGTTAGGAACCTAAGCCTTTATAGGCTTGGGTTTCCCAGAGGCATCACACATCATAAATTCAACCCATTGACCCTTAGAGGGTGAGGGTAGCCCAGGTTCCTTCTCGTCATCATCATCAGACACAGAGGTTGACTTCTCTTTCCATAAGCCAGATTTGTGCAATGCCTGTTTGTGATACACAGTCGACTGGCTAACGGGTGGAACTTTATGTGCACTAGTTCTTCTAGGTGGAGTTAAAGAACTCCTCTTAGAAGACCTAGGTTTTGAGTCCTGAAGTTCAATCTTTTTCCTAGGTGTCTGATAATAAAGGCAATAGGAAGCAATGTGTCCACATTCTCCACAGTTGTAGCATGACCTGCTATCAACTTTATGATTAAACTTTCTTTGTGGAGACGTGTGTGACACTCTAGTAACATCACTTACTTTAGATTTTGACTCTTGTTCTTTTGATGTTTTTTCTTGTTTAACAGAGTTAACTGTTTTAACATGTTTAATATCTTTTTCCTTTTGGTTAACTAGTTTTTGACTATTTGAAGTCCTTTTAGGTTCTGATTTGACTCTGTTTGACCCTGACTTTAAATTAACCTTTTCAAACCCTTTTTCCAGATTAACACAAGGCAATTTACTCTTTGCCTTTGAAGTGTCCTCCTTTTGTTTGTTTCCAGATTCAATGGTTGAACATGAGGAATCTGGATCATTAACAAGAGGAGTAGACACCACATGATCCTTGATGGGATTGTCATTTACAGGTCTACTCTTAGTGTTCATCAAGGTCTCAGTGGTGGTAAAACCACTTTGTAACCCAAACCCTCCCCATTGTTTCTTTCTCTCACTAAGTGTTGGACTATGTGTGATGAACTTGTCCAACTGTGCAGTTTCTGTTTTAATGAGTTTACTTCTAATTCTATAACTGCCTTTTGCTTCTTAGTGTCTTCTAGGGAGTTTAGATAGTACCTAATGTCATTAGCTTGGTTAAATGTAACTACTTCGGTTTCCCTAAGCTGTTTAGTCTAAAGGTCTATCTTTTCTTTGTAACTATGCTCATTTTGTTTTAATACTCTATTCGCCTCAGTGCATAGTTGTAAATCTTTTACCAAGTTATCATTATGATCTAATAACCTCGCAAATTTCTCATCTATGCTATTTCTAAATGTATTACAATCAGAACAAGCATGATTATTAAACTTTTGGTTAGTGGTACTTACCTGAGTTGGTTTAGAAGAGTTAGCCATCAACGCAGCATCAGATGTCTCTGGTTTTGGTGATTCTGTCTTTACTGTCCTTGCTTTGGTAGTCTCCTCTTTAGGCTTGTAGCTGACCTCAGTTGCAGTTGTCTCTTCAATATTAGATATCGCTATATCAACTGCTAGATCTCCTTAACTCGCAGAATCATCATCAAAGTCTTCTACACTTGCAATGTTTGATTCCCCCGGAGAGACAAACCTAAAGCTCCAGTCCTATCCTTCATCATCATGAGCAGTCAAGGCTTTTGGATCCTTGCTTGATGAAGTAGAACTAGTAGCTTGCTTGTCTTGACGAGTGAAGGACGAGAATGGGTTCCCGTTACCCGTCTTCTTTGGCTTAATACATTCTCTCTTGAAGTGCCCCTTCTCTTCACAGTTAAAGTAGGTCACTTTGCTCTTGTCAAAGCCAAATGTGGTATCCTTAGTAGCTACCAAGTTCTGTCCGGTCTTTTTCACAAACTTCTTTGCCTCCGGACAGCACTAGCTAAGGCCCACATTATGTCCATTCTCTCCAGCTTCATTTCGTCCACCTGCTCGTAGTCCTCATCTGACAGATGGCAGTTTCCAATCTTCCCAGCAACAAGTCCATCATAAGAATGAACCACTGCAACCAAAAGATCCATGTGTTCTCGAGCTACTTCTACAGTCACATTACCGAGGTTCTCGGTCTTAAGTCTAGTAGCATTTGTTTCAGATCCAATATTTTGGGTACAAGAAAACCCCGACATGTTTGATCCTGAAGGAGAAGCATGTGAAGGGCCCGATGAGCTAGACACAAATGCTGTCTGGAGAGGTGCTCCAGATGTCTTAGCTTGAGGCGTGGCATTGTACAAAGTTGGATTCTGAGTATACGAAGACTTCTGAGCTCTGTACTTCATTCTAATTGCTTCTTCTCACAGGTTTAGAATGAAGTCATTTATATCCAGCTTTGTCAGCATTCCATTCTGTCTCAAGTTAGACACGAATGAAGCCCACTTTTCTGGCAATCCGTTTGCAAAGTTAGTAACTTTCTCTTCCATGGTAGTAGCCACCCCATGTGTATGCAGTTCACTCATCAGATGGTAGAATCTATCAATAACATCGTTCAAACTCTCGTTTCCCATCGATGAGAAGTTATCGAATTCCTTCTTTAACTCCTTAGCCTTGATTGCCTTCAACGAAGCACCCCCGTCGTACCTCTTTTCCAGCTCATCCCATAGTTTCTTGGACTGCTTATTCTCTGAGTACTAGTGGAAAATGTCTTTAGGGATAGACTGTGTAATCAATGCATAAACCCTCTTCTCTGCATTATATTTAACTTTCTGCGTGTCTGTAATCCCTCCTAAGGTTAGCTTTACTCCATCGGCTCCCATCAGCGTACTATACCCAATCTCGATAGCTTCCCACAGATTCGGATCTACTCCATTGAGGTAGATCTCAAAACGTTGTTTCCAGTGGGGAAACTCATCTAACGTTAAGAGCTTCGGTGGTTTATTATGATTACCCACCTCACTCTCAAGTAACAGCAGGTTCTGGATCCTAGAGTCCTTCCCAGCAGTAAAGGCTGACATTTGATCTTCCATGGCGAATAACTTTAAGTCTACTAAGACACACTATCAACTGGTGTGACTGAAGGATGCAATTGGGGTATCCGTCCGAATGAACTGAGCGAATGGTTCAATCGTGCGGTTGAACTAAGCGATTGGTTTAGTCGTGCGAATGAAGCTGATGCGTATGTACACTGTGAACGAGTAGTTCAATCGTACGAATGGAGATGCGACTAGGTCCAATCGTGTGTCTGAGCAATGCGAATGAGGTCCAGTCGTGCGAATGGCTCAATCGTGCGACTGAAGCTGCTGTTTTGTGAAAATTTCTAGGTTAAACGTGTTTAGACGTAAAAATTCGAAATTTCGCAAGGTCTAATCGCCTAAGTCCGTAGAAACTAAACTTTGATGAGCAGGGAACGTCCAAGATCAATTTTGACACAAAAAATTGCGTTTTTAGTGCAAAAATAGAAACTTTTCATCAATCTTGATTGAATCAAACGTAATCAAGAGCCAAGGCTCTAATACCACTTGTTGGGACCGTGTATTTGCACGAAATACCTAGTGATTAGCGTGTAAAGCAGATCAAATAGTGCGGAATCCTATTTGATTGGCGATCCAACAGTGAGAACACATGAAGAATCAATAAAGAATTGAAACTAACATTAGAAATCGATTGGAAATCGATCTAATGTGTTCTATGAACATGGAGAACGAACTGGAAAACTTCTGGACTGCTAGGGTACGTCTGGATTCGTAATAGAATGAATGCCCTCCCTTTTTTTCATGAATTGGATTGTATTTATAGGTTAGTATTGTTCATTCGGGCAACTTGACCATTCGCATGGTTCAGTCGTGCGATTGAAGCATGCGGTTGATCCATACGCACGACTGAGTGTTCAGTCGTGCGACTGAGCCAATCTTATGTGTCAATCATACGTCTGATCCAGTCTCCTGGTTCAGTCGTGCGACTGAGTTAATTGTATGAAGTTATTCATGCGTGTGGTCCATTCGCATGAGCCATTCGCATGAAAACTACATTATGTTAAGTTGGAATGTATTCATTAATAAACATTATGTGTAACCATTCAAACAATCACTATCCTAATTAACCAATTCAATATCGACTCATTAACGAAATATTAGTCATTACAAATCACAAACAACCAATATCATTTCATTAATCATATCAATACATCAGAATCAGATAAACATGATCTATTACATTTCATATCATGATCTAGGGACATACATGCATCAACATTCTTTAACATCATCATCAATCACATCATCTACAACACATCAATAAGATCATTTGGATCTATTGGTTCATCCTCAGATAATGGTAGTGTAGTTGATTGATGTCGACTTCATCCATAGCTACATTCTTATATAATCAAATAAAGGAATGTTTTAAGCACTAGTGATCATAGCCATTCTTTTATAAACAGATTCAGACATATGCTCCAATTGCAATTTATGACCTTCATCTCCTTCAACATATAAGTCTGGATTCTCTTCATTTATGATCAGTGAAGAAATCTTGGATACATCAAGTATTTATTTCTCTCTCCTCTTTGAAGATTGAAAATGAATCCATTCATTATCCACTTAGCCATGTTAAACCTTCTATTTGTGGCTAAAGCAATGATAGGAGATGCAATGTCCACTGGGAATGAATCCCAACCAGCACTTCTTTTGGACATGCAATGTTGAAATATATAACACAGCAGTTTCTAGTGTTTGTATACTCTAGCTCTCAAGATTTGTTTCTTCAGAAAATGATCAGGATGACCAATTTGTAGAAATACTTCTCTGCATTCACTAAAAGTATACTCAGATAAGTCTTCTGGGTCATTTTCTCCAAGTTTAAGAGTTGTTCTGATTGCTTGTTCAGAGACTTCAAGTATTCTATCAGATGTAATGAAAGCTCTTAAAACTTTATTCCCTTCTTCATCTCTTTCTATGTTTGCTGTTTCCAAAATCTTTTGATTAATCTTGCACTTATCAAAGGTCTAGCACATATTGTATAGACATATTTTGATCTTAGCAGAAATCAAATGTCTCTTCATAACCAGCTGCTTCCGTGTTTTTCTCATCTAAGAATGCAACAATGTTATGTTCAGGCTCGAACTTCAAAGCTGCCATCTGCAAAAATATAGGGAAAAAGAATATTAGAACATTAAATTTACTTATGAATTTGCATTTTGTAATATTGAATTAAATTTTGACTTATGATTTTGACTTTTTACTTATGAATTTAATTTGTGAACTCTTAAATTTTATTCAATGTTTATTAATCAATTATTTGATTTCTGATTCATCTATTTATTATTTAAAAAATATTTTTTTTATTTTTCAAATTTTAATTTGTCTGGTCATCTTCGTCTTCTTCCTTTGAAGAACCCGGATGTTCAAACTATCATCAACATCATTCATGATTTCAGTTGAAGAACAATATATCAAATTGCTCGAAATTTGATACATGTCAATAATCTAGAATCAATTTTAGATATGATTAAGATTTGATTAGTTAAACTTTGAATGTTCAATCATATAGTGTTTGAACGCCCAAATAGCTGTCAAACGACTATGCCAATCAAAAGACATGTTTTAACCAAAATCTACTGATTTGAATCACAAACTTACGTTTATAAACTCAAATAATATCTATCAATCAACACAGATTTGCTTCAAACAATGAAAATCAGAGATTTTGATGAAGACCAGAGTCGATAGTTCAGAGAGTTGTGTTTGGAGAATTTTGAATGTGAATGAGAAAACAAGTGTAAGTGTTCAATATATATTAAGTGAAATTTTAGACGCATGAGTACTCTTTGCACGTAAGAAACCCTAAAATTCATAAAATAATGAGACGTATGAGCACTGTTTGGCCGTATTGACTAAGACACATGAGAACTGTTAAGCCACATGAACACTGTACAAACGCATAAGCACTGTTCAGGCGCTTTAGCACTGTTCAGCCGCATGAAGTTCCTGAAACGTCTAACTTGAAACATTTCAACACTGTGTAGACGCATGAGACATTCAAAATGGCTAACACTTTGTTAAAAAACAGACTCATTATCACTATTTATGCATATGGGATTGTGTGAAACGCCCAAACACTTGGTTAAACTCATGGACTTATTGCAATTGTTTAGACGCATGGGAATATGAAAAATGCCCAAACACTTCTATAATTTCCTGAAAGTTCACCATGCTCCTATTTAGACGTATGAACACTATTTAGGTGCATGAGTTGACTTTGAGTTGACTTTCATGAGTCTTACAGTTGTGTTTTCCAAAATTCTTCACCTGCACACTGTTTAAACATATTAGTAATATTTCATACTAATATTTAAACAATTTAAGCATAATTTTTTAATTTCCCAAAATTTACATTTTAGTCCCTCAAATTTGATCTTTTTACATTTTGCACACTCAATTTGATTTTTAACATTTTTAATTCTTCACTTGTTGATTAACTTTTTAAAGTTTATCTTTCCCTTCATTTTATTCTCAAAACATAATCAAATATCTAATTTTTAACTTTTGCAAAAAACATTTCCACTTGCAAATTCATATAGGTTCATATCATCATTTTCAAAAGTTATGTTATCAAACTCACATACACTTTGAACATATAGCATCATCCTTTCAATTCAACATTTTATTGTGATTTTCTGAGAAAAAACACTTCCTTATTACTCCCCCCTAAACTTTTAAGTTTGAACAACTTATATGTTTCCTAAGTTAACATAATAAGATCACACATCTCATTGTTATATTGCCTTTACACACATAAAACATGCATAAAATCAAAATGAAATCAGAATCAAAATCTAGTATAAACAAAGAATTCATGTCTACACTGAGATCATATCAATGAAGATCAACACATTAAAATAAAAAAATGTGAATAGTCATAGACAATGAATAAATCCTGATCAAGTTTGTTGCAGGTCAGTGATATCACAACAAAGGAGATACAAGATCTAAGGACAGAAAATGAGTGTTTTTGACAAATTATCAGCTCACTTACTTTTTTAATTCTTGGATTGATGAGAGTATATTTTTAGATATGACATGATGTAGATCATACAAAGACTTAGAGAGCTCAACTATCACCAAGACATGCAAGAAAGAACACATACTCAACTTATTACCGAAACCATATGTATAACCAGAGCTCATGTTACTTAAATGAATAGAGAATGATCATTGATAACCATTTGATCAGATCTATCTATCCATTTGAATAGATTATGCACATTGGCATCTTTTGCATCAAAGAGAAAATCCAGGTCTGTAATGACTTATAACAAAGGATATCTGAGCACTACAGGTCTATGATGACTCATAACAAAGAAGTGATATGATGCTTGTAACAATCTCATGATTAATCACATCGCCATGAGGTGTGAGTGGTGTAACTTAAAAAGAAATCAATCTGATAAGCCAAAACATCTCAACAGTACTCAAATGAATACACACAAATATAAAGATTTAGTGTAATCACAAGAATTTACTTTTTTAGTATAGTAGCATGATATTGTCTACACATCATATCTGATCATGTCATACTTTATTAATGAGTGAAATATGCAACTGATCTGACTAATGTACTATCACTTCTCACATATTTCATAAATAGATTCTTGTCTAAAAATAAACTGACACTTAGAAAAAGACTCTATTTTTGGAGTTTTGATTATATACTTTTGTATTTGGTTTTTCTAAAAAACACACACATAAAATACAAATACGCAATTAACATTAAGAGGATCACTTATCATGATCTTTTGATTTAGGGAGTTCACATATGATTAATAAGACCAATTGAGTCCACTAAATACTCAAACCGTCCTGGTAGGAAGGCTTTAGTAAATAGATCCGCCAACGGTTTTTCCATTGCAATTTGAATCAATTTGATTAACCCTTTTTCAGAGTTATCTTTTAGAAAATCATATCAAATTTTGATATGTTTTGTTTTTGAATGTTGAACAGGATTAGCTGTAATGAACATAGTTGTAGTGTTGTCAATGTAAATAGGTGTTTTAAGAAAATTGAACCCATAATCTAGTAGTTGATTTTGCAACCAGAGGATTTGAGAACATCCTGCTCATGCAGCAATGTACTCAGCTTTTGTAGTTGAAACAGAGACATTTGTTTGTTTCTTACATTGCCATGAGACTAATCGGGGACCAAGAAATTGACAACCACCCGAATTAGATTTTCTATCTTGACAACTTCCCCAATAATCACTATTTGTATATCCATGTAGTTCAAAGTTACCCTCGTAAGGATACCAAAGCCCTAAAGATGGTTTACCTTTGAGATACCTGAATATCCTTTTGACAGCAATTAGGTGAGATTCTTTCGGGTCTGATTGATACCTGGCACAAACACAAATAACATACATAATGTCTGGTCTAGATGCAGTAAGATACATCAAAGAACCAATCATTGATCTGTATAGCGTTTGATTAATAGATTTTCCTTTTGGATCAGGTTCAGTGTTGGTGTTAACATCTGCTGGAGTTCGTATGGACAGACAGTCTTGCAACTTAAATTTCTTCAAGAGCTTGTCAACAAACTTCTCTTGGTTGATAAAAATTCTATCATCAGTTTGCTTGACTTGAAGTCCAAGAAGAAATTAATCTCTCCCATAGAACTCATTTGAAACCGAGATTTCATGATTTCTTCAAATTCATTGCATAATTTTGGACTTGTATAACCAAATATGATATCATCAAGCTACACTTGTACACATAAGAGATCATCATTATCCTTCTTTATGAAAAAAGTTGGATCAATTTTCCCTCTTGTGTATCCATGTTGGATTAAGTGTTGTGATAATGTCTCATACCAAATTCTAGGAGCTTGATGAAGTCCATATAAAGCTTTACTCAGATTATACACTCGATGTGGAAATTTTGCATCCTCAAAGCCGGAGGTTGCTTCACAAACATATCGTTAGTGATAGGACCATATAAAAGGCACCCTTTACATCCATTTGATACACCTTAAATTTCATGAATGAAGCATAGGCCGGGAAAACTCGAACGAATTCAAATCTTGCAACTGGTGCAAACACCACATCATAATCTATCCCTTCTTCCTGTGTGTATCCTTGTGCAACAAGTCTCGATTTGTTCCTTATTACTACACCACGATCATTAGTCTTATTTCTAAACAACCATTTCATGCCTATGGCATTTTCTCCTTTAGGTAAATCCCCTAAATTCCACACTTCTTGTTTGCGGAATTGAAGTAATTCTTCTTGCATGGCTTTTATCCAACCATTGTCCTTTAATGCTTCGGTAACATTTTTAGAAGCAATTTGAGAAAGAAAACAAGAGTATAAGCACAAGTTTGCTTGTTCTGATTTACTCCTTGTTGTTCTCTCATTCAATGGACCAATAATCTGAGAAATTGGATGATTCTTGTGAATACAAGATGTTGGAATCTCATCACATTGAACATTAACATCCAGATTTGTTTTGTTTAAGTTGGATAGCTGATGTAACAAATTAGAAGAATGTGGATTGAAGTTTGGAACTTGAGTCGGTGAGTTAATAAAGTAATCAAAGCTACCAGTATCCACTGCATCACCAGAGATGGATGATGTTCCAGACTCAGTTTGCACAAACTCATTACCATCATTAGGAATTGGTTGTGACTCTTCCTGATCAAATGAGACTGAATGATCTGAAGCTATATTATCATGATTATTGTCATTGAATAGAATTGTTGAGTCCTTGAAAAATAATAAAAAAGGGTAGTTTGAGCTAGAATCATCTGGGTTGTCAGAATCTGAATCCTCACTAAAAGATCCAAGATCTCCTCTAGATTTCTTCTGACCTGTAGAATAAAGACAATTTGATTGATTAAACAAGTTAGATTAAAGAGAATTTGATAATGAATCTAAATCAAATAACCATGTAGGACCATTTGATGGAAAAGAATTTTCCAGAAATTTAAAGTTGAATGTTTCAAGAATTATATTCGTCCTAGAATTGTAAACTCGATAGGCTTTTGAAACAGATGAGTATCCAATGAAAAATCCATTATCAGATTTTGCTTCAAATTTTCCTAACTGATCATTTATATTAAGAATCATAACAGGACAACCAAATGATTTTAGAAAGTTGATGTTTGGTTTTCTTCATAACATTAACTCATAAGGAGTTTTCATTTTATCTTTCACAATTAAGATTCTGTTCTGAATAAAACACACAGTTGATATAGCTTCATCCCAAAAAGTTATAGGAATTTTTGCATCAGCTAACATAGAACGAGCAGCTTCGATCAGAGTTCTATTCTTCCTTTTAGCAACTCCATTTTGTTAAGGAGTTCTGGGAGCACTAAACTAATGAGCTATCCTTTTCTGAGCACAAAACATTTCAATGTTAGCATTTTTGAATTCCGTTCCATTATCACTTCTTATTATTTTCACTTTATTTTCTAATTGATTTTCAACTTTAATGATAAATTCTTTCAGTAAATCAGCCATTTCAGATTTATCATACAAAAAGAAAACCCATGAAAATCTTGTATAGTCATCAATGATAACTAAACAATATGATTTTCGTCCAATACTCTTGACATTAGTTGGTCCAAAAAGGTCCATATGTAACATTTGAAGAGGTTTGGAAGTTGAGTTTATAAGCTTGGCCTTATAAGACGCTCTGTGTTGCTTTCCCTTCAACCATGCTGAGCAGTGATCAGTCGTTGCAAACTTCTTATATGGAAGTCCAATGACATGACTTCCTCATACAAGCTTGTTCATATTCTTGAAATTTGAATGTCCTAGACGTCTATGCCAAAGCTGGCTTTCATCATTTGATGCTTTAGCAATTAGGCATGTTGTTTCAGTTGAAGGATCAACTTGAGACATATCCAGCTTGTATACATCTCTATCCTTTCAGCTATAACAATTATCCAGTCTTTGCTTATCTGAACACCTGGCTTCAAAACATAACAGAATGAATCATCAATTAGAACAGAGTATCCCATTTGATATTGTTCAACTTGGGATACACTTAAAAGATTAAAGTTCAACTTGAACAAAAATTGACTTTGTCAAAGCTTATTATCCCATTTGATATTGTTCCTTCTCCTATTATTTTTCCACCTGCATCACAACCAAAGGCAACATGTGTCCTATCCGTTCACTTAAAATCTTGTTACAAGGCAGGATTGCCTGTCATATGCCGGCTACACCCACTATCCACATACCATGTATTAAGAGGTCTTCTTGGGCGTACTTACATAACAAGAAAATTAAGTTGAGATATCCACCCAAGCCGAGATGGTCTTGGGTTTTCCAAATTTATCAACAATGGCAAATTGTTTGTAATGAAGATTATTCAAATCAGGTTTATTCTTGATGAATTTACCAATCTTGTTTTGAAAATTGTTTGAGTTATTTTTGAAAACATTCATACCATTTGATTGATCAATTTTTGACTCGTATTGACGACTAACCTTTTTATTAGTCATTCTTACCGATCTTGGTATGAATTGTTCTTGCACATTTTGTTTAGATCTCACATAATTGTTCTTTTGAAAAGATCTCAAACCTAAAGAAGGTTGATTAGTTAATTTTTTAAATCCATTAGTTTGATTTCTCATATATTGAGGATTAACTTAACCTTTGCTTATGTTTGAATTTACAAATCCTATAGTATGTGATCTCTTTCTAAAATAACAATTTGAAGTATTGTGAGTCTTCTCATCACAATAAGTACACTATTTGTTAAAATAACAATGTACTGTGGAATGATTTTTCATGTCACATATGTGATAGTACTTGTTGAAATAGCACTCAGCAGTATTGTGATTTTTCATGTCACATATTTCACAGTACTTTTGTGGAGTCATAAACAACTGTTTGTTGACTTTTGACATTGACACTATATTTGATTCATTTTTATATTTTGGTGTCAAATACTTAAACTGTTGTTTTCCATTTTTAACATTTTGATTTTGTGCCAAATTATTTTGCATCTGTTTAACATGAACTTCCTCTTGAATTCATTAGGAACAAATCTTTTTGCTACAGCGGAAGTCTTAGAATCTAAACTTGATTTCAGATTAGAGTGAGATTTGTTCATAGTATTCACCTTGTTGGTTTGAAGAGAATTCATATTTAACAAACCCACTCACACAAATTTTATTGGTTTAAGTCTTGTTGCCTAATTTGTTGCTTTGATCAACTTTTCTGAAATTTTGTTTTGTTCAGATTTTGTTTTTGATGATTTCTTTCTTCTTCTTTGATTCTTTGACTTAGAAGAACTTGGTTTATTTCCAGATTGAACATCGTCAGAAGAAGATTCATTTTCAAATTGAACTTGTTTTAGATTAATAGTGTTTGAATCTTCTGATGTTCCTACCTATTTTTTATCTTTATCTTTGCTTTGAACTTTCACTTCTTCTAATACAGAATTAATTTGATCAGAAGTGTTTTGTTTTGTTTGTTTTGGTTCATAAGATTTTATCTTAATTGGATGACCATTTTTAATCTTTTCTTGATCATTTTCAACAAAAACTTTTACATTTTCCTTTTCTTCTTCTGAATATCTTATTTTTGACCTAAAAATCTTTAAGTTTAGATTTATTCTTAGGAGAATGGTCATGTGTATTAAAGTTCTCTGGTAAAGTGTTTGTAATAGATTCAGGCACAGGTTCATGATTGAAACCTAACCCTGCTTTCTGTTTATCTTTTCTCTCCTTACCAGTTTTTCTATAATCATTTTTGAACTTTTTACTTTAGCAAGATCCATTTGAGTAGCAGCATGTGCTATCTTCTCCTGTTCAAGATTTTTGGTCATCTCTTTCAATTGTTTAGAGACAATTTCTAATTCCTTTAGTGTTTTTTCCATGAAGTTTGAAGAGAAATAATCTTTTGATCTACTGTTTTATGATCAGATTTTAGTTTGTTATGCATTGACTCTTCTTGATTTAATTTCTCACATATTATATATGAATAGTTTCTATAGTATTCAACATGTTCATAGCATGATTTTGTGTAGAATTTTTCTCTCACTTCAGATGGGATTTCAGGGAATTTTGGAGATAAGGTTTTAGATTTTGAAAATGAAGTGTCAACCATAGGTTGATCAAACTGTGCCATTAGAGACACTTCATCTATATCCTCCTTAGGATCAGATTTGTCACTCCAATCATAGTCATCTTCTTCATTTTCACCTTCCACCTTTGGATCATTATTTTCTAACCAATCTTCTCCCTGGATTTCTACAATAAGAGATAAACTTGATGTTAAATCATTAGTAAACTGTTTAGCATATGCATTCCAATCATAACCATCTTTAATGCTGATTACTACAGCTTTCTTGGTTTCATCAAATGGTTTTGTTTCATCTTTAAGCTCATGCATAGGAAGACTTTGATAAGGCTTTTGAAAAGTCTTATGAGCTGCTTGAAACCTTTGATTTCTAGAACTTGATTGAGCATTTCCTCCATTATTCCTTGGAGCTTTTCATTCTCTGGAGAAATGTCCATAACTGCTACAGTTAAAACACCTTGATTTTGACTTATCAAACCTAACAGTCTTGTTAGCACTTGGGTTGTACTTCCTGTTGACATATGAGTGTTTTTGTGTCTTGTAAGCAATCATTACCATCTACCAGTTTAAGTCCATCTCTTCAACACCTTCATGATCCATTTCAAACAAATCCTACAAAACAATGTCTAATTGAGTTAAATGGCTACCTTGATATGCTTGAAAACTAGCCATAAATGCAATGAATGAAGTTTTAGACTCTTCATCCTCTAATAGGATGTTTATCACATCTTTAACTTTGCTAGATTGAGCAAAGTTAGATGGAGAAGTCTATGTTTGAACATTAGATGTTTAAGACTAAGATTTAGGAGGAGATTGAGAATGAAGCTCTGTTGTATATGCAGGAGCACTAGTAAATGATGAATAAGTGAAAAATCCTGCTCCAACAAATAAATCTCCCTCTTCTTCTGTAATTTTCTCATTTTTTGCCATGAATGCATTTTCAATAGTGTTTGCAGGAGAAGCAACAAACTGATACTGAGACATTGATGCTGCTCTATCATTATTACTTGAGCTTTCATCAATCTCTACTGACTCTATCTTGGCAATGAGTAGATCTAGATCCATAAGGAACTTCTCAGTATGCTTTAGTAAGGTTACTGTTTGTTTCTATGATGAGGGTAAAGCATTGAGTAGTCTAAGATTTAGATCTTCATGATCAGGCTTAATACCAGCTATTGACATCTTAGTTGTAAGCTGAACAAATCTCTTCATCATTTGATTTACGGTTTCTCCAGACAAATGTTGAAACAATTCTAATTGCCTTTGCCACTTTTGTTTCTCGAGATTTTCAATCTCCTTGTCTCCTTCACAAATGGTCTTTAAGGCTTTATACATGGTATATTCAGTTTGATATCCATCAAGCCTTGCAAGAACTTCAACAGGTAGTCCTTACACATCAAGGAATATGCTTTGATATCATTCTTTACTCTTTGCAAATCATCTCCTTGAAGACCATCTTCAGGATAGGGTTTTTGAGAATCTTTAGTATAAACAAACTCTCTGTCAAGCCCATTAGTGATTATAGGAATGTATGCTCCTTTCTCTATAGATTTCCAAAGATCAGTGTCAATGGAATTTAAATGATGTTTTAACCTAAGAGACCAATTTCTAAAATCAGCTCTATTTTTATGTTATGGAACTCTATTTTCAGAATCTTCTGATTTCACCATTCTTATATTTTCTTTGATTTTCTTAGATTTTGAATTAAGAAAAGAAATGAAAAAGATTTTGAAAATTTTCTTAAAAAAAATTCTAAGTATCAAGGGTGATGCGCCTGAATAGTAATCAAACACCCAAACAGTTAATGCGCCTAGGTTGAGAGAAGTCTAAGGGACTGCCTTAGAAAAATTTTCTAAACACCTAAGTTGATGTGTCTGAACAGTAGTAAAACGTCTGAACAGTTGTAATGCGCCTGAACAGTTTTCAAATGTCTAAACCATTCTAATACGCCTCAAAAGAGGATACTTCTGGACTTATACTCTTCAACAGTAGTCAAACGTCTGAACAGAAAACGTCCAAACAGTGTTAATGCGACTAGACAGTAGTCAAACGCCTAACACTTAGACAATTTTTCTGCAAACTTCAACCCTAATGCTCCACATTCATCATGTTCATATGAATGTAACTAACTCAAATCTTCTGAAATTCTTCAATAGTTGATGAATTGGATTGAAACTTTCCAATTAGACATGTTTTATACCGATAATCATTCTTCTAACATCAATTTCTTTCAATATAAAAAAATTAATCAATTTTGTGATTTTCAGTTCAAAAATAGTGAGCTTTTCGAACACAAATTCAACAAATTATCTCGAATTTGATGAATTTAACTGATAATTATGGTTTAAAACATGTTTTCTGATGATGAAACAAATCTGAAATCCACAAAATTTCAATTGAATTGTCTATCAATCACAGATTCAGTGAATTTTTGAGTTTGACAGTTCGACAGAACTCAAAAATCACTCAACCAACAACTCTGATACCATTTGATAGGATCAAATGTATCAATCTGTGATGATGTATAAACACAATTCAAAGAAATACAAACAAAGTAATCAAATCAAGCAAGATATCAACAAAATTCACAGTTTCATTAATATCAAGCAAAGACAATTACAAAGTAAGTAAGCAGGTTTCGTCTTTTTTTAACTACTACAAGTCTAAGCTATTTATAATGAGACAAAAGGCTCTAACGAAATTACAAAACTAGTCCCTATACTATTACAAATAGTAAAAGACACATAAAGACAACATGTTAATCTTTCTAGAGAACTAACACATCTGCATGAACTTATTCATCCGCATTTGTTCATCCGCATTTGTTCATTCACTTGAACTTATTCATCCGCATTTCTTCATCCATGTGAATTTATTCATCCGCATTTGTTCATTCGCATGAACTTATTCATCTGCATTTATTCATCCGCATGAACTTACTCATCCGCATTTTTTCATCCGCATTTGTTCATTCACATGAACTTATTCATCCACATTCCGCATGAACTTACTCATCCGCATTTGTTCATCCGCATTTGTTCATCCGCATTTGTTCATCTGCATTTGTTCATTCGCATGAACTTACTCATCCACATTTGTTCATCCATATTTGTTCATTCGCATGAACTTACTCATCTGCATTGGTCATTCGCATTGACTCATACTCATCCGTATTGACTCATACTCATCCGCATTGACTCATACTCATCTGCATTGACTTATACTCATCCGCATTGGCTTATACTCATCCGCATTGACTAATACTCATCTGCATTGGCTTATACTAATCCGCATTGGCATATACTTATCCGCATTGACTTTTACTTATCCACATTGACTTTTACTCATCCACATTAACTTTTACTCATCTGCATTGACTTTTATTCATCCGCATTTTCATACGCATTAACAACACTTAGGCAAATTCTAAAGCTTTGTCGCAGGAGCCCTATTTGGGCGCATGAGCAGCCCCATTCGCACCTAAACAGCAGATTCAGTCCCAAACACCATCTATCATGTTCTAAGCTTAATCCGTACATTCTAAGCCATAGAAACGCAACCATGACATCATCAAACTTGAACATAGTCCGAAATCAAACCATACCCACACCATACACACATTCATAAATACGAGTACGAAACCCTAGTTTTATAAAAACATACATTCATGTATATCCAACTCTAAAACAGTTAAAACAAGTAAAAAGAGGGGTTCTAGAACTCACCTTAGTAGCCTCTTTGGGTAAGACTTCGTTCAAAGCCCGATTGCTTACAAGTTCTCACCTAGAAACCCAATAAAAACACACAACTGAACACACACAACACACATAAGCATACAACCGAGGATAAAACCAGTTAAGAACATCTTAAACACATAAATTCTTGCATTGAATTCGACTTTTGCACTTCTTCTTCTTCAAAATCCAAATCTGCACTATCTTTCTCTAAAATGTCCGAAGATTTGGATGTCGTAAGAAGAGAGTGGGCGGCCATGCCAGTTTACACCCACTTTTTCAAACATTTTGTCCTTTTGGACACTTTTTACCCCTCAACTTGGATAAAATATCTTTTCTTTCTTTTTCTTCACTTTATTCTTTTTTCTTGTCTTGTATAAATAACTGGGTGTTACAAGTCAACCCCCTTTATTTAGGTTTCGTCCCTAAAACCTGTTATTCCTCAAACAATCGTGGGTAATGTTATCTCATCTCTTCTTAAGTCTCCCACGTAGACTCAGATCCCTTTCTGTGCTTCCACTGTACACGCACCAGAGGAACCACTTTAGTCCTTAACTTCTTTTCTTTACTATCAATGATTGCCACTGTTGCTCCACATAATTGAGCCGTTCATCTACCTCGATATCCTCCAGTGGTACAACCATATCCTCATCTGCTAAACATTTCCTTAGATGAGGTACATGGAATGTCGGGTGAAATCCACTTAACTCATCTAGTAACTCACATATATAGGCCACTTCTCCTACTCTAGCAATGATTCGGAAAGGCCCTATGTATTTCGGGCTTAAGTTGCCCCGCTTTCTGAACCGAATGATACCCTTCCAAGGAGAGACTTTTAACATAACCCTGTCATCCACCTAGAACTCGATCAGTCTATGTCGTTTATCAGCATACGACTTTTGTCTATCTTTGTCTGCCTTCTTAAATGCTTTGATCCCTTCCAGTTTCTGAGTAGTAGCCTCAGTCACTTTGATGCTCCCTAACTCTTTATGACTGATATCACCCTAACACACGGGAGTTTTGCATCTTCTACCATATAGCATCTCATAAGGAGGCATACCAATACTAGCATGATAACTGTTGTTATATGAGAACTCAGCTAATGGTAAGTGGTCATCCCAACTTCCTCCAAAATCAATAACGCATGCCCGAAGCATATCTTGCAGCATCTGAATTTTCCTTTCCGTCGTCTGAGGATGATAAGTCATGCTAATATGTAACCTCGTCCCCATAGCATCATGAAATTTCTTCCAAAATTTAGATGTAAACCGAGTGTTACAATCAGACACAATAGACACCAGCACACCATGACGAGTTATGATTTCCTTGATGAAAAGTTCTGCCAACCTCTTGGATGAATATGTCTCGCGGATGGGTAGGAAGTGAGCACTCTTCGTCAAACGGTCCATTATCAACCATATGGCATCATACCCTCGCGCGGTACGCGGTAGCTTCGTAATAAAGTCCATGGTGATGTGCTCCCACTTCCACTCTAGTACATCCAAAGGTTGGATCTTCCCACACGGCTTTTGGTGCTCGGCTTTCACTTGTAAACAAGTAAGGCATTTACTCACATACTCCACCACATCACACTTCATCCTCAGCCACCAATAATCTTTCTTCATGTCTTTTTACATTTTTCAAATCGAGTTTTATGAGCTTCATCCATAATCTTTCTATGTAGATCCCCATAGCGAGGATTCTACATCCTTTCGAATCGGGTCCTAACATCAAGCGTGTTCCCACTCAATCCCGCAACCAGACCTCTCATTCTTTTGGCGTTAAGCTGATCTTCTTTCAATGCTTCATCATGAAACTGCTTGAACTGCTTCATCACATCAGAGGTCATGATCAACTTATAAGCCTTCACCCAAATCGGCTCGGGTCTTTTCTTTCGGCTAAGGGCATCCGCCACCACGTTGGCTTTGCCCGTATGGTAATGGATCTCGCAATCATAATTCTTTATGAGCTCCAACCATCTCCTCTGCCTCATGTTCAAGTCTTTCTGCTCGAAGAAATAGTTCAAGCTCTTGTGGTTAGTGAATATGGTGCACTTCGTCCTGTATAAGTAGTGCCTCCAAATATTTAACGCAAAGACCACGGCTCCTAGCTCCATGTCGTGAGTAGGGTAATTAACCTCATGAACTTTCAACTGTCGGGATGCATAGGCATCAACTTTTCCTCTCTGCATCAATACACATTCCAACCCTGAGTAGGAAGCATCTGAATAAACAACAAAATCTTCACTTCCATCGGGCAACGACAAAACAAGAGCTTGAGTCAATCTTTCCTTTAACTCCTCGAACGCCTTCACTTGAGCTTGACCCCATACAAACTTTACATCTTTCCGGGTCAACTTGGTTAGTGGAGAAGCAATCTTAGAGAAGTCTTGAATGATTCTTATATAGTAGACCGCCGAACCCAAGAAACTACGAATCTCGGATGGCGTCTTTGGAGACTTCCATTGCATCACTGCCTCCACCTTTGCCGGATCCACCATAATCCCCTTGGGATTCACCACGTGACCCAAGAATTGAACCTCGTGCAACTAGAATACACACTTGGAGAATTTAGCATACAACTTCTCCCTCCTCAACGTCTCCAACACCTCTCGAATGTGACTGGTATGCTCCTCTTCACTATTGGAATAAATCAAGATATCATCGATAAACACAATCATTGAGTTATCCAACATCGGCTAACACACTTAATTCATCAAATCCATAAAAGCAGCTGGTGCGTTGGTCAAACCAAATGACATAACGAGGAACTCATAGTGACCATAATGCATGCAAAAAGCTATTTTAGGAATATCCTGCTCTTTCACCTTTAGATGATGGTAGCCTGAGTGAAGGTCTATCCTCGAAAACCAACTGGTACCTTGAAGCTGATCAAACAAATCATCAATTCTTGGTAACGGGTATCGGTTCTTTATTGTCAACTTATTCAGCTCATGGTAGTCGATACACATCCTCATGCTACCATGTTTCTTCTTCACAAATAAGACCACAGTACCCCCAAGGAGATATACTCGGCCTAATAAACCGCTTATCGAGCAGCTCTTGCAATTGCTCCATCAACTCTTTCATCTTAGTCGGAGCCAACCGATATGGTGCCTTGGCAACAGGTTGGGCACGTGGTATCAGATCAATCTGAAACTCGATCTCACAGTTTGCTGGCACTCCTGGTAGGTCTTCAGGAAATACATCTGGAAAGTCACACACTACCAGTACGTCGGTCAGTTATGGTGTTGGCGTATCCACATCCTTCACGTAGGCCAAGTAAGCACTACATCCAGGCCTCACGCACTTTCCCACCACCGCCATCGAAATCACTTTCGGAATCGTTGTGACTCGATCACCGTAAACCGTCACCGTACTCCTGTCAGGCGCTGTCAATCGAATCATCTTCTTGCGACACACAATGTTCGCCTCCTAGTCCCCCAACCAATCCATTCTTAGGACTACGTCAAACCCGCCTAAGGTCATCACGAATGGTCTAACAGGAAACTTATGACCTTCTAATTCCACATCACAACCTTCTATCATTTTGGTAATCCTGGTAGACTTACCTATGACAGTTTCTACATCGAAGGGCGTATCTGTATTCTTACTACTAATAGGCAATTTAGCATAGAAAGTAGAAAAAATAAAACATTTACTAGCAACAGAATCAAACAACATAGTGGCTAAAGGTTGGTTTACTAGAAACATACCTCACACAACATCGGGGTCCATACTAGCCTCCTCATGCGTCATCGTGAATGCTCTGGCACTCGCCCTCTACTCTTCTCCTCTAGTCTTCTTCATCCCTCAACCTTTAGCCCTTGGCTTTTTACAGTCCCTACTCATGTGGCCAGTCTCCCCACAATTATAACATCTTACCACCCTACAATCTCTAGCCATATGACCAGGTTTTCCACACTTAAAGCAGAAGTTTGCTCCCCACTTGCATTCTCCCGAATGTTCCTTCCCGCACTTACCACATCTCTTCGGCCCTGCACCAGATGTAACCACACGGTGGTCATCCACCCGTGCCTTCTTATTACTCCTCGGGACAAAACCCCAACCAAACCTTTTCCCATTCCAGTTCCGGTCTCCACCACCCTTCTTGCTCCCCTCAGCCACAACCACAGTACTTTCTTTATACAACATCCCTACCAAGTCAACCACCGACCTAAACGTGCTAGGTCGGGTAGTGATCTTGTGCCTGCGGACATCCGCCGGCAAGCCCTGTATATATCTCTTAATTTTTCATGACAAGGGTGTCACTTTATCCGGCACCAGACGTGTCATCTCAATAAACTTCGTAGTGTATTGCTTATGGGTCATAGTCCCCGCCTCCAACTACAGGAACTCCCTCTCAACCTTATCCATCTCCCTATGAGGACAGAACTCCTCAATCACCAACTTCTTTAACTCTGCCCACTTCATCCTCACGATAGCCCTGCTACCCTCATCTTGGACAATATTGTCCCACCAACACAGAGCCGAGTCCACAAACAAGTGGGCAACAAACTTCACCTTCTGATCCTCTCGACACTCGCTGATATTTAGGACAACTTCCATCTCTCTCACCCACCGGTGAGCAGCAGCAGCAGTACCATTACCATCGAAGGTTTGGGGCTTGCATCTCTGTAATGCCCCATAATTACAGCCTCGGGTCGTCTCCGGCGTAGGCTCTTCTTCTTCCTCCTCTTCATCATCAAAGAGAACTGTTTTAGGCATTGGTTGCTCCCTTATTCCCGAGGACATGTTCCTCTCCTTCCTCTCTCCTTCTCGCACAACCTTTATCACCTCGGTCACCACAGATAGTAGGATCATCTGCATGACCTGATGCATTTCCTCCATAACATCCTCCTTCACTAAGGCTCTTAGGTTAGCACTCTCATCTCCGCCTCTGGAAGAGAGGTCTCGGGTTCTTCATCAACCACCTTTTCAACTCTAGGCCGTCCTCTCATAGCCCATGGTTCAGCACCATGACCTCCACCACGTGAAGCTTTCGATGATCTACCACCGGCCATCCTCTAGCACACACTATAAGGTTCAAACACCAACACGGTTATTCAAGGGAACTGCTCGGTCTATGTCAAGTATAGTAAGTCCCTAATTATAGTGGCGAGTTGTGATTTTCCACTTACTTTATTCTTCATACCCCAAGCATTACCTATCTTGATGTTAGGATCAGCGATCTACGTTTGATTGATTGGAGAGTATAGCAGCGGAAATCAAACACTGAATTAGCAAACTCACAAGAACACAAATGATATTCAATAATAAAAGCAAACGGTTATAGACAAAGAGAATTTTGCATAATATATTTCATTCAATATTCGCTTTCGTGGTAACAGAATGTCACACATACGATTAGGTCAACATCTCTTATATAGAAGATGTGACGTCTGCTGATGTCACTTGATAGTGACATCTAACAGAATTTATTCAAACTACTGATAGTTAACACAACTACTGAAGATTTCAAACAGCTGACATCTTCTTTCAAAAATGCTAAGTGTTAACTATTACTACAACTACTGAAAAGAAACTACTGAAACTACAACGACTGAAGAACATGCTCTTTAGTCGTTTTACAAATACTGAAACAAAAAGAAAACTACTGAAAGGAAACCATCACAACAACTGAATAATGCTTCTTCAGCTGTTGTAACAAACTCTGAAGGCTTCAGTACTTGTACCTGAACTTCAGCTGTTGTCATCAGCTGATGTCTTCAGCTGTTGTCATCAGCTGATGTCTTCAGCTGTTGTCTTCAGCTGATGTCTTCAGTTGTTGTCTTCAGCTGATGTCTTTAGTACTTGTACTTCAGCTGTTGCTCTTCAGACTTTATGAAACAGCTGATCAAGATGGCACGCAGCTACTTGGACTCGCATCCCTTCCCTTTCCGTCCCGTTTTCAGTTTATTTTGAAAATTTACCCATTTCACTTAAACTTTGGCTCTCATAACAACTTGTAAGGTCCCGTTCTTGGGACGCTCACAGCTGGTCAATCATCGCACATAAAACATATAATTACAATATCTTGAGATAAACGTTGCAGCGGAAACATTAAAGATAATTTTTAATTAAAAATGGTTTTGAAAAATAATGCAACATTCGTTAGACAATTTCATTTGTTTGCCTTACAATGCAAAAACATTAAACAAAAGAATGCCTTCCAAAAGAACAAAGTTGCCAACCCGTGCCATCCTCACCAACTTTACCTGCCAACTGGACAATGCATAAAAAGTCAGCGTTGTTGACTGAGTTCAAGTTTTAAAATAAAACATACTTTGTCTTTCCTTTAAAGTTGCTCTTTACAATCGTATGTGATCATGCATAATACATACACATAGATAATATCATAATTATCCTCATCATTCATTCGTTAACTTTCATTCATACATTCATCTTTACTTCTTTACATTCCATCCAAAACCATGAACTATACCCTACGATCATGCGTAAACCGGGTACTGGGTTTAGGTCTATCATAGACCCCCCGTCATGGCGCATAGCAGCCTCGCCATAGTACCTAGGTAAGTTCAGGTTACCATTGTCATGTGCTATATCCCACCGTCATGCATAAAGCAGGTACTGGGCCGAGGTCTATCATAGACCCCCCGTCATGGCGGACAGCAGCCTGACCACAACATCTAGGGTAAGCGACAAAGGTTCTATAGAAAAGGTCGGTGATAAAGCGGACCCCGGTGTGCATAATTTTAGGGTAGCTAACCCACACATTGTTGAACTAACACCCTTCATTGGGCTTGTAAAAATAGGCACACCGGGGCCCAATCCATGTTATTGACCATATGTATGGGATCCTTGTCGCTTGCCCTAGGTACTGGAGTCTGTTTCATGCACAATGTTTGAGGTCTATGAAAGACCTCAGGCCCAGTAACTAGCTTCATGCACAATGTTTGGGGTATAGCATATGACATTGATCCGGAACGAAAGTGTTAGGACCTGGTATTCGACGAAAATACCTAGAGATCACGTGTATACCGGATCAAATAGTGCGGAATCCTATTTGATTGGCGATCCAATCAGTGAGAACACACGAAGAATCAATCAAGGATTGAAACTAACGTTAAAAATCGATAAGGAATCGATCTAATGTGTTCTATGAACTTGGAGAACGATTTGGAAGGTTTCTGGACGGCTAGGGTTCGTATGGAATTGAACATGAACGAATCTCTCTGTTTTTTCACGAATTGAGTTGTATTTATAGGTTGGCACTCTTCAATCGTGCGACTGAACTGTTAGTTTGGTTCAGTCGTGCGGTTGAACCATGCGGTTGGTTCATTCGTGCGACTGAGTGTTCAGTCGTGCGATTGAGCCAATCTTATGTTACAGTCGTACGACTGATCCAGTCTCCTGGTTCAGTCGTGCGACTGAGTCAATCGTATGAGGTTCTTCATGCTTATGGTTCATTCGCATGAGCCATTCGCATGGGAACTTCATTAAGTTAAGTTTGAATGTTTTAGTTAATTAATATAATATTATATGTAATCATTCAAGTAATCATACACTCAATCAATTCATTTACGACTCATTAATGAACTATTAAACGTTATAACCAACAGACTATCAACATCAGTTCATTAATCATACCAACAAGATCTATTACATCACATATCACGATCTAGGGACATACATGTATCAACAAACTCCCCCTTGGACCTAGATCTCTCTAATGTCTTGTTTTCTTCATTACCTTCTCATATTTCTTGTACTTGTCCTCTTGTGTGACTCCCGCGTGAATATCAAACGCAAAGCAAAGTCGTATAACATTTTGGAACTGGAGGGCTTGTACAATGTCTTGTGTGTCATAGAACAGTGGCCACTTGTATAATGTATAGACATCATTAGCAGACAAGTTGGTTAGCCACATTGGGTCGAATACCCTGACAGTATCCATTTGATCCCCTTTGTTTAGAACTATGACAGCTTCAGCAGTTCTCCAATCATAGTACCACCATTTGAAGTGTGGAGTGAAGTCCTGTGGCATTTCCCTGAGAGGGATTCTCGACATAGTGCGAGGAGGACTCCACTTCAACACAATCTTAGGTTTTCCAGTAATGGCATCCATCTCAGACCTTCTAATATACCTTGTAGGTTGTTGAGGTCTAAAGTTGATCCATCTGGTGTGGTATTCTTTCTTGAGGGCAGCCTCAAACCAGCCTGACATTTTTCTAGTGTCAGCATACAATAGCTTCAACTTGGCCAGCTGGTTGAGCTCAAATCCAGGTAGTGTCTTTAGATCATGTGGAAATCTAAAGTACTCTATGCCCTTTTCCCTCTTAACGGCATACACGTTAAGATCATCAAAATATGCCCATGCTATAATCCTGCCTGACACAGTAAGATGTTTCTTGATGATGTAGAACTTGGTGTAGGCATCCCTCTTCGGTGCATCACGTTGGGCTCTGACTTTTTTAAAACATTCAGCCCATTCAGCCTTTCGAATGTATACATCTTCGTTTGAGGCTTGGGCTGTTCCTTCGATCTTTCCTGCTTCCTGCTCCATCTTGTCCAGTACCTCAAACATATCACTGACTAGGGACTCACCCAGATTGGGGACCACATTACCCGCGTTGTCAGCGTATTGAGGGTACTCTTCAGCAGTAATATCTTCAACCTCAACTTCATCAACGTCGTGTAGTTCGTCGTCACTGGTTGAATCAACTGTTGGAGCATCCTTGACAATATCATCAGGATTGAGTCTGAACATTTCTACCAGTTGCTCGTTAGATAGGTCGTGAATTATTTCACCTTCTTCAGGTGTATAACTCACTGACCTTCTGACAATCCCTTGCAGATCAAGAATCATTGTGAGTTGAGACTTGACCTGTTGAAGGGGAGCAATATCAAACTCATCTCTGTGGTACTTTGGATCTGTTTGATTTACACATTTCACATTCAAATCATTAGTAATATATCAAAAAAAATGCATTAAGTTAATATAAACATTCAGTATATCGTTTTTCAATACAGAATACAAAAGTAATTAAATACATAAACATCCACTATTTACTTTTATCCTGTATGCTAGTCTCTTCGTGTGAAGGTGCACGAGTAGAAGCTGACTGATCCTGTCGGTTCTTTGTTCTCTGCTCTTGACCGGGAGCTGAGACAGATTCAGCTGCTTCTCCTTCTTCAGTCTCTTCATCAGCACACCACTCTTCTGTTTTCTCTTCATCAGAATCACTGTCATCATCATCATCATCATCCTCACTCTCTCTTTCTCCATCCTTTATCTTTAGAGGTTCCTCCTTTGATCCTTTTAACTTTAACAAAATGGACCTCTTTGCCTTTTCCAACTCTTCTATCTGCTTACCTGATGTGACGCTTTGTGCTCGGAGTTGGTCCAACTCAGTGTTCTGAGCAGCCAATTTCTGGGCCTGCTCCTTAATAGCTCGATCCTGCTCTGCGATTTTCTGCGATTGTGCAGCAGTCAGGTCGGTGAGCTGGCGGATCTGAGAGGTCTTTTCCTCATCAGCCGCCAGCAGTCGTAACACCATTCTGTTTAAGGCTGCCAGCTGTTCCTCTACCCCTATTGGAGGTAGAGGAGATCTAGAGGTGTGTGGGGGTAGGCTGAGGGCTCGGTTTGGTGGCTAGTGGTGGTGGTGGAGGTGGTGAATATCGGGTAAGGTCTGGATGATGGTGGTGGTGAGTGTGGGGTGAATGTAGTAGTGGTAGCAGGGGTCTGGCTTGTGGTGATCGGTATGGTGGTGGTTGTGGTTGCTGTGGGGAGAGGTATGGTGGTGGAAGGTGTGTCTGCAGAGGTGGTAGTGGTGGAAGGTATGGGGGATGTGGTGGTGATGAAGGTTACCTTACGTTTTTTCTTTTTCTGGCCATGGGGTTGAGCCATCCGTTTTCTCCTCGTTCCCCTCGAGGTGGATGCTCCCCCTTCAACCCCACCTGAGGACTCCGGAGCATATGATGGATCAGTCTCTGTATCTCCGGATCCTCTCGGTTGTTCACCGACAACCCTTAACCCGTGCTCTGTGGGAACCACTTTCCTTCCCACAGTCCGGGTCAATGGCTCCTCATCAGATTCATCTTCATCTTCCTCGGTAAGCACAAAATCTTGATGGAATCCTGCTGACTCAGTTACCTCAGCAGGTGAGCCAGACACCGAGGGAACAGAGGCAGACACGGTGCCTCGGGATGGAACAGCCTCATCCTCAATGTCATCCTCCTCAGAGTCATCAGTAGGGAGGACAATCGGCTCCACGTCGGAGTCACTGTCCTCGTGACGCCATAGGCGTCTCCCCGGTGCCACATAGCTTTCATCAGCTAAGTGGACAATCGGTCTCTTTTCCTGGGGCTTAACTTGCTTGCCCCTATATACCACCATTCTACCCAATGTGGTATCATCCATCAGTTCCAATGTCACTGCATCTCGACTTTCCTTTGGGAGCTGAGGCAGCTTCTCATTGAATATCATCTGAAGGAATCGTGGGTACATATAAAAACCTTCTTTCCCTTTAGTTTCAATGTTCTCTATCAAATAAGCGAAGATCATATTAGAGAAGCTGAAAGGGTGGTTCAGCACTAGAGCCACGAAGGCATTCTGTATCTGATCTGATAGGTCATCAAAGCCACCCCTTCTTGAAGCGATGCATTTAAGAATCACATGTGCCAGATATTTGTATTGAGGGCACATGTTGCTCTTATTTAGCACCCCCGAGTTGATGTCTCCTGCATACTTGATTCGGAGAAAACACCCTCTCACAGTCAATGGGTGTAACTTAGTGGGGTGAGTAGAGTCATCTCCAAACTCAAGGATTCTTTGGATGTCCGTGGCGGTGATGTCGATAGCTTGACCCAAGATGGTGCTTCTGATGTTGTATGGCTCATGAGACCGATCCACTGAGGCATTCTCCCAGAATGCCTGGTGTAGTGATTTGTAAGGTGTGCAGGGCGTAGATATAGCCTTATGTATTCGTGAACGTTTGAGGAAGGCTATAATATCGGAGAACTTGGCCCCGTTCCTTGTCGTGTGGTCTAAATGGGCACAACTTTGGATTTAGAGACCATCGGTCAGCCATTTTTCCTGTAGAACACACAAGACTTAGAACCATTAGTATATAAGACATGAAAGCTTCTGTTCTAAGTGTAAAGTTGAAAGTCAGTTTGATTCATTCGTGCGAATGAATCATGCGACTGAAGTCAGTCGCCTGTTTGAGTCATGCGATTGAGTTCAATCGGCTGATTGAGGCATGCGATTGGGTTCAATCGGCTGATTGAGGCATGCGATTGGGTTCAATCAGCTGATTGAGCCATGCGATTGAGTTCAATCTGCCGACTGGACTCATTCGGGTGGTTCAGTCGGTTGAATGATCCAATCGCAAGGTTCAATCGTGCGATTGGAGTTCATTCGAACGTCCAGTCGCTTGCCCCACTGTTCGATCCCTGTGGGTCGAATCTTGACCCTTCTAAGTCTATTAACAGTGTGTAATGGTCCATTAGTCTCGTATACTTGTCACTAATAACCTATTAAACTCAATTTTAACATTTTGCTTCATTTACATAGGTGATTAGGTCGATTCGCAGGTCGGTTCTTGATTTAATCCAATGTCGCTATTGTAGTTCGGTGATGTACTGATTTTGATAGGATTCAAGGAGTAGTGTACCTGTAAAACGTCACTGGAATGAAGAATCTTAAGCGCAAAGTATATCAAATCGGAGGCAATTTCGACAGGGTAACGGTAATGAGCGCGATTCGGGGTGTTTTGGGAGTGATGAGTGATATGCGATCGATTAAGACCTTTAAATACTAAACCTAGGTTCAGTCGGCCGACTGGCCTCAGTCGCTCAGTTCAATCGGGCGACTGAGGTTCAGTCGTACGATTGGCCTAGTCGATCGCATTCAGTCGGCCGATTGAGTCTCAGTCGGTCGACTGACTCATTCGGTCTCCTTCATTCGCCCCTTTAGTTGACCGACTGAGCCTCAGTCGGTCTCCTGTTTCATTCTCCCCCTTCCATTCGGTCGAATGAAACAATTCATGTCCATTCGGCCGATTGGAAGCCATTCGCATAGTTGGTCGATAACCATGATCCACTAGTGCGAATGGGTCACACTTTGTGAGTTTACAGTCATTTTTAACATTTACTATTCAGACCCTTTTCACTTTTGATAATAACATTGTAAGCTCTTAACCAATTCAGTCACTTCAGACGTGACCTTTTAAATTTTAAAACCATGTGGCCATCTCAGACATGACCTTTTTAGGTAAGTTAATTCCCTTCTGATTTCCCTGATGTAGTCCGACAGACACACAACTTAAAAAATAAACATCGTAACTTAAACTAACTACACAACTAAAGTTTATGTTTGTACTTTTTGTGAGAGATAAAACCCTAAGATGAAAATCTAAGGGATTTGATTAGGAGTAGACAGCTTTAACTTAGATTGATCATATCTGGACCAAATCAATTTTGGAATCATACAGGAATATCAAATCATTTTGGGACTTGTTATTAAAGCTCTTTGACGCTTAAATTCTCGGTATTCATCCAGAGTTGTTAGCAACTTAAGGAAATCATACTGAAACTCTTAGATCTTCACATTGAGTTGAACTTTTGAGAAGGTAGCCACTAAGATTGTCAGTATATTTGTCCACTTAAATCCATACACAGACTTTTGACGCAGACTGGTGACTGATTTAGGTTTAATTATTTCAGCTAAGATTTGTGGATCCCACACTTATAAGGTAATCAACATTCCTCAGAGGTTTTGAGAGGTCTACGGGTATTATTACAAGAAGAGACTATTCTTAGAGCTTTCAAAGAGAAGCCTGTCCTCAGGTCAGTGCTATCGCACAGCAGAGAGGCGGCAAACAACAATGAATTCTAGAATATCTAGGTTATGCTTATCCTCAGGTCAGTGCCATCGCACAGCAGAGAGGCACACAACCTATCTCCTTGTTAGAGCAGCTTACTTTTATTTTACACAAAATGCACCAACAACATGAGCCATTGGCTTTATTGCATTTGTCTTTCATTTTTCTTGCTTTGCTCTAATTTTGGTCATCCGCACACTTTTGTGGCGTTTAAATGCTCATTACCCCTTATTGGAATATATTTGATTGTGTTAACCAGTGATAAGATGGAAGTCCACAGTCAGTTGAACAACTTAGTTTGATCTTGAGATCACCAATCAGGTCTAATTGTCTATTGTGTTGAATCTACCAACATATCATTTGTGGTCTAGCAGCCTCTAAGTCTACTTTCTTTGTGTCACCTTAGGAGTTGCCAGTTTTCTATCATTTTCCCCGTTTTATATTGCTTAGACTACGCAGACTTATACTTTGAACTTTTGCATCTTTTCAAACCTTAAATTTTAAAATCCCTCTTGATTTGTTCCTGTGTACTATCATATTCCAAGGTATTGAATTAGTATCACAGACACAATCTACCTTATTTCAGCTAGTTATCCCTTCTCCCTCTTTTTTTTTTTAATATTAACTTGCTGACATATTCTCCCCCTAAAATACTAAAATCATTTCGGATTTAATTATTTTTGGATTTTAATAAACAGCAAGGTAACATGAGGTTAAATGTAACAGACAAAAAACAGATAGCATAAGATAAAATAAACTTTAACGAAACTACATCGGACAACACATTCTTCTCATCAGGAATTACCTCACTTTTCTTTTTAACGACGTTGACCTCTAGCAAGTATTGAAAACGTGGTTTATCAAAAGCTTTTGTATAGAGGTCAGCACGTTGAAAATCAGTATTAATTTTAACCACATCTATTAAGTTCTTTTCAAAACAGTCTCTTATGAAGTGGTATTTAATACCGATGTGTTTGGTCTTAGGATGTGGAACCAGGTTTTTGGTTACTGCAATTGCAGCAGAGTTATCAACAAAAATAGGAGTAGACGAGAATTTCAAACCGTAATCCCGCATTTGCTGTTGAATCCAAATGATTTGGGAACAGCAACTTGCAGCAGCAACATATTCGGCTTCACAAGTTGACAATGCAACCGATGTCTGCTTCTTACACTGCCATGTAACTAATCTTCTCCCAAAGAATTGACACCCTGCTGATGTAGACTTGTAGTTCATTTTGCAGCCTCCATAGTCCGAGTCACTATACGCTGTGAGCTCAAAATCGTCATCATGAGGATACCACAACCCCAGGGTGGGTGTACCCTTTAGATAGCGAAAGATCCTTTTGACCCCGATTAGATGATTGACCTTAGGTTTAGCCTGATATCTGGAACATAAACATGTAGCATACATGATATCAGGTCTTGAGGCAGTGAGACATGAGGGATCCAATCATTCCGCGGTACATAGTGGCATCTACAAGATCTCCACTCTCATCAGGTGCTATATCATGATTCGTAGCAAGTGGAGTCCCAGCAGCAGAAGCATTCTCCATGTCAAAGCGACTGAGAATGGCTCCTACATACTTGGTCTGATGTAGAAAGATCCCATTAGGTGTTTGATCCACCTGTAACCCGAGAAAGAACTTCATCTCCCCCATTGCACTCATCTCAAACTCTTTCTTCATCACTGCTTCAAACTCTTTGCATAACTCTTCGTTCTTTGACCCGAAGATTATGTCATCAACATAGATCTGTACAAGCAGTAGGTCACCATCCTTTTCTTTAATAAACAGTGTACAGTCAATGACTCCCCTGCGAAAGCCATGTTTCACAAGATGAGTCAAGAGTTTCTCGTACCAAGCTCGAGGAGCTTGATGAAGCCCATATAAAGCTTTGTCGAGCTTGTAAACTCTATCCCGATGATAAGGGTCTTCAAATCCCTCGGGTTGACTGACATAGACTGTTCCCTTATTTCACCATGAAGGAATGCACTCTTCACATCTAATTGGTAGACTTTAATCTTCATGTACGAGGCATAGGCGAGGAAGATACGAATAGCTTCCATCCTTGCCACGGGTGCAAACACTTCGTTATAATCAATACCCTCGACTTGGCGAAAACCTTGAACCACCAGTCGAGCTTTGTTCCTTATGATGACTCCTTGGTCATCCTTCTTACGTTTTAGTACCCATTTGGTGCCAATGACTTTAGCACGTTTAGGTCTATCTACCAGTGTCCATACACCTAACTTCTTAAACTGCAGAAGTTCTTCTTGCATGGCACTCACCCATGCCTCATCGTTTAGTGCTTCGCTGACATATTTTGGCTCAACCTGTGAGACAAAACATCGATAAGCACCATCATGAATGTAACCCTTCTCCATAACTGAGGCGTAATCAGCTGAGTATAGCTGATTTCGGGTTTGTACTCCTGATCGGACATCTCCAATAACATTGTCAAGGGGATGATAGACGTTTAGTCGTGATCCTGGAGTAGTCGGCACAGTCACCTCCGAACCAAGATTGTGCACATTTTGGTTTGCATCTGAGGAGGTTGGAGTTTGAGGTTCCGAAGTCGAGGGTGCATCACTTGTGGATGCTTGTGGACTTTCAGGAACTGGAACCTGTTCCTCCTGACCGTTTTGGTCATCTGCTTCAGTTTCATCTTCAGAGGAGGAGTCACTTTCATCGACTACCCCTTCTGGCTGAGTAGATGACTCGCCCGTGTGCTGGATGGAGTGTTTAGTATATCATACATCATCCTAGTAGCTAACTCATCATCCGAGGGAGAGAGAGATATGTTGAAGGATTTGAAGAATCCATCATAATCGAAGAAGTATGCAGGTCCTTTGCCTGTAGGGGGTGTGGTATATCTCTGAACATCGACATTACACCACACTTCTACAAGACCCGTTGAGTTATTGTAAACTCGCTTGTTCGGTATGTTGTATCCTAGAAAAATTCCTTCAACTGCCTTCTCGCTGAATTTTCCTTCTTGTGTCTTCTTCAGAAGTGTACACGGTGCGCCAAAGGTTGAAGATACTCCAAATTCGGTTTGCGTCTTTGAAGTAGCTCATAACATGTCTTTCCGTGGCGCTTGACTATTAGGACTCTGTTCAGTGTATAGCAAGCATTTGCCACTGCCTCGTTCTAGAATTGGATAGGCAGTTTCGAGTCTGCCAGCATAGTCGGGCTGTTTCTATCAAGCTCCTATTCTTTCTCTCAGCAACTCCATTCATCTGAGGTGTGTAGGCAGAGGTGAATTGATGCACAATTCCCTTTTCCTTGCAGTATGCCTCCATCCCTTGATTCTTGAATTCTGTCCCGTTGTCTGAGCGTATTTGTCGAACTTTGAGCTTGTAGAGTGATTCTAGTATGGTTACTAATTCTTTGAATGTCTCCAAAGTTTCTGATTTTGATTTCAGAAACATTACCCAAGTGAACCTTGAGTAGTCATCAGTGACCACATAACAGTACGCGTCGCCTGCGATGCTCCTTGTACTAACTGGACCGAACAGATCCATGTGAAGAAGCTCAAGAGGAAGTTCTATTGAATGAACTTTCTTTTCCTTATGAGACTTCTTTGTCTGTTTGCCCTTCTTGCAAGCTACACAAAAGTCAGGAAGTTGGAAGTTCTTGACATTCACTCCTCTAACTAAATCCTTCTGAATCAAATGATTCATCTTCCTTTGACTAATGTGTCCCATTCTCCGATGCCAGGAGATGGAATCCTTCTCAGTAGCTTTAGATAAGAAACACTGAACCTCATGATCCGTTGTGGCAGCTGTTGACAGATCCAAGACATAAAGGTCTTTATATCTTGAAGCAGTCATCAGAACTTGGTCTTCTGGGATCATATATCTTTCTTCAGCACGTAACACTTCTGATTATCGAAGACGACTTTAAATCCTTTATCACAGATTTGGGACACAGAAAATAAGTTGTTCTGAAGTTGTTGAACGTAGTAGTTCACTTTATCAAACTTAACTTTCTGATTTCCCACTTCTCCCTGAGCTGTGATATATCCTCCTTTGTTTCCTGCAAAGGAAACATGCCCCTTTTTTTGTTTGACGTTAGATAAAAGGGCGCTATTTCCTGTCATGTGCCTGGATGCTCCGCTGTCTATAATTCACGTGTTAGTGTCAGCGCTATATCGAGCACCCTGCGCATACAAAGTGAAAGGATCAGTTTAGGTTAGGAACCCAAGCTTTGACTGTCTTGGGTTTCCCGAGGCATCACTCATCATAAACTCCACCCATTGACCCTTAGAAGGTGAGGGTATCTCAGGTTCTTTCTTGTTATCAGTATCAGACATGAGGGTGGATTTTTCTTTCCATAAGCCAGATTTGTGCAGTGCCTGTTTATGATAAACAGTCGTCTGGCTTACAGGTTGAACTTTAGGGTCACTAGCTCTTCTAGGAGGAGTTAGAGAACTCCGCTTAGAAGACCTAGGTCTAGAGTCCAGAATATCAATCTTCTTCCTAGGTGTCTGATAGAAATGACAGTCAGAAGCAATATGTCCACATTCTCCACAGTTGTAGCATGACCTGCTATCAACTTTATGAGTAGACTTTCTTTGTGGAGAAGTGCGTGCACTCTAGTAACATCAATCACTTTAGTTTTTGACTCTTGGATGTTTGATTTTTTCTCTGGTATAACAATTTTACTGATTTAACCTGTTTTCCTTTTTGGTTAGCTGGTTTTTGACTCGAAGCTTGTGAAAAAGTAACATTTGAAGTCCTTTTAGGTTCTGATTTGACTCTATTTGACCCTGACTGTAAATTAACTTTTTCAAATTCATTTTCCAGGTTAACACATGGCATTTTACCCTTTGCCTTTGAAGTGGCCTCCTTTTGTTTCTTACCAAATTCAGTAGATGAACATGAGGTGTCTGGATCAGTAACAAGAGGAGTGGTCACCACATGATCTTTGATGGGGTTATTATTTACTGGTCTAGACTTGGTGTTCATCAAGGTCTCAGGTGGTGGTGGAACCACTTTGTAGCCTAATCCCTCCCCGTTATTCCTTTCTCTTACTAAGTATTGAACTATGTGTGAAGAACTAGTCCAACTATGCAGTTTCTGTTTGAATGAATTAACTTCGACTTCTAACATTGCTCTTTGTTTCTTAGTGTCTTCCAGGGAGTTAAGATAGTAGCTAATGTCGTTTGCTTGGTTAAAAGCCACTACTTCAGTTTCCCTAAGTTCTTTGGTCAATAGGTCTATCTTTTCTTTATAACACTGCTCATTTTGTTTTAGCACTCTATTTGCCACAGTACACAGACGTAAATCTTTTACTAAGTTATCATTATGGTCTAATGACCTAGCAAATTTGTCATCTATGCTCTTCCTAAACGTGTCACAATCAGAACAAGCATGGTTATTAAAAAGTCGGTCAGTGGTACTTACCTGAGTTGGTCCAGAAGTATTAGCCATCAGTGCTGCATCAGATGATTCTGGTTCTGTCGACTATGGCTTTTCAGTCTCTGAGGTGGAGACTTCCTCATTTGGCTTGTAGCTGACCTCGGCTGCAGTTGTTTCTTCACTATGTGACATTGCAATTTTAACTGCTATATCACCTTCACTCGCAGAATCATCGTCAATATCCTCGACACTGGCAATGTTAGATTCTCCTGGTGTGACAATTGTTGAATGAATAATTGAATAATAAATATTACTTACATATTAATAATATTGATTAAGTCATGATTGTGTGTAAAATGTGAAAAAAAATAATTAATTTAATAATCGATTATCTAAAAGTTGATGAAAAATAATTAATTGGGTAATTAATTGTTTAAATAAGTTATAAATAACTTATTTGATTGAAAGAAAAACTATTTTTTAGAGAATTATAGAAAATAAACATCTAAATTATTTTGACGTAATTTTTATATTATAAGATATTTGCTTCATATCAAAATATAAGATTATATTGTTTAACATTTATAGAATTCATGTGATAATTTATGGTTAAAGTTAATTAATAAGAATAATTTTTATTTAATTTCATATGAAAATCTTAATTTTTTAGTTTAATTATAAGAAAAAGGCTTTAAAAAAAGTTGTGGGGGACCAGATTCATGGTCTCCTTTCTGAGATCCGGCTGAGTTACCAGTGGGCGAGGCCCTATATCTATTTATAACTCAAACGGATTTTCATAAATCATTTAATTAAATAAATCCCCAAATTGTAAAGACCTAACTTTGATTTTCATGGATGAGCCCAAATGATGCAAATTACCAAATTAAACATGGGGCTTTTAATCCCCATGTAAATCGAATTGTAAAAGTGTACTTAACTTACTTTGTCAAGAATGAATTGATGTAAACAAGTTTAAGGATGTCACGAGTAAACAATTGGTTGAATCCAAGAGGATGATGGTGTGTTGTTGAAATTCATCACATGAACAGCTTCTAATGGTGGTAATGATCGAAAGCCCTCTATTAATTGTAACTAAGGGTGCGCGAAATTGGTCTTTTGATAGAGTTGTAAGTTGACGATGAATATGATAATGGAATGAGTAGTTTGTGGATTTTGTAAGTGAAATTGATATTACAGAAAGCTTGAAAAGGTGGATTTTAAGCTTTACACTTGTGATGTAGATCCAATTGATTAATTTCAGTTAAAATGACATCAATGCATATTTCAGCAGTTTTGATTTAGATTGGGAATTGATTAGGCAGTTACATGTTCAATTGAATTGATGTTTAGGATCATAACAACTTTCTTTACATTTCAGTTGCGTGGTTTGAACCAATCGAAGAGACTTCTTGCGGTAGTTTTTGCATTTGACAAGTTCCGCTCGTATCTCATCCTTCAAAATCAATTGTTTACACCGATCATGCAACCCTTCGTTATTTGTTCAACAAACAAGATGCAAAGCCGAGATTGATTCGTTGGATCCTTCTACTTCAAGAATTTGACATCAAAATTCATGATAAGAAGGGAACAGAAAATCTAGCGACTGATCATCTCTCGCATCTTGAGGATTCAAGTCCTTCACAAACTGAGGAAGCCATAGTAAACAACAACTTTCCTCATGAATTCCTTATGCACGTTTAATCCTCAATCGATAAACATCCTTGGTTTGCCGATTTTGCAACTTACTTAGAAAGTGGCATCCTTCTCAAAGGAATGACTTATCAGCAAAAGAAGAAATTCTTTACTCATATTAAACATTACTATTGGGAAGACCCGTACTATTTAGAATCAGTGTAGACCAAGTCATTCGAAGATGCGTATATGGAAGAGAAGCAGAACAAATTCTAAGGCACTGTCATGAAGGACCCACCGGAGGACACCATGGAGTAACCTTAACATCAAAGAAAGTGTTTGACTCTGGATTTTACTGGCCCACGATCTTCAAAGATGCTCACAACATGGTACGCACCTGTGATGCATGTCAAAGAGCAACCAATATCTCAACACAGGATGAGATGCCTCAGAAATCAGTTCAAGTATGCGAGATATTTGATGTATGGGGTATTGATTTCATGGGGCCATTCCCAGTGTCATTTGGAAATCGTTACATCTTGGTAGCAGTTGATTACGTTTCAAAATGGGCTGAAGCTCAAGCCCTACCTACTAATGATGCCAGAAATGTTGTCAAATTCCTTAAAAAACTATTTTCTCGTTTCGGTGCCCCCAAGCTCTAATTAGTGACCGGGGAACTCATTTCTGTAACAATCAGATCGAACGAGCAATGGCGCGTTATGGAGTTCACCATCGCTTTACAATTGCTTACCATCCACAAGTGAATGGGCAAGCTGAAGTCACTAACCGAGGCATCAAACTAATCCTTGAGAAAACTGTAGGTCAAAATCACAAGGACTGGTTTATCAAGTTAAATGATGTATTATGGGCTTTTCGAACAGCCTATAAGACTCCCATTGGCACAACACCATTTAAACTAGTTTATGGGAAGTCATGTCATCCACCTGTGGAACTAGGGCATAAGGTTTTTTGGGCACTTAAAGCAACAAACCTGAACCAAGACCTTGTAGGAAAGAATCGATTCCTATAAACCCATTAATTAGAGGAATTGAGAGAATGAGTGTACGAAAATGCTAGGGTTTACAAAGAAAAGACGAGGAAATTCCATGGCGCTCGATTAAAGAACTCAAAATGATTTTTTGTGGGAGAACGTGTCTTATTGTATAACTCTTGTTTACGTTTGTTTCCCAGAAAACTGAAGTCACGTTGGTCTGGACCTTATACGTTCAAAATGTGTTCTGAATGGTGCCATTGAAATTTATAACCACGGAGGTTTAAGTTTCAAAGTAAATGGTAATCGTTTGAAACCGTATAACGATGGACCAACCAAAATTCCGCGGAGGAATTACACCTCCGCCCCGATGAAAACTAAGTGTGGGGAAGGGTCGTGCCTAAGACCTGAAACTTAAATGCGGCACCTGTACATAAAATTTTCTTGTTTTTTAGGATCCCACAAACACAAGCACAGGGCGTGCCTTATCAAGCACGCCCCCGTGTCTCTGACAAATTTCCTTCCACGATCTCCGCTGACGACTCTAGATGACAAATTCCTTCCACGATCTCCGCTGACGACTCTAGAACGTTGCAGGTCGAATTTAAGACGAATTCTGACAAGCACAGGGCCGTGCCTAGCCAAGCACGCCCCTATGTTCACTTTCCACGCCCTGGATATAAATACCACACTTGTTCCATTTTTCATCACAATCACTTCTGTTTATAAACATTTGAAAATGAAAGAATCAAGTCACGGAAGTTCAAACTGCAATCCTGTGAATAAACCCCGTTCTGCAACACGAGAACCAATGACTCAAGAATAGTTCTTTAAGCTACATGAACTAATCAAACAACTGACTGAAATGAACCTCACTGCATCCCAATGCTTAGCTGAACTATCCAAAAAGTTCAACAGATGAGCGAGGAACTCATTTCCATTAACCGGCAACTTGCAGAATTGAGCAACCGCACCTCTCACTGTCCCATCCCGAACCTTCCACACGAAATGTGTGGAGGTTTCTTTTAGAAGCATTTCGTATGTGCTAAGTGCGCTGTTGCGCGTTAAAGAGTCTGGTTTTGTTGTTTCAGATTCTCCGCTTTTAACGTATTATGTAACCGTAGGACCTTAGGAAATATAATTTTCATTTTTGTTTATGTTTATTTACTCTAGGACTAATTTCGTATCTTTTCTAATGAGTTGAAAGTGGTAAAACTTAACTGGGAAAATTACATAACGCACGAAACTGAAAAACGGAACAACAAAAGACTCAAGCAACCTAATAACACTTGAACATGACCCCGTGCTCAAGTAGGCACGCCCCCGTGTTTGACAAAAAATGACACAAGCTGACATATTTCAGTATTTTGTCTTGTTCCTCTTCAATTTGCATGTTAAATACGACCTCAATTGCCTGTAAAAATCGTATCCACTCTTATTTTCATCTTGTTTTTCCATTTTCTATCATCTTTTCAAGAGTTCTTTCAAGAGTGTTTGAACAAAAGGATCATGAATCATCCCTACTTACGTTTGAAGCAAGCCGCGAGAGATGGTGCCATGAGAGACTTCAAAGGCTGCTACAAAGGGTTGAAAGACCCCATTTACAAGCAGATGAAGAAACACTAGCCGTAGTCAGACAACTAGAAAGATACAATACATTATTGAGTGTCCAATGGAAGCATTTATTCTCACAAAATAGACCTTCCATTTATGAACTAACTCTTGAATTTTTAGCATATTTCAAATTTAGCATGAAAGACTCTGATCCTTGGGATAATAATGCAGTTTCATTCAGACTTGCTGGGCATTGGCACAAAACATCAATTGCCTTGTTCGGTGTCTATCTCGGGATCTACACGGAACAAGAAATGGAGGAGGAAGCAATATCTGGAATGCCGGCATACCATACTTTCCTGGATGAGGAAAGTAAAGACGCGGAAAGTGGTGCAATGAGGAAAGCATTTTGGGAGCGGATTGGAACTGGAGGGTTCAACTCGAGTAAAACAAAAAGCAGTCAGATACGAGACCCGCTGCTGCGATACATTCATCGGTTACTTAGTCATTCCATAACAGCTCTTGGTCAAAGTGAGGGAGTTGTTAACTTCAGGGACTTGTTCATTTTATATTGTATGGTTAATCAGTTGCCATGTATATTGGGTATATGTTTTGTAATCTGTTTGCCAGGAATGTGATTGTAGGTGCTCCAACACCTATGTTTGAAGGAAGCTGGATTTTGAACTTATACGAAAGCTATGGTTATAATAATGAGGGAACTGAAGGAGTGATGTCGGACTGTTAGACTTGAGCATTTGCACAAGTATGTACATGGTGAAAAGCCTACCAAATGGGCAGCCAAGATTCATGGATAAGAAGGGACAAATCTGGGATCCGGCGGATCCCGAAGAAATAATTATGGATCTCGACATGCCAATACAGCCGGTAGGAGCCGGAGCTGGATCTTCAAGTTCACGTACAAGAGAATTCCCGACCATGTTAGACCTTTACGAGTCAATACAAACAACCAGCGACCATGCACGGCGATCATTTGAATATGCCCAACAAGCCTTCAACCTAGTCGAAAGTCTGCACTCCCAAGTCGATGACCTGAGTAACGATGTCACATACATCAGGAACCGAATGTACCATGAGTGGGGGGATATTCCCACACAAAGCCCTTGAAAACCGTATCATTTTCGGGGACCCGACACAATTGTTTTGTGCCAATCTATCTTTTAATTTATGTCATTTGTTTTTATTTGGTGTGTTTAGGACTTTAAGGCTTTTAATAAATTGGTGACATTTCAGGTGATACCGAGATTTCTAACAACACGAGGCCAACCAAACACAACTGAAAACTTCATCATTTTTAGGGGAGTTATTTCATTACCGTTTCTTGATCTTGATTATATAATCACATTGAGGACAATGTGAATTTTAAGTGTGGGGATGGGAGTAATGCATTTTACTTTGCTAAAAAGGTCCAAATTTAAATCTTTTAAGAAAAGATCACTTACCAAGTAATTTTGTGACAAGAAGCCAAAAATAAATTTCTTGATAAACGAAATTATAAATATACGTTTTCGTGAAATAAAGAAGTAAACTCATGACGTCCAAATAAAATTGAAAATGTTTTTTGTGATATCCTTAAAAGCAATAATCTAATCTAGTAAATATTTAATCATGTAAAATGAAGCACTATTACCCAATTCTATCCATATACGAGTTTATTTTTTAGCCTTAACAGCTTTGGCAAAATTGCAATTCTACTTTCTTTCTAGATTTAATTAAAGTGCCATATGATACGTGTAATTAGAACTTGCTTTGGGTATGCATTTCAAGGCCTTAATTAGTATTTGTTGCATAAAAATGAGTTAGGCACTAGGAAACCATAACCATTCGAGCTCCAACCATTCTCTTTAATTTTCCTTACCCGAACGTCAACCATAGTGAGCCCCGTTGAGCTTAAACGTTTTTATCTTTCAATCACCCAAACCACCAAGTCACTTAACCAAAAGCCTTCTACAAAACCCGTTTTCGTTAAAGACACGTTTTTGGCTTATAACAAAAACAAAAAACAAAAATTGGTCTTTTACCAGTAGACCTTAAAGAACTTAAATGCATTCATTTGATTTCCTTTTCCTTTGTTGCCTTCATCACGCAAAACCGGGACTTCCCCCGGAAATCCGCGAACAAATTTTCAATCTCACGTTTGACGCAAGAAAGAAATGGCGAAAAAAGGAACAAGTTCCACCATTTTGTGGAATTTCAAAAAGTGCTATAAAGAGACGGGCAAAAAGATATGAAAGATGCCCAAATTATGGAAATTGGTCTCATAATGGAAAATGCAAAAAGAATCAAACTGAATCTCATAGAAATACACAGAACTAATCCGATTGGGTGCTATTAGGCTTAAAGCCGAACGATCCTTGAGAATAACCCAAGACAAAGGGTTAAAGTTGTAAATGGGACAAAGTTTCACAATATTTTGTACAAAAGTGGGCATGGCCACCAACTCCCATGTTCCATCAACTTTTCCATCGGTTTTAGAGAGAGAAAGAGGTTGGGTTCTCTCGGTTTTAGGGAGAAGAAGAAGAGGAAGTGCATATTTAAGGTTAGTTTCTTGTGTTTTAGTTGTTCTTGGCTGATTTTCAGCCTCAGGTATGTGCTTATGCATTTGTATGTGTTTGGTTGTGTGTTTTTGGTATGTCTAGGTGTTTGAACTCATAAGATCTCAGGTTTGAAGAAGTCTTACTCGAAGGATAACAAGAGGTGAGTTCTAGATCCCTAGTTTTAAATGTTTTAACTTGTTTTGGGGCTGGAAATACATGTTATAATATTTTTAAACATGTTGGGTCTGTACCGGTATATGTATGTATGTGCCCTGTTTGGGTGGATTTATGATTTGGCAGCATTTTGATTATGTTTATGTTGTATGCTTGTTTTGATGCTTAGTATGTTAGAACTAGGCCGGGAACAGGTTAGAACGATGATTTTGGGTCTGAAATTGATGTTCGTTTGAAAATAGTTACCCATGCGCCCAACTGCCCAATCGCTAAGTGCCCATGCGCTTAAGTCAGGCTCATGCGCGGCATAGTGCCCATGCTCCTAGAAAGTCGCTCAAACACCCAAGTATTGGCCATACACCCAAATAGTGCTCATGCGCCCAAGTTTTCCCCATGTGCTTAATTGCTCCCATACGCATAAACAGTCACGCGCCCACATAGTGGCCATGCGCATGCATAGTTCCCATGCACCTAAAGACTTGGAAAATATTCTGAAATTTTTATGAAAAGGATCTTTAGGTTTCAACTTGATATGTTTCTAGTATGATGAATGATGATGTATGATAATGTATGATGATGTATGATGATGTATGATGATGTATGATGATGTATGATGATGTATGATGATGTTATTCATGTTTATGATGTGCTTTGTTATGTTCCTTATTACATGGCTTTACCTACTGTGATTATGTTCTGAATGTAAAGTATTATCTTAACAAACCGAAAGATCTAAGATAATGGAAGTGGAACAAAAGGAATGAGCGAGTGAGAGTCTTTCAAACAAAATGTAAGAAGGTTCACAACTCCAAGAGAGCTGTTAGCTCAACTGTGTGTCATACAGCATGTGATCTTGGCTAACCGATGAGGTTTACACACATGGAGTCAGTATTGGTGACCGCTCCATATATGCAATATTGGATCCTTATCGCTTAAACCTAGATAAGTTGGATTTGACCAAGAGCGGGGTATAGCATATGACAAGATCTGGATAGAAGTGAAAGATAATGTAAAGTGAAAAATATATGAAACGAGCGATATGAACGAAATGAACAATGACAGAAGATATTAAATATTACCATGACAAATGTATGATGTATGATCATGTGCGAAAGTAAGAAAATGTTTTAAAGAATGGAAGGTAATATATGTATTTTAGAAAACTAGAACTCACTCAGCAATACTGACTTTTATGATTTTCAGTTGGTAGGTATTTGTTGTTGACGATGGCACGGGGTGAAGCTATTGGGCAATGAAGGAATGGAATCCATTTTGTGTAGTATGAGATTTTTGCAAAAAAAATATTATTATATGAAATGATTTTGTAATGGTATTTGTTAGGCTCGTGTATTGAACGAAATACTAACTGATATACGTGTATACCAAATCAAATAGTGCGGAATCCTATTTGATCGGCAATCCAATCAGTGAGAACACGCGTAGAAACAATTGTGGATTGAATCTAAATGTTAAGAACGATTGGTAATCGATCTAGTGCGATCTATGAAATTGGAACATGTTATTAGAGGTCTCTGGATGATGGCTAGGGTACGATTTAGTACATCGGTATTCAAAGTGTTACATTTTTTTCACGATTTAAGTGGTATTTATAGGTTAGGGTTTCTCATTCGGGCGACTGAACCATTTGCATGGTTCAGTCGTGCGATTGAGTCATGCGGTTGATCCATTCGCATGACTGAGTGTTCAGTCGTGTGACTGAGTCAATCTCATGTTACAATCATGCGACTGATCCAGTCTCCTAGTTTAGTCGTGCGAGTGGTTCATTAGCATGAAATTGTTCATGTGTATGGTCCATTAGCATAGGTCATTCACATGAAAACTTCCTATGATTAAGTTTGAATATGTTTCACAATCATTATTTGACTTAGAACTATTCAAACAACCACAAACCTATATGGTAAGTTCAATAAGCGTTATTACATACTAAGCAATGAAATATTCAACATTATAAGCACAACCACACATTGTATATCATTATGTACCCATTCTATTACATATGTGTAAGACAATAAAGACATTTTACATTAATCTCAAAACCTAGGTACACATGTATCTATACTATTTCGCTGCAATATTTTAGTAAATTATGATGAGTTTTCATATAATATGTGCGATGAATGTCTAACTGTAAGCGTTACAGAAAAGGGGCCTTACAAAAATATTATTAATACAATCCCCTATCACACTCCATCAACCATCCCAAGAAGCCTAGATCCTCAAAGAAGTCTACAGCTATTGAACAACCATCAAAAGGAAAGTATGGTATTTATAAAGATGTGCGGAAGACAAGTCATTCAAGTGCTAATTCCAAGACAAAGTTAGCACCTATTAATTATCTACCGAACATATTAACAACTACAAACTTGAAGAAGAAGACTTTTTGGAAACCTTTACCATCTCCAAAAGCTTCAAAGGATAATGTCAATACATCACCCAATATCAAAAGAAAGGCCTAGCAAATACATCCGGTGACTCCTTAGTTGTCCTAAAACCAAAAATTACTTCTGTAGAATTTACTATTAAAAACAACTGTTGAATATTTGAAAACCCAAGAATAAAGAAGCTTGGGTCCCCATTCATCACGGACGAATTTGTTTATGTACAGGATCATCCACAAACCAAAACAATTTTGTGGATTGTGGATTGTGGATTGTGGATGCTCTCGGCACATGACTGGTGATAGATTATGCCTGCTAAATCTAGAACCATATGATAATGGATCTGTTGCTTTTGGAAGTGATATAAAAGAAGAATACATTTACAAAGGCAAGGTAAGCTTTGACAAGGTAAATTATGTGAAATAGTTAAACTACAATCCGTTAAGTGTGCCTTAGTTGTGTGATAAAAAACAAAGCTCTTTTCAAAGAGCATGAATGTGTTGTTCTATCTCCTGGGTTTGAGATTCCAAATAACATAGTACTTTTAAGTTAGGAAGGACAATATTATACATGCTCATTATACATAATGAATCACCTTTAGTAAATGTATCATATTTCATTTTCAAAGCTTCAATAAATGAATCATCCATTTGGCACAAAAGATTGGCGCATCTAAAACAAAAAAACATGAACAAACTAGTTTGGAATGGGTTAGTAACAGGACTGCCAAACAAGGAGTTTGCATGTGTTGACTACTATTTTGTTTGTCAAAAGGGAAAGCAACATAGATCTTCTCATAAGTTCAAAGAATTGAATTAAAACACAACTCCTTTGCATCGGTTAAACATGGACTTGTTTAAGCAAAATGGTGTAAGAGTTTGAAAATAAAATCATATGGCTTGGTATAAATAGACGAGTTTACAAGATTCGTTTGGGTTTTGTTTTAGAAACTAAAGATGAAAGTGTTGAAATTTTAAAGTCATTTATTATCAAAATTGAGAATCAAATTGATCAAAATGTTAAAATAATTAGATTTGATGACAACATTGAATTGAAAAACAACACCCTTGATTCCTTTCATAAATCAAAAGGTATTGTAAGGCAATGTAGTGCTCCTAGAACTTCTCAACAAAAAGAGTTGCTGAAAATGAGAAATAGGCGTTTAAGGACCATGTTATCTGACTCCAAATTTTCTATAACATTCTAGGTTGAAGTATTCAGCACTACATGTTATGTTTAGAACAGGTTGTTGATAGTCAATACACATGGAATAATATATTGTGGCATAAGCAGAGAGCACTCATAGGATTTCTAAGATATTTGGATGTCCATGGACCCTTCTAAATACAAAAGATCATTTATACAAATTTTCAGAGAAATATGTAGATTGGTTCTTGTAGAATACTCATCATAAGATAAGACTTATAGAGTATACAACAAAGTTGATCACTCTATTGAGGTATCTAATAATGTCATATCTAGTGAACATTTCTAAAATTATGTTGGAAATATCCTAAGTTGGATGTTTGATATAAATAGAGTCACAAATGCATTTAACCATTTGATTGAGAATGTTTTCGGAGACTTACCCATACGGTTGAAGACTAAAGTGTTGATCTCGAGACAAAACAATATCTTTTGATATAGTTTAGTCGCATTTAGTAAAAGTAGATGCTTGTAGGAGAAAAATATGGTTCAATAATCACTTTATTAATAGTACTTATTAGATGAGGATTTTTATGATAATTGTGATATTAGAGAATCTCTTGAAAAGGAACCAAGTGTAACAAATGCTGAAGAAGGAGACAATTTGGCAGTTGAACTAGTCAATCCATCGACCGAACTTCCTAAAACAAAATTCTATCTAGATCTATCTAATAACTTCAAAGACTAAGATTCATAAAAAACCCAGTTGAGAATGCCATTACCAATGTTGATACTACTTTCAAGACAAGAAGTAGGGTGAATGAACCACCATATGTTTGTTTTCATGCTTCCTTGATCAACTAGAACCAAGAGAAGTTGATGAGGCATTAAGAGATAACAACTACATAGAAGTATGACAGATGAGCTCCATTAGTTTGCTAGACAAAAGGTGTGAAAACTAGTGCACTTCATAGGGGGAATATTGCAATAGGAATCAAATGGGTGTTCAAAAATAAGAAGGATGAAAAAGGTATTGTTATCAAGAACAAAGCTAGACTTGTGGTACAAGGTTACACACAAGAAGAAGGGAATGATTATGATATAGTCTTTGCTCCTATAGAAAGGCTTGAAGCAATCGAAATATTTTTATACTTGCTGCCTCCAAAGAATTCAAGGCTTTGTAGATGCATGTCAAGAGTGGATTCCTCTATGGTTTGATTGATGAATAAGTATATGTCTACCAACCTCCTAACTTTGAAGATCATGTATGTATACTTGATAAAGCCCTTTATGGTCTTCATCAAGTTCCGAGGAAATGTTATGAGAAACTCTTTACCTTTCTTCTAAAAATGGTTACACTAGAGGATCTATAGATAAAATCTGTTTATAAAGAAAGTTGATCTAGATATCATTTTGGTACAAGTATATGTGGATGATATCATATTTGGGTCTACAAATAAGAGCTTGTACAAAGCCTTTAAAAGTTTTGTTAGGACCGTTTACGTATGGAGTACTAACAGATTCTTTGTGAGACCAAATCAAATAGTGCGGAATCCTATTTGATAGCCGATCCAATTAGTGAGAACGACAACCTGATCGATCTAATGATGAAACAAATGTTAAGAATTGAGAAGAAATCGATTAGGAATGAACTATGAAGTTGGATAGGCTGCTTAGGGCACTCTGTACGGCTAGGGTTTGTGAATATTAGAAGTCTTTTTTTTCCACAAATTATGTGGTATTTATAGGTTTTCATTTTTATTCATATGACTGAACCATTAGCATGGCTCAGTCGTGCGACTTACTCATAAGGTTGATTAATACGCACGACTGAAGGTTTAGTCGTGCGACTGAATCAACCTTTTGTCTCAATCATACGACTGATCCAGTCTCCTGGTTTATTCGTGCGACTGGTCCATAAGTATGATTCATTCATACGTATGGTCCATAAGTATGCTCCATTAGCATAAATAACCACCCGACTAAGTTGAACACATTTCTCAACCATTATTGACTTAGAACTATATACAATAGCCTCAAACCTATATATGATGTTCATACATATGAATTATATTAAATACAATAATAATATGAAATACTTAAAGACAAATAAACATCAAGATGCATATCATATTTCATTAAGCAGTCACATTACAGATGTGTAAGAAATGAAAGACTTTTACATTTAGGAACATAAACTAAGATCATTATGTATCAACAAACTCCCCTTTGGACCTAGTTTATCCTATTTTCTAACATTCTTCACATGCTCTTGGAATTTCTTGTACTTCTCTTCTTTGGTGACTCCCGCATGGATCTTGCAGGATCGTTGAAGGGTTAGTTACAACACAACAACACAAAGAGCAGATTAACTAAACTTTAATCAAACAGTAAACTGGATTAACCAAGTGTTAAGATACTAAGAACACAAGTAATGCAAGAGACAGTTACAAAGAACACAAGTGTATGGTTTTCAAAAATGCAGTATATTGCCTTCTCTATGTTCTATTACAAGTATTAAAAAGCATATTCGAAAGACACAAGAACATGAGATACTTAAACGATATCCTACAGCCGGCTATACTTTGAAAGCCAGCTAGATACAATTGACTAGACACAAAAAAATCAATTGTAGAGTCAAAATGCAGATTGCCTTTTGACTTGTGACTATGACATGCCATAGCTCACATCCTTATCTATTACAAAATGGGATAAAGTACATAAAGTAGAAAGCTACAAACTCAAGACCTCAGTGTACAGTTACCAAAAGCATGGACCTTTTCACCAACTCATGTAAGTTGGTGACTTGCTGAGGTGCAACGGAAAGGTGTCCAGTTTATGGAACAGTATATCAGATAAAGCATATTACTAAAAGTCTTCGGAAGATCTCTGTCTTCATGAACTTGAAGCTTCGAAATACTTTGTCTTTGAGGCTTCAGAAGACTTCATGTTTGGCTTCGGAAGATATTGGTCTTGGCTTCAGAAGATTTCACACTTAGAGAATTTTTTATAGTTTCATGTGTGAAACTTCCTATGCTTCTTCTTTAATGCACTTATGCAGCATGTAGGAAAGACTTAAGATGTTTAGGTTGCATCAGCCTCTTCATTAATCTCTACAAACTCCCTCTAGGCTGATGCTACCAAAACACTTTGAAAACATCAGATATTAACAGTCCTCATTAGGATAATCACCATTTGTTTCTTCATAAGATGATCAGGATCCTTCAGGCTGTCAAAGTGTCTTCTCGTGTCAAAGAGGTCATGCAGAGGCAACTGAAACATATCTTGTCGTCTATAAATGTCTTCAATGCCTTGATCTCTAATAACATACCATCTTTCTGATTTGTGGTGTATGTCCAATACAAGATGGGTCTTCCCATTTCTAGAGGGAGCTATTTGAATTGGAGTTGGTGAAGCTTCCTCTGGCTGCACATCCTCAGGCTGTTCTGATTCATCCTGAGGTTTAGAAGGGGATCCAGGCTTCTTCTTCTTCTTAGGCTTTGGTCTAGAAGCCATCCTCTTCTTTTTCTTTCCAAATTTTAACTGAGAAGACTGGCAAATAGCACCCGATTGATCTTCACTGTCTTTCTCAGTTGGGACTTCCTCTCTCTTAGGTTCAGATGGAGAGGGAGGTTGACCCTGCTGTGGATAAGAAGATGAAGCTTGCTGAGCATTAGCAGGAGGTTCGGGTTGTGTTGTCTCTGGTTGTTCAACCTTAACCTGCACTTCAGGTGGAGCTGACTTGGAGTGGAGTGTAAGTCAGTGAGCTCTCCACTCTTAATCTTCTGCTTGATTACCCTGATATGCTCATCCATAGTGGATAGAGACAAGGTCCAAGTCTCCTTTTAGAGAATCCATACAGCTTCAAGAAGCTCATCATCCTCTGCCTATGAGCAGACTTTTTCATGCTCTTTTGGATGATGGCTCTTGATTTTGCAGCTTCTTCCCTTAGCTTCTTCTTGTTGTCTTTCTTCCTTGACTAGCTCAAGCTCAAGTTCTTTTAAGTACTCAAACATAATATAGTCATATGGCAAGGGAAGGAGTGCATCTACCTGATAGAAGCCTGTGGCACTCAGGTAGTTAATCATCTTGATTTTGTCTTCTTCTTTATCTACCTGAGGTTCTTGTTGAACCACATCCTCTTGTTTAGGACTTTCTTGAACTGGGGAGAGGGTAGGCATACCTTTGTACAGTCTTTTTCTTCTTCTCTCTTCTTTGACTTGTACTAGGAGTTCTACATCTTCTGCCTCCTTCTTCTCTCTTGACCTTTCCAGGTCAACCAGTTCATTCAACTCATCCAAGGGAAGAGAAATGACACTATCTATGTCATAGTTCCTAGTCTGCAGATAGTTTACCCTCACTACCCTTAACTCATCATTCTGAGTATCTGGTCTAGGGGCAGCCCTGATTGCAGACTCCATAAGTCTTGGAGACTCTGCCGAGGAACTTTCTCCCCTTAGCCTCCTTTACCTCTCTCTCCCCTCCTCCTCAATCTCCTCAGATGTCATCTTTCTTTTCCTTTTATCACTCACAGACCTCTACGACTCAGGGTGGAGAGAGCTTTGGCCTTCATTGCTTGTTGCAGATCTGAGCTCAGGCCAGAGAGAGGTTGAGAAGCACCTTCACCAGCAGGTGTCTCAGAAGGAATATAGATCTCGGCAGCAGTTGGAGATGATGAGACAGGGCTCTCAGGTTTTGTCACTGGGCCTTCAGTCAAGTTTCCCCTATGAAGCTAATCTTAGGGTCTGCCTCAACATCCAGTTGACCGATGACATTGCCTGATTGCCTAAGTCTCCTTCTTAAGCTGAACTCTACAGTGATCATGTCTTGGATTCTTTTAGCTTGTCTGTTAGCTTGTCTTGATTGGCTTGGGTTGACAAGTGGCATGTTGACTAGATCCAGACCTTCATAATAGTCCAAGGCCTAAAAAGTGAAGTCTTCTTGCTATCCTTGAACTCTTATGATGATTAGGTCCTTCCTATTGTTGTGATACCTCCACCCAATGATCTGATTGGAAAATGGTGAAGGTGACATTGCCCTTGCTATCCTATCCTCAAACAGACTCTGTATGAAGGAGTCTGTGTAGTCCACATCAAAGTGAACTAGAGGAGGTTGCTGAGAATGCACAGTTGCAAGTGAGGATGGTGAGTCCTCAATGTCCATTCTCTCTGAAGAACTCCCAGGTTCTGTGGTTGTAATGACTTTCTCCCCCTTTTTGGTAGCATCACCCACTTGCATATGTGAGTTGGAAGATAGGTCAATAACATCCATAGGTTCTTGTGTTCCTGGTTGAGCTCTCCGTAAGGGTCTCCCAACTAGTTTTTCCTTAAGATATGAAATCTCAAGTTGTGATCATTGATCCTGTTGTGTAGGGTAGTCACTGAGATTCAAGGTGACTGACCTTTGAGACTAGGTAAGTGCATGTTTTAGACAATATTTGCACCAGTAGTCTCAGATTCCCCTTATCTTCATCAGAATATCATTGGGGGATAAGATGATTGGACCAGAGTCCTCTCTCGCCACCAGCTTGAGGTTCTTGGCTGCTGGTTTTCCTTTGCTCACTGGCAATCTCAGTTGAGATGTCAGTGGGCTGAGTTGCCATGGTTGAGGTCTTAATGATATAATCACTTTCAGAAGTGAGAGCCTCTTCCATATGGACATCCTGAATAGGTTGAGGAGTGTCCACCTTAGTTGTAGGTGACTGATGTGGGATACATGTACGAGACTCAGGAGTACTCATCTCTTTTTGAGTTGGTGGAAAGAAGAGAGATTCATTATACTCACTCAAACCTATATCTTCATCATAGGCGTCAAGGTTGGAAATCAGTTGGTTGAGATCTATAGGCTAGGGATGGTAACTGTCCCCTGAAGGTTGATCACTTGAGTGTTGAGACTCGGAGTGATGGCTTAAGGCAGTTGGGCTAATGAGCTCATCAGGCTGAGCATGAGGAACCTCAGCAGTGATTCTTGAAGAGATGGGAGTGGTCTGCTCCCCAGGAGAAGTGGGAGCTCCAGTGTCCACTTCTTCCTGTATGGGTGAGTATATGGGGGCCTCCACAGACTGAATAGCTTGAGTAGGGGTTCGTTTGGATTTTCTTTGGTAAGTGATGGGGATTTGAGGCTGTGAGAGTGGTTGGGAAAAAGCAAGTGTGGGTTCAACACTAGTTTGTGCTGCTAGGTCGTCACCTTAAGCAATGAGCTCTAACATTTTTGGGACTAGGGCTGTTTCTACCCTAGAGAACCCAACAGTGGGCTTTCTCAGTATCTTAAAGATGTCGGGCTTCATCTGTCCCAATTAAATAATGTTACATGTTTTCCTCAACCGTGAGCCTAATTCACAGTTAAGAATGTACTGGACATATCTAGGAAACATGTAATACTCTAAGGAATCTAAATTAGCAAGTAAATTTGTATAAACAAACTGAGAATACCTAAATTTGACCCCTGAACCATTCCATGGATTATGAAGGAGAGATCCTTAGGAATCTGGTCCAATCCACCATGCTTGTTTGATAAGCTATGGATGACCACATGGAGCAAAAATTTCCATTGGGATAAGACCTTCCCTTTCCTAAAGGTCTTTACAGAGAAATCTCCCTCATATCCCATCTGCTCAATGGAATGATTGACAGCTTCCTTTGGGAAAAACACCTCACTTTCTTCATCATCCAGCTGAAGATGTCTGTTGATGATGGCCGGAGTGATGATGATTGTTCCTCCCTGCACTGTGGCAGACAGTGCCTTCTCCCCATCCATAATGACCTCTTGGCAGGTCTTCCAGAATTCAAGCAACTGATCCTCATAGAGTGGAGGATCAATGGTTAGGGAGGTGAAGTAGTTTGATAGAATTAGGAAACGGCAAACCGCTGAGAAATGAGGATCTTTCTCAGAGCTTAACAGAGCAACCTGATTGTGTTATCTGTGTAGCTGAATGGTAAAGTTGGGATCATTTCTGTGACAAAGGTTGGCCATTTTGAAGTAGCTTAAGGACGAAGAAAGAAGAAAGAAAGAAATTTGGGGTTTTAGGTTTGGAGGAAGAACAGATGATAGAAAGAGGGGGGAAACCGTTGGGATTATATGTGAGAAGGATTTCAGATAAAGTTTAACAAAAGAGGATAAACTTTGAAATCCGGATGTCGGTCCCACATCTGAAAAAGTAGTTTACTTTTGCTCAAAAAGTAGTTTTCTTGGAAGTCTAAAAGCTTCCGAAGGTTAATAATATCTTTGGAAGTTTTAATTAAAAAGCTTCTGAAGCTAAAATGACTTCGGAAGAATTTTCTGAGAGATATGAGAATTTTGCTTCGAAGAGAAATTTAAAACTTGAATGCTTTGTATATAAACCAACAAAGCTTCTGATAATTAATTTTGCTTCGGAAGTAAATGGTCCTTGAAAATAAGTAAGTGTTTGAGACAAGTATTTAAGCTTCGGAAGATAAATTTGAAAACCCTTCCGAAGGTAAATATCTTAGACAGTTATTTATTTGGAAGACATGATTTACTTCCGAAGTTAAAAGCATAACTTCCAAAGTATCAAAAATTTTCAAAAAGTCTAGGAAAAGTCTTCAAAAAGAAATTTTCATCCAAAGAAAACATGAGCTTATGAAAGTGATGAACTAGACAACTTAGGACACACATAAATTTTAAAGAAATAATAAGAATTAGTTTTAATAAAAGCTTACTCAAAGTTTATCATCCCAATAGCTGATATTAGATATTTAAATCTCTGTTCATCAAAGGCCTTTGTAAACAGATCAGCATATTGTTCATATGTATGAACTTTGACTAGTTTAATTAATCCCTTTTCATAGTCATCTCTTATTAAATGATAGCTGATATTGATGTGCTTTGTCCTTGAGTGCTGCACAGGGTTCTTTGTGATTGAGATAGCACTGTTGTTGCTTGTGTGAATAGGAGTCTCCTTGAAGTTTAACCCATAGTCCAACATTTGATTTTGAATCCAAAGTACTTGAGCATAGCAGCTTGCAGCAGCAATGTATTCAACTTCAGCAGTTGATGCAGAGACACAGGATTGTTTCTTGCATTGCCATGACACAACCCTTCCACCAAGAAATTGACATCCCCCAGATGTAGACTTTGCAGTCATGTTACAACCACCATAATCACTATTTGTATAGGCATATAGATTGAACTCAGAATTCTTAGGATACCATAGTCCAAGTGTTGATGCACCTTTGAGGTATCTTAGAATCCTCTTGATAGTGATAAGGTGAGACATCTTAGGGTTGGCTTGATATCTTGCACAAATACATGTAGCAAACATGATATCAGGCCTGCTAGCAGTAAGATACATAAGAGACCCAATCATAGTCCTATATAAGTGCTCATCTACACACTCCCCTCAGATCAGGACCAAGAGAGTGGTTTCTAGCTATGGGTGTCTTAGCAATCTTACAATCAGTCATATTGAACCTCATGAGTATGTCCTGAACATACTTTGATTGACTTATGAAGATGCCATCTTCAACTTGCTTCACTTTAATTCCCAGAAAGAAATTGAGTTCCCCCGTGGCAATCATTTGAAATCTGTCTTTTATCAGCTTCTCAAAGTCTTTGCAGAGCTTTGGATTAGTTGCACCAAAGATGATGTCATCCACATATACTTGACTAGCAATATGTCTTTTCCTTGTTCTTTGATGAAGGGAGTTTCATCTATAGTACCTCTCCTGTATCCATGTTTACAAAGATACTCAGATAGTGTCTCATACCATTTCATGGGTGCCTGATGCAGCCCATAGAGAGCTTTGTCAAGCTTGTAGACATAATCAGGATGATCAGGATCTACAAAACCAGGTGGCTGTTTGACATAACCTCTTCATCTATCACTCCATACAAAAGGCACACTTCAAATCAAGTTGAAAGACCTTGAAGTTCATGGATGCAGCAAATGCCAGGAATATCCTAACAGCTTCTAATTTTGCCACTAGAGCAAAGATATCAGTGTAGTCAATCTCTTCTTCTTGTGTGTATCCTTGAACAACCAATCTAGCTTTGTTCGTGATGATGATACCTCTATCATCTTTCTTGTTCCTAAACACCCATTTGGTTCCAATGTAGCCTTCCCAGAAGGAAGAGGACAAAGGTTCCAAACTTTCTACCTTTTGAATTGAAGCAGCTCTTGTGCATAGCTTCAACCTAACTTCAATCCTTTAGAGCTTCCTCAACTTTCATTGGGTCTATCTGGGATAGAAAACAAGAATGAAGACAAACATTTGCTTCATGGGTTTATCCTCTTGTCTTTACCCCTGAGACAATATCTCCATGATGTTTATGGTAGGGTGAGACTTGTGGATCCTAAGCTGAGGGATCACAGCAAGTTGTTGAGAAATATCTAAATTAGAGAAATTTAGATCTGACATGGATGTTTCTCCCATCACATCAGCACACTTTTCAAGTGAAACTTGATCCAAGCAGTGTGTGACATCATTGATGTTCTCATCAATGGAGTGGTTAGTGGCATCAAGAAATTATTGGTCATTATCTCCACAACCATTGTTATCTTCCACAGTTGAGGTGTTCTTATCTAGTTGTAGGGCCTTTGAGCTGGAATTTGAAGGCATACCAGATGTATCAGCTGAGTTTGTCATTGTTGTACTGACAGAAACCTCATTTCCAGAAGTGGTTCCAACTGGAGCCGAAGATATATGACTTGTGGATCTTCCTAGCTCAAATCTTGGATCAGGATCATCTGTAATTAAATTTGTTGCAGATCCTGAAACATTCTCACAAGATTTATGAAAACAGTTGGTAACCAAATCAAGATCAAACAACCAATCCGGACCAGAACTAGCAACACAGGGTGTGTGTTCATTGAAAGTCACACTGGCTGACTCTTTAACAATTCTAGTTCTGAGATTGTACACTTTATAAGCCTTGCTTGGGAAGAGTATCCAATAAAGTGTCCTTCATCTGATTTCTCAGCAAACTTGGCAATTCGATCTTTGGATTCAAGATGGTGCAAGGACAGCCAAATGACCTGAGAAAACCAATGTAAGGTTTCCTCTTGTGCTAAAGTTCATAAGGAGTTTGCCATGAGTCTAACTACTAAAACTCTGTTATGCACATAGCAGCAGTGTTGACTGCCTCTTCCCAGAAGGTGATGGCATTTAGAGTCAGACAACATGGTTCTTGCAGCTTCAATCAGTGTCCTGTTTCTCCTCTCAGCAACACCATTTTGCTAAGGAGTCCTGGGAGCACTGAATTGCCTAGTAATACCCTTTTCATCACAAAATGTATCAAGGATTTGGTTCTTAATTTATTTCCTTGATCACATCTTATGATTTTGACCTTGTGATCAGACTGGTTTTAAATCTTTAAGATGAAATTCTTCAGAATCAAAGGAGTCTCATCCTTAGTTCTAAGGAAGAAAACCCAAGTGAATCTTGTAAAGTCATCTGTGATCACTAGACAGTATGAGGTCCTTTCTAAACTCATTACACTGGTGGGGCCAAAGAGATCCATATGTAACAAGTGTAGGGGTGTAGTGATGGAGTTCTTTTCCTTAGGCTTGTGAGATACCTTATGTTGCTTCCCTTTCAGGCATGCAACACAGTGGTCATCACTTGTAAACTCTTTCTTTGGCATTCCAGTTACCAATCATGCTTAATTAATTTATTCATGTTCTTAAAGTTTACATGGCACATTCTTTTATGCCATATGAAAGACTAATCACTATTGGCTTTAGACAGAAAGCATGAAACTTCTCCAGAGGGAGAGGTTTCTTGCAAATCCATCTTGTACATGTTTCCTTTCCTGGGGGCTCTAAGTATGATATGCTCATGAGGAATGATCACACCAGGCTTAAGAGCAATGCACTCATGCTCAGTAAAGAGCATGTTATGACTTTGATCATAAAATTGAGATACACTTAGAAGATTGTATCCTAGCTCTTTAACAAAGTTTACCTTTACTATGTTGAGCTTACCATTTATGACCTTGCCCCTTCCAGAAATGTAGCCACCTTCATCTCCTCCAAAAGCAACTGGTCCTCCATCAATCCTTTCAAAGTTCTGGAGTAGTGACCTATTACCTGTCATGTGCCTGGAACAGCCACTGTCTATGATCCAGACATTTCTATCTGTCTTCAGCTGTCCCTGCACAAAGAGAATGATTAGTTACATTTGGAAACCCAAGCCTTGCTTGTCTTGGGCTCATTTACAGAAGGTAAATCAATAGGAATAGATCCTATGGTTGTACTAAGAGGATCTTAAGCTTTTGTTGATGGAGAAATCTCAGTCACTTGGTCTTTCTTAGACATCCACACCACCTTTGGAGTCTTGGAATTGACCTTCAAAACTTTGGAAGCTTTTGGAACTTCGGAAGTTTTTTTAACTGAACCTTCGGAAATTCTGTAGACATTACAGCAGACTTTAGTGCTTCGGAAGAACTCCTTTCTTCAGAGACCAAATTTTCTTCCAAGGGTAATTTTCCACTTTCCTTCTTCCTAGACATGGAGCTTCCAAAGGAAACAAGTTTTCCTTCCGAAGCTTGAATCTTCTTAGAACTCTTTGAAGCCTTTGTTTTGGTCATATGGACAGTACCTTAGGATTGAAGGGACAATCCTTAGCAATGTGAGTGGTACTTTCACACATGACACAATTCATCATCTTCTTCACAAGAGTATTTTCTTTGGAATAGGACTATCTTTGGTCACATCCCTTCTCTACCTTCATCTTTGCAGATGATGAGACAATCCTCTTGGGCTGAGGACTGTGCTTGGAGTTTGATGGTCTAGGCTGTGCAGCAGTGGTACACAGCAGATCAGTCTTCTTCTTGCTGCCGAGATGAGTTGAACAAGAACCAGAACTCTTAGAAGAAGTGTTTTGGTTGATGTCTTCCGTCCCTACCACTTTAAACCCTTCAGAGATAAAAACTTCTTTTTGCTTAGAGTCAAAAGTAGTCTTGACCTCTTGAGCCTTCCTTGCATTTTTTTTGCTCTTCTTGATCAAGTTCTTTCTCATGGACTTGGTCATCACAGTTTTCACTTTCTCCTCAGAAGGATAGTGGCCCTTCTTGGAATCCTCCTCTTCACTCTTTTCAGAGGGATTCTTCACTGTCTCTTCTTCATCCTCTTCACTCATGGGATCTATGAGAGGAAGCTCATCTTCACAAGTTCCACACCTAGGAGATCTTACTGACAAGATTATGTGTGGACGAGCTATCTCATTGGATCCTAGTCCCTGCCTATTTTGATAGCAGACTTTGTTGTGCAGGGATGAAGATATCATGTTCTTGAAGGTCTCTTCTTCAAGAACACTCTTTTCTGCCCTGGCTTTGCTGATCACAAGCTCAGCCTGGCACTCAGTTAACTTGGTTATGAGATCTTTGATCTGAGTCCTAAAATCTATGTGTTCGTGTTTTAGAACTGAAATGGTTTTCTCTAAGTCCTCTATTTTCAACTTATAATCATTTTCAGACTTTCTAAAATCAGATTTTAAAATGTTTAAGGACTCAAGGTCAGATCTCAGTTCCAGGTTGTAGGACCTGTACCTATTAACTTTAGCAATACATTCAGGGGTACAGAGATGTTCTAATACCTTGGCATCATCATGATCAGCCATTAGTGCTTGGTTTGGAGAAGCATCTTCCACTTGAAAGCTCCAGTGAAAGCCTCCTTCTTCAATAGCAACAGCAGCTTGCTGCTTTGACTTCTCTTTATGGAGAGCTTTGTCAATGTAGTTTGGTCTGGATTGTGTTTGGCCACCATTTGTTCTAGGTGCCTTACACTCTCTAGCAAAGTGGCCCATCAAGTTACAGTTGTAACACTTGACTTTTCCTTTGTCCAGTCCAAACTTTCCACTGGTTGAATTGCTTGGAAACTTCCTTCCAGTTCTCTTGTAGAACTTCTTGGCTCTGTGAGTGAGAAGAGCCATCTGCTGGACTGTTTCCATATATTCCAGATCATCTGGATAGATACAGTCCAGGTCTTCAAGAGTGAAAAGAGAGTTGTCACAGCTTTCATCAAAAGACACAAAATCTTGAGAAGAGCTTGTCTCTTGGAATGGGATTCTTTGAGTGTAGTTCTCCCTTGGTGTCTCTGGGAAGGTGATGAAAGGACCCTTTGGTGAATTGTCAGGGTAGCATAAGAGATGATGTTTGTGTTCTATGCTATCCCTTTCAATCACATGTAGGGATGAACCCATTTGGTTGTTAGAGTTGTGAGATGAACCTTGCATGTTCATCTCCATCTGGTAGCCACTGAGAATCCCATATAACTCTATCAGAGTAAGAGTTTTGAGATTTTCAGTTCTTTTGATCACCACATAGTAGTGTGTTCATTGCCTAGGAAGTGAGGACATGAACTTCCTTACAATGTATTAGTTTTCAAGAGAAACTCCTCCAACTGCTAAGTCATGGTTTCACCTGTATTGAAGGTGAAGTTTTCAAACTGCTACTTCAGGAGATCCTTCTTGTTCTCCTTGGCTTCAGAAGAACCCTCATACATCATTTCAGTGCATCCCACAACTGCTTGGTTGTTTTGCACTTCTTGAAACCTCTGTATACAGGGTTTGGAAGGGCAGTTTGAAGAGCTGTCATAGCTTTTCTGTCTATCTCTACTCTCTTCCTATCTTCATCAGAGTAGTTAGCCACATCTTTGGGGATCATACCAGCACCAGTAGCAGAAGGGGTGCTGGGTATGAAAGGTCCATTCTTTATAGACTCCCATATTCTTGAATCAAGAGACCTCATGAATCCTTCCATTCTTAAACACCAGGTATCAAACTCATCAAGAGTGATCAGTGAGGACTTGTTCATGGTTGCAGTTTCCATATCAGTTTTGGAAATGGCTACCATTTGAAAAGTTTAGTATTTGTGTGTGTGAGGGATCTTAAGATGGTGAGATCTTATCTCAAGAGACTGAAAAGATCCGATACCAAATGCAGGATCATTGAAGGGTTAGTTACAACACAACAACACAAAGAGGAGATTAACTAAACTTTAATCAAATAGTAAATTGGATTAACCAAGTGTGGAGATACTAAGACCACAAGTAATGCACTAGACAGAACACAAAGAACACAAGTGTATGGTTTTCAAGAATGCAGTATATTGCCTTCTCTATGTTCTTTTACAAGTGTTCAAAAGCATATTCGAAAGATACAAGAGCATGAGATACTTATATTACATCCTACAGCCGGCTATACTTTGAAAGCCAGCGGGATACAATTGACTAGACACAAACAAAATCAGTTGTAGAGTCAAAAGGCAGATTGCCTTTGGACTTGTGACTATGACATGCCATAGCTAACATCCTTATCTATTACAAAAAAGGACAAAGAACATAAAGTAGAAACTTACAGACTCAAGACCTCAATGTACAGTTACCAAAAGCATGGACCTTTTTAGCAACTCATGTAAGTTGGTGACTTGCAGAGGTGCAGCAGAAAGGTGTCCAGCTTTATGGAACAGTACATCAGATAAAGCATGTTACTAAAAGTCTTCGCAAGAAATCTGTCTTCATGAACTTGAAGCTTCGGAAGACTTTGTCTCTGAGGCTTCGGAAGACTTCATGTTTGGCTTCGGAAGATATTGATCTTGGTTTTGGAAGATTTCACACTTAGAGTATTTTTTTTTTGTTTCATGTGTGAAACTTCCTAAGCTTCTTCTTTAATGCACTTGTGTAGCATGCAGGAAAGACTTAAGATGTTTAGGTTGCATCAGCCTCTTCATTAATCTCTACAGATATCAAACGTAAAGTAAAGCCGTATAATATGTTGAATTGTAGAGCTTGTACAATATCTTGCGTGTCATAGAATAGTGGCCACTTGTATAGAGTGTAAACATCTTCAGCAGAGAAGTTTGTAAGCCGTATTAGGTCAAATACCCTGATAGTCGCAATCTTCCCTTCTTTATTCAGAACTATAACCGCTTCCCCTCTCCTTTAGTTGTAATACCACAATTTGAAGTGTGGAGTAAATTCCTGAGGCATCTCCCGTAAAGGAAGCATAGACATTGTGTCTCGGGGACTCCACTTCAACACCACCTTAGGACTTCCAGATATAGGATCAACATCAGTCTTATGAATGAACCACTTTGGTTTTTGAGGTCTGAAGTTTACCCATCTTGTGTGGTAATCTTTCTTCAATGATTTCTCAAACCATCCCGGCATCTTCCTCGGGATGGCATACAAAAGATCTAAACAGGCCAATCTGTTTAGCTCAAAACAAGGAAGAGTCTTCAAATCATGTGGATATCTAAAGTATTCAATCCCCTTCTCTCTTTTAATAGCATATACATCCAAATTTTCAAAACAGGCCCAATTGATGATCTGGCCTGACACTTTCTGATGTCCTTTTACTTGGTAAAGTTTGGTGAAGGCATTCAGCTTTGGAGGTGCACGTTGTGCCTTCATTTCTGATAAACAAGCTACCCATTCAGTTTTCTTCAGATCAATATTAGCATCTGTAGCTTGGGCTTTACTTTCATCCTTTGCTTTCTCTTTCTCTATCTCATCCAGCTTGTCAAAAGTATCACTAGTAAAAGTTTCACCCAATTCGGGGATAACATTGCCCTCAAGGTTAGGGTACCGAGGATAGTAGTCAAACATGACATCATCAATCTCTATCTCATCCACAACTTGTAGCTCCTCGTTACTCAAGACATCTACTTCTGGAGCATCTTTGACAAGCTCATCTGGATTTAGTCGAAACATATCTGCGAGATACTCGACGGTCAGCTCATGGATGATTTCTCCTTCCTCTGGGGTGTAGCTCATATACCTTCTCACAATCCCTTGCAAATTAAGAATCATAGTATGTTGAGTCTTGGCTCGCTGAAGGGGAATGACATCATAATCCTTAGTCTGTGGAGTTTCATTTTTGCCTTGATCGTGTGTCTCTTTAGTTAGAGCTGCGAAGGACGAGGCTCTTTTGGTGTGCCTCTCCTTTGCTGCTTGATTTGAGGCTGATGTAGATGCATTACCTTCTTGATCATCCTCCTCATCATCATCTTCTTTTTTTCCCTTTCCACTTCATCTAGCTTCCTCATCATCATAATCTTTAAGACTCATCATCCGTCGAATCATCATCATCATCTCCACCTTCTTCTCCATCATCCTTAATCTTCATTGGCTCACCCTTTGTTCCCTTCAACCTCAGCATAAGATTTTTATTCTTTTTCTCTAACTCCTTGATCCACTAGACGGATGCCATCACAAGCTCATTTTGAGCCTTTAGGGCATGGTGAACTCGAACTAAAGCTCTCTCATGAGCAGTGTTCTTATTTGTAAGCTGAGTTATCTGCTTGCCTTGTCTAGTATTCACCGCCATCAGCTGATTCATTTGGTTGGCTCTTAGATCATCTGTCACTAGCAGTTTGAGCACCAGTCTGTTAGGCTCACCAACTATTCCTCTAACCCAATAGTGGGTAGAGTAAAGCCCTGTGTAAGTGGGGATTGGGTGGATGTGCCATCTTAGGGTGTAGTGAATGTAGTGGTGGATATGGTGTAGATGGGAGTAGGAATGGAAGTGGATTATGGTGGAACTGATTTGGGTATTGTGGGTGAGGTAGGTGTGAATGTATGAGTGGTTGTGGGACTGTTAGTGGAAGTAGAGGTGGCAATGGTGATGTTACTGTGGGAAACAGTGGTGGTGGTGTGGGGAACAGTGGTGGTGGTGTGGGGAACAGTGGTGGGGGCAGTGGTTGTGGTGGTGGCAGTGGCTGTGGTGGTGGAAGAGCTCATTAAAGTAATCCTCTGCCTCTTCCCTTTCTTTCCATGGGGTTGGACCATCCACTTCCTCCTAGAACCCCTGGCTATCGGGGCTCCCCCTGAGCTTATCGGTTGGTCGGGTGTGTATGTCAGATCTGTGATATCAGTGTTACCACCCTTAGTACCAGCTTGGGGTCCACCAACTGCCTCTTTCCCCTTCTCAGTAGCTACAACCCGGCTCCCAACTCTCCTAGTGAGAGGCTCATCATCAGAATCATCCCCTTCATCTACCAAGAAGTCCTAGTGGAAAGTAGCTTGCTTAGATCCATCAGGACTAGATGCAGTACTATGTGGAGGTGGTGAGATATGGTAAACGTGTCGGTGGCCCGTGATTGACTAGGGCCAGCATCTTCACCACCTTGACCATCATCATGGTCATCATCCTCGTTGTCATCTTCGTCAGTAGGAACCACTATGGGCTCAACATCTAAGTCACTGTCATCATGATGCCACTTCTTACGTGAGGGTGCCACGTAATCCTCGTTAGCCAAATGGCCAAAGAGTCTCCTGAATGGGGGCTTCAGCTGCTTCCCCCGGTACATCTTCATCCTACCCAAAGTGGTGTCGTCCATCACCTTTAATATCACAACATCGTCCTTCTCCTTAGGCAGCAGAGGAAGCTTCTCGTGTATGATCATTTGCAAGTACCTTGGATACATGCAAAAACTTTCCTTGCCTTTGGCCTCTATGTTCTCTATCAAGTACGAAAGGAGCATGCATGAGTGTTGATACATATGTACCTAGTTTATGAGCTTAATGTAAAAGTCTTTCATGTCTTACATATATGTAAATGGATGGTTGAATGAAATACAGTATGTAGTTTATGCTTATAACATTTAATATTTCATTGGTGATTATGTATTGACGCTTGTTGAACTAACTATATAGGTTTGTGGTTATTTGAATAGATCTATGTCAAATAATGATTGTGAAACATATTCTAACTTAATCATATGAAGTTCTCATGCGAATAGGCCATACTAATGGACCATACGCATGAACAACTTCATGCTAATGAACCAGTCGCATGACTGAACTAGGAGACTGGATCAATCGCATGATTGTAACATGAGATTGACTCAGTCGCACAACTGAACACTCAGTCGTGCGAATGGATCAACCACATGACTCAATCGCACGACTGAACCTTGCAAATGGTTCAGTCACCCAAATGAGAAACCCTAACCTATAAATACCACTTAAATCGTGGAAAAACAAAACACTTCGAAAACCTACGTACTAAATCGTACCCTAGCTATTCAGAGACTTCTAAGAACCTGTTCCAGGTTCATAGATTGCACTAGATCGATTACCAATCGTTGTTAACGTTTAGATTCAATCTAGAATTGTTTCTATGTAAGAATTGTTTCTATGTGCGTTCTAACTGATTGGATTGCCAATCAAATAGGATTCCACACTATTTGACTTGGTATACACGTATATTAGTTAGTATTTCGTTCAATACACGATCCTAACAAGTGGTATCAGAGCTTTGGCTCTTGATTTATGTGTGATTCAATCGTTTTTCATATAAAAATTGTGTTTTTCCACTAAAAACGCAATCTTTTTGTGTCAAACGTTATTTTGGACGTCTCCAGATCGTAAAGTTAACGTGTTTCCAGCATACGTCAATTACGGTTCATCAAAAGTTCATGTTTTTGCGTCAAAATACCATAAACCTTTGAATTTTCAAGTTTCAGCAGCTTCAATCGCACACTAAATTCATACGCAACCCTCATACGCACGAATGGACTCATTCGTACATCCATTCGTACGACTGAATTACCTATTCGCATTGCTCATTCACACCTATCCATACACATGATTGAACAATCCGCATTTGCTCATTCGCACGTATGAGTCAACCGCATTGTTCAATCGCACGAAGTGTTCAATCACATACCTCCATTCGCACAAGTTAAACAGTTTGTTTCAAAGTTTAAAGTTCATAGCAATGGAGGATCAATATTCAGCTTTCATTCACACCGCAGGAAGGGATTCAAGATTCAAAACTTATTGCTTCTAGAAATGAAGTGGGAAATCATAACAAGCCCCTAATCTAATAACGTTCGATGATTATCCCAATGGAAGCGGAGATTTGAGATTTACATAAATGGAGTGGATCCTAATTTTGTGGGAGTCGATAGAGACAGGATAAGCATGCCGGTCGGTGCAGATGGAGTCAAACTCACCTTAAGCGGTATGATTGACGGACAAAAGGTAAAATACAATGCAGAAAAGAAAGTATCTGCTTTGCTCACTTAGTCAATTCCTAAGGACATCTTCTATCAATTTTCTGAGAACAAGCAAGCTAAAAGCTATGGATGCTTGGAAAAGAGGTATAAGGGAAATGCATCATTGAAAGCTCTAAGGCTAAAGCTTTAAAGGATTTGACAACTCCTCGTCAATGGGAAGAGAGCTTGGACGATGTCCTTGATCGTTTCTACCATCTGATGAGTGAGCTGCACACTCATGGAGTTACTACGTGTAGGGAAGACAAAGTTTCAAACTTTCCAGATGGTTTGCTCGAGAATTGGAGTTGGTTTGTTTCCAACCTCAGACAGAATGATATGCTTGGGAAGTTAGACATCAACGACTTCATTTTGAAACTTCGTGAGGAAAGTTGAGGATGAAGTACGGGGCCCAGAAGTCATCATATGATCAGAATACGGCACTGTACAACTCAACCCCACAAGCCAAAACGTCTGGAGCACCATTAGAAACAGCTTTTGTGTCGAGTTCAGCTGGTCCATCTCAAGCCTCTACTTCAGGATCTGTAACATCAGGGTCGTCTGGTCCCCAATACATAGCACCTAAAGCAAATGCTACAAAACTGAAGACTGAGAATCTCAGGAATGTGATGGTAGAGGTAGCAAAAGAGCACATGGATCTCCTAGCAGCTATGGTTCACTCCTTTAACGGGCTGGTTGCTGGGAAAATTGGGAACTGCCATCTAGCAGACGAGGACTACGAGAAGGTTGAGCAGACAAAGTTAGAAAGAATGGACATAATGTGGGCCTTAGCAAGTGCTGTTCGGAGAGCAAAGAAGTTTGTCAAGAAGACCGGACATAATCTGATTGCCACTAAAGACACAACTTTTGGCTTTGACAAGACAAAATTTACCTGCTTCAATTATGGGGAAAAGGGGCACTTCGAACGTGAATGTATCAAGCCCAAAATGACGGGAATAGTAATCCATTCTCATCTTTCACTCGTCTGGAGAAGCCCACAAACAGTCCTACTTCGTCGAGCAAGGGTCCTAAAGCCTTAATAGCGCATGATGACGAAGGACAAGATTGAAGCTTCCGGTTTTTGTCTCCGGGAGAATCAAACATTGCTAGTGTTGAGGATCTAGATGATGACTCAGCAAGTGAAGGAGATATTGCAGTGGAGCTCGCGATGTCAAATGTTGAAGAATCTGCAACAGTAGTTGATCACCAGCCTGAAGAGTGGACAAGTCCAACAAGTCCAGAATCACCAGAACCAGAGAATCCAGACATTGCTTTCATGGTGATTCAACCTCACCCTCTGAGGTAAGTACCACTACTCAACTTTTCAATAATCATGCTTGTTCTGATTGTAATAAATTTAGGGAAAGCATTGATATGAAATTTTCTAGGTTATTAGATCATAATGATAACTTAGTAAATGACTTACAACTATGCACTGAAGCAAATAGAGTCTTAAAACAAAATCAACACAGCTATAAAGAAAAGATAGAGCTATTGAACAAACAGCTTAGGGAAACTTAAGATGTAGCCTTTAACCAAGCTAATGGCATTAAGTTCTATCTAACTCCCTAGAAGACACTAAGAAACAAAAGGCAGTCTTGGAAGTAGAGGTAAACTCATTAAAAAAACTGCATAGTTGGACAAGTTCTTCTCACATTGTCCAACACTTAGTGAGAGAATGCAATAATGGGGAGGGTTTGGGATATAAAGTGGTTCCACCACCTCATGAGACCTTGATGAATGCAAAAATTAAACCATTAAATAATAACCCAATCAAGGATCACGTGGTGTCCACTCCTCAAGTGATCCAGATACCACATGTAAACCTAATGAATCTGGCACTAAAAAAAGGAGGCCACTTCAAAATAAAAGGTAAACTGGCTTGTGTCAATCTGGATGAACAATTTAAAAATGTTAAAGTTAAGTCTGGGTCAACCAAGTCTAATTCTGAACCCAAAAAGACCAAACAAATTAACCACCCATGTGCTTCATGTCTATGTCCAGAGAAACAAAAAGGTAAAGATGTTAACAGTGTCCAAACAATTAATTTTGTTAAACAAGAGAAAACATCTAAACAAGAAGTGTCAAAACCCAAATAGAGTAAAGTCACTCATGTGTCACATACTTCTCCACAAAAATAGGTAAATTGTCAAGTTGAAAGCAGATCATGCTACAACTATGGAAAGTATGGGCACATAGCGTTTTATTGTCCTTATTATCAGACACCAAAGAAAAGGATTGAACTTTATGACACTAAAGCATGCTCTTTTGAAAAAATCTCCATAGCTCCAATAAAAAGATTTAGTGAACCTAAAGTTCAACCTATCAGCCAGTCGTCTGTTTATCACAAACAGGCCTTACACAAAGCTGGCTTATGGAAAGAAAAGTCATTGTCTGGAAATGAGAACAATAATATAGTTGACCTTCCCTCACCCTCTAATGGACAATGGGTAGAGTTTATGATATGTGATGCCTTTGGGACACCCAAGCCGGTTAAGGCTTGGGTCCCTTACCTTAACTAATGTTTTCAATTGAATGTGCAGGGTGTTCGCTATAGTGCTGAAACAAACACTTGGATTGTAGATAGCGGAGCATCAAGGCACATGACTGGAATCTAGGCACTCCTATCAAACGTCAAACTAATCAAGAGGTCATGTTTCTTTTGCTGGAAACAAAGGAGGGTACATCACAGCTCAAGGGGAAGTAGGGAACCAGAAAGTTAAGTTTGACAAGGTAAACTACGTTCAACAACTTCAAAATAATCTACTTTCTGTTTCCCAAATATGTGACAAAGGATTTAAGGTAGTTTTCGATAATAAGAAGTGCTATGTCTTGAAAAAGGACTATGTGATTCCAGAGGAACAAGTATTAATGTCAGCCTCAAGATATAATGACCTTTATGTCTTGGATCTATCGAAGGCCTCCACAACCGATCATCAAGTTCAGTGCTTCTTGTCAAAAGCTACTGAGAAGGATTCTATCTCATGGCATAGGAGAATAGGGCACATCAATCCACGGAAGATGAACCACTTGATCTAGAATGATCTAGTGCGAGGAGTCAATGTTAATAACTTCCAATTCCCAGATTTTTGTGTCGCCCGCAAAAAGGGAAACAGACAAGAAGTCTCATAAGGCAAAGAAAGTTAACTTTATAGAACTGCCTCTTGAGCTTCTTCACATGGATCTGTTTGGTCCAGTCAATACAAAAAGCATTGCTTGTGACTTGTACTGCTATGTAGTTACAGATGACTACTCAAGATTTTCTTAGGTGATGTTTTTGAAATCAAAATCAAAAACAATTAAGTCATTCAAAGAATTGGTAACCACACTGGAGTCTCTCTACAAGCTGAAGGTAAGACAAGTACACTCAGACAACGACACCGAGTTCAAGAACCAATGGATGGAGGCTTTCTTCAAAGAAAAGGAATTGTGCACCAGTTCACTTCTGCCTACACTCCTTAGATAATGGGGTTGCTGAGAGAAAGAATCACAGCTTAATAGAGACCGCACGCACAATGCTAGCAGACTCGAAACTGCCTATCCAATTTTCGAATAAGGCGGTAGCCAATGCTTGTTACACGTTAAATCGAGTTCTGGTAGTAAAACGTCATGGCAAGACGTGTTACGAGTTACTTCAACGACGTAAACCAAATCTGGAGTATCTGGAACCGTTTGGAGCACCATGCACGTTGTTGAAGAAACCTTAGGATGGGAAGTTTATTGAGAAGGCTGAAGAGGGCATATATCTAGGATACAACATACCGAATAAGAGAGTCTACAATAACTCAACGGGTCAAGTATAGGTGTGGTGTAACACCGATGTTCAGAGATACACTACCCCTCCTGCTGGAAAAGGACCCGCTTTCTTTTTCGACTATGATGCATTCTTCAAGTCCTTCAATATTCCTCTCTCCACGTCTGATGATGAGTTAGCAACCAAAATGATGTATGATGTTCTAAACATACCTTCACAAGAATCTACATCCTTTGGCTCACAAGGTGAAACACCTACCAACTCAGGGGGAGCACTCGAGGTAAGTGACTCTTCCTCTGACGATGAAGCAGTGGAAAATCATCAGGACACTCAGGAGCAATAGGTTCCTCCTACTGCAAGTCCACAAGCATCTAACATTGATGCCTCTAAGTCTTTGGAACCTCACACTCCTACTGCCTCAGATATGGAACAAAACATTCATAATCTAGATTCTGAGGTAGTTGTTCCCACCACTCCTGGATCACGCCTAAATGTCTATCATCCTTTGGACAATGTCATTGGGGATGTAAGGTCAGGAGTTCAGACTAGAAATCAGCTATATTCAGCTAATTATGCCTCGATCATGGAAAAAAGATACCTTCACGATAGTGCTTATCATTGTTTTGTGTCTCAGTTTGAGCCAAAATACGTTAGTGACGCCTTAAATGATGAGCCATGGGTCAGTGCCATGTAAGAAGAACTTCTTCAGTTTAAGAAGTTAGGTGTATGGAAAGTGGTTGATATACCAAAAGGTGCTAAAGTCATTGGTACCAAATGGGTCTTGAAGTGTAAGAAGTATGATCAAGGTGTCATCATCAGGAACACGACTCGACTTGTAGTTCAAGGATTTCGACAAGTCGAGGGAATAGATTACAATGAAGTATTTGCACCTGTGACAAGAATGGAAGCCATCCATATCTTTCTAGCCTATGCATCTTACATGAAGATTAAAGTTTATCAATTAGATGTAAAGAGTGCATTTCTTCATGGTGAAATCCAGGAAACAGTGTATGTAAGTCAACCCGAGGGATTTGAGGATCCATATCATCGGGACAGAGTTTACAAACTGGATAAGGCTCTCTATGGGCTTCATCAATCCCCGAGAGCATGGTATCAAAAACTCTCAACTCACCTTGTGAAACATGGATTTCGTAGAGGTGTAATTGACTGTACACTGTTCATCAAAGAGAAAGATGGTGATATGCTACTGCTTCAGATTTACGTGGATGATATAATCTTCGGTTCCAAGAACGAAGAATTATCTAAAGAATTTGAAGCAGTAATGAAGGCAGAATTTGAAATTAGTGCCATGGGAGAGATGAAGTTCTTTCTTGGGTTACAGGTGGGTGAAACACCAAAAGGGATATTTCTACATCAGGCCAAGTATGTAGGGGATATTCTCAGTCGGTTTGACATGAAGAATGCTTCTGCAGCTGGGACTCCACTTGCTACAAACCATGATGTAGCACCCAACAAGAATGGTGATCTGGTTGATGCCACCATGTACCGAGGAATGATTGGATCCTTCATGTACCTCACTGTCTCAAGACCTGATATTATGTATGCAACATGTCTTTGTTCAAGATATCAGACAATACCAAAGGTTAACCATCTAATTGGGGTCAAAAGAATATTTCGTTATCTCAAGGGTACACCCATACTTGGATTGTGGTATCCTCATGACGATGACTTCGAGCTTACTGCGTACAGTGACTCGGATTATGGCGGCTGCAAGATGAACTACAAATCCACCTAAGCAGGTTGTCAATTCTTTGGGAGAAGATTAGTCACGCGGCAGTGTAAGAAGCAGACATTAGTTGCGTTGTCAACTTGTGAAGCTGAATATGTTGCTGCGGCAAGATGTGTTCTCAAATTATATGGATTCAACAGCAGATGCGGGACTACGGTTTGAAATTTTCTAATACCCCTATATTTGTTGATAATTCTGCTGCAATAGCCGTTACTAAAAATCCGATCCAACATCCTAAGACCAAACACATCGGCATAAAATATCACTTTATACGTGATTGTTTTGAAAAGAATCTAATCGATGTTGTTAAAATAAACACGGATTTTCCAACGCGCTGACCTCTATACAAAAGCTTTGATAAACCACGTTTTCTATACTGTTAGAGGTCAACGGTGTTAAAAAAAAAGTGAGGTAAGTCAAGAAGATGACCATGGTTAGTCCGAATGCAAAAGTCAATTTTCTTTTATTTTCTTTAATTTTAGCTTATTTAATTTAATTAATTTTATTGCTATTATTTCTTCGCCTATTAAAATCCTAAAAACGCAATTCTTTTATGGTTTTAGAATTTTAGGGGGAGAATAGGTTAAGTGAGTAATTAACAAGAAAGAGGGAGGAGGACGGGCTAGCTGATAGAAATGAGATCGGCTCTATGAAACCGATTCAAACTGTGGAAAATGATAGTACACAAGAACAAAATATTTGGGACTTTAAAATATTAATTTGATTTACATGCAAAATTCAAAGTATAAGTCTGACAAGTCTAAGCAACAATAAAAGGAAAAATGATAGTAAAACTAGCTACTACTAAGGTAACACGGAAAAAGTAGACCTAGAGGTTGCTAGACCATTTGATGATGTGTCGGTAGATTCAACACAATAGATAAGTAGACCTTGTTGCTGATGTCAAGCTCAAACCAAGTTGTTCAACAAGCTGTATGTTATCATCTTATCTCTGGTTAACACGATCAACAAAGTTCCAATAAGGGGTGACGAGCAAAATAAATGCCACAAATGTGTGCGGATGAGCATAAAAGGAGCAAAGCACATGATAAAAAATGCAAAAAGCAATCAAACTAACAACCTATGTGGTTATTGCAATATGTGCAAAAAAAGAGAATCAAATTGCTCAAACAAGAAGATAGGTTGTGTGCCTCTCTGCTGTCGGTAGATTCAACACGATAGATAAGTAGACCTCTTTGGTGATCTCAAGATCAAACTAAGTTGTTCAACAAGCTATGGGTCACCATCTTATCCCCGGTTAACACAATCAATAGAGTTCCAATAAGGGGTGACGAGCAAAATAAACACCACAAATGTGTGCGGATGACCAAAATATGAGCAAAGCACATGATGAAAAATGCAAAAAAGCAATCAACTGATAACGAGGTTGTTGGTGAGATCTTGCAACAAGTTTAATTGCTTAAACAAGAAGATAGGTTATGTGCCTCTCTGCTGTGCGGTGCCACTGACCTGAGGATAAGCATAACCTATATATTCTAGAATTCATTGTTGTTTGCCGCCTCTCTGTTGTACGGTGGCACTGACCTGAGGCTTGGCTTCTCTTTGAAAGCTCTAAGAATAGTGTCTTCTTTTCAAAATACCCGTAGACCGCTCAAAAATCTCCTGAGGAATGTTGATTACCATATAAGCGTGGGATCAACAAAGGCTTGTTGAAATAATTAAACCTTAAACTATCACCAATCTGTATCAAAAGTCTGTGTATGGATTTAAGTGGACATGTATACTGACAATCATCATGGCTGCAATTCTTGAAAGTCCAAATCAAAGTGTGCGTCTTTTAGTACTAGTATGATTTCCTTAATTTGCTAATGACTCTCGACGAAAACAAGAATCTAGCATCAAATGTTATTAGTAACACCTCCTCAATGATATGATTACCTGTATGATTAAATAATGAATCATTTCTCTTATTGTCAAAATAACGTGAAGCTGTCCGTTCAAGAAATAAATCTGTTAGATTTCAATCTTAGGATTTCCACCTCCCATAAAATCACAAAAATATTTCTTAATTTCTAGTAGTTTATTTTGTTTAAGTTTGTCAATTTAGGTTATATGTCGGACTATGTCGTGGAACTCAATCTGGAATTTAATCACTTAAAAGGGGTCACGTCTTAGGTGACCACATATGTTTTCAAACATAAAATGAGTCATGTCTGAGGTGACAAATTGTTTTAAAAGGATCACGACTGAGCTGATCAAAAGTTTTCAAGGTTAAAATGATCATGTCTGAGATGATCGAATGCTCAAAATGTTTAATCAATAGTTAAAGGGTGTAAAATGTCAAATGGTCATAAAGTCAAATTCATGAGTATGATCAATTCGCATGACTGGACCACGAGTATGGATCAATCGTACGATTGAACCATACTTATGCCCAAGACAACCGAATGGAGCATGAGTATGAACCATACCCATGAATGGCTTACAAGATTGAGCCAGTCGCTTGAATGGAGTTTACCGAATGAGTCAGTCTCCTGACCCAGTCGCCCGACTGGATGTGATCGACTGAACCAGTCACACGACTGAGATCCAATCGCCCGAATGAAAAGAGCCAATGGGTCCAGTTGCCCGGTCGAAATCAGATTCATTATAAATAGGGCAGTAGTCGATCGCCTCATCACCACTCATTCGCCCTAAAATCGCATAAAGTGTCGTTACTCTGCCAAAATTTCTTCAGACCTAATTTGACTACATATTGCGACATTCTAATGTTTTCTGGTGTTTACGCAGGTATAATGTGGTGCAATCTAACAAAAATTCAGTCGATTTGATACCAAAATCACGGCATTCAGCCCTAACCAAGAACCGAAACTTAGTTGGACAAATAACCTAACTAAACTAAGTAAAATGTTGAAATCAAGGTTATTAGGTGATTAGTAGAGTGATTGCGAGTCGAATGAACCAATTCACGATGTCTAATTTGAAGTTTTGGTCAAAATTCGAATTTCATTCGAAGGTTAGGCGACTAGACACCCGGATGAACTCCACTCGCCCGACTGAGCTGGTCGAATGACTCAGTTGGCTGAATGAATAATACGAATGAGCTCAGTCGGCCGATTGAACCAATCGCAGGTTCAGTCACCCGATTGAACTCAGTCGCATGTTCAGTCACCCGACTGTATTCGGTCGCATGATAGGTCAAACGAATTAACCCAGTGGTGTGGTTCAATCGCATGATTAAACCAGATTGATTGCAAACAGGTTAATTATCCAAGGAGAGCCATGCTGCTGTATCGCTTGAGATTTTCCTAGTACTTAACCACCCCTTCAGTTTCTCCAGTATGATATTTTCCTACCTCATAGAGAACCTTAAGGCAAGGGCAAGGAGCGCTTCTGCATGTATCCCAGGTTCCTACAGATGATTATCCAAGGAGAGCCATGCTGTGTATCGCTTGAGATTATGGATGGCACGACCTTGGGCAGCATGAAGGTCTACAGGGGGAAGTAAGTCAAGCCCCCTACGAAGAAACTCTTCAGGCATCTGGCCCAGGCTGATTACATGGCGCAAGCTAGGCGAAAGTGGTGCCATGAGGAGAGTGACTCAGATGTTGAGCAAATTGCTCTTCCATTTAATGACTTCGACAATGACGGTGACACCAACGGAGACTCTGGACCCGCTTCTACTAAGTCGTGTGAATGGATCAACCGCATGACTCAATCGCACGACCGAACCATGCAAATGGTTCAGTCGCCCGAATGAGAAACCTAACCTGTAAATACCACTTAAATCGTGGAAAAACATAACACTTCGAAAACCTATGTACTAATTGTACCCTAGTCGTCCAAAGACATTTAAGAACTTGTTCCAAGTTCATAGATCGCACTAGATCGATTACCAATCATTCTTAATGTTTATATTCAATCTACAATTGTTTCTACGTGCGTTCTCACTTATTGGCGCAAATCAAATAGGATTTCGCACTATTTGACTTGGTATACACGTATATCAGTTAGTATTTTGTTCAATACATGATCCTAACAATAAGAAATTGAACGGGTTGTTCAGTACTATTGCAATGTATGTATTTTGGATTTGGTCGGACATCTCATCGAATCCTCCACGTATGGAGGCTATATACTTGAGGATCACATGTGCTAGATACTTGAATTGGGGGCACATGTTCCTCTTGTTTAGTATGCCGGCATTGATGTGACCGGCGTACTTGATCCTCAAAAAAATCCCTGAACTGTTAGGAGATGCAACTTGGTTGGATGGGTCTTCGTCCTCACCCAAATCCCAGACTCTCCTCAGGTTGTCTTCCCTGATTTGAATCTCTTGTCCGAACATATACCTCCGGATACTGTAGGGCTCAACGGACATGTCAACTTTGGCATCTTCCCAGAAAGTCTGCTGAATCGATCGGTATGGTGTGCATGGGGTAGAAATGGCCTTGTAGATCCTCGATCTACACTGGAAGGCTATAATCCTAGTGAACTCAGAAGTGTTCCGAGATGCAGAATCATGAGTACAAATGTTGTGCTTGGTGCTCATTTTCCATCTCTCAGCCATATTGATTCAACACAAGAAACATATACATTAGATCTGTTTGTAAGAGATAACAATTGAATTTTAGCTGATTTTAATGAACTGGTTCAATCGTGCGATTGAACCATACAACTAAGTTCAGTCGTACGATTGAACCTGCGACTGAACTTAGTCGTATGCTAAGCCATGCAGTTGAGTCAGTCATGTGACTGAGTCTCCGATTGATTCACTTGTACGATTGAATCATGCACCTGGCTCAATCGTGCAACTGAAGTTCATATGTGTGTCTATTCGCATCATGCACTGTTCGACACCATAAATATGAATCTTTGTCAAAACGTTACATTAAACTTCGTGTTTAGATTCATTAGGTTCGTAGGGACTTGAAATAGCACTTAGTGTCATTTAAATCAACGTTTGTGTTCATTATGTGGTCTATTTTAGGGTATGGTCCTGAATCTTGATTTTAACAATTTCGATCATTATGGGTTCGATTAATCCATTAATTTTACCCGATTTCAGTTTCAAAGTACCAGAAGGTGAATAGGATATCAGTAGTATCACTATTGGAGAGTATTCATAATAATCAACATTTTGGCAGAGTGTCTGGGTATTAGGCGGGTTTTGAGAGTTTTTGAAGGGTGGTAGGGTATACGACCGACTGACCCCCTTTTTATAGTGTTTTAAGTTTAGTCGTGCGAATGGACCCATAGGCATAATTCATTCGTGCGATTGGGGTTCTGTCGTGCGACTGGCTCAGACTCCATCATCCAGTCGTATGATTGTTCATTCTTGTGATCCAATCGCATAGTTGACCCATACTCATGGTCAAATCGTGTGACTGGCTCATACTTATGGTTCAAGCGTGCGATTGGCTCATACTTATGATTCAATCGTCTGGTGTTGGCTCACACTTATGAGTTTGACTTCATACATTTCCGTACACTTAAAATTTACTTATGATATAAACATTATGACTAATAATCATCTCAGACATGTCCTTTTTAACAGAAAATCTTGATCACCTCAGACGTGATCCTTTTAATTGAGAGCCGATTGGTCACCTTAGACTTGACCTTTTTAATTTGTGATTCACAGAGTCATCTAGTTATATAATCTGACATCATGCAAAGAAGATAACAAAACTATAAACAACTTGAATTAAAGCAAAAGAAGACATATTTTTCTGTTTTTGGTTTGAGGTGGATTGAAACCTTTTAAAAATCATCTAACCGATTTTTCCTCCAGGGAAGAACAACTTCAATTTATTTTTATCATTTCTGGAAAGATCATATGGAATCATACAGGTATATCATAATCATTTGGGACCATTTTATATGTACTGGGATACCTGATTCTTATTTGTCTGAGAGTCAATAGCATTTTCAGGAAATCGTACTAGAGCTGTAAGATGCACACAATGATTTTTACTATCGAGAGTTGCAGCCACGATGATTGTCAGTATATTTGTCCACTTAAATACATACACAGATTTTTGACTCACATTGGTGATGAGTTAGGGTTTATTATTTCAACAAGCATTTGTGGATCCCTCACTTATACGGTAATCAACATTCCTTGGGAGATTTTTGAGCGGTCTACGGGTATTGACAAGAAGAAACTATTCTAAGAGCTTTCAAAGAGATTCCAAGCCCTAGTTCAGTCCATCGCACAACAAAGAGGCGCAAACAACAACGAATTCTAGAATATTTAGGTTATGCTGATCCTCAGGTCAGTGCCATCACACAGTAGATAGGCACACAACCTATCTTCTTGTTAGAGCAATTTTTATTTATGCACATAACGCATCAACAACATTAGTCATTAGCTTGATTGCGCTTAACAGTTTTTCCATGTGCTTTGCTCATTTTATGGTCATCCGCACAATTTGTGGCGTTTATTTTGCTCGTCATCCCTTATTGGAAATGCGTTGATTGTGCTGACTAGGATTAGATGAAAACCCACAGCAAGTGAACAAATTAGTTTTAATTTGATTCACCAAAGAAGTCTACTCGTCTTGTGTTGAATCTACCGACACATCATATAATAAACTAGCAACCCCTATGTTACCTCAATAGCAGACTAGTTTACTATCATTTTTCTCTTATTTTGCTTCGACTTCTCAGACTTGTAATTTGAATATTGAATTTTAATTAGGTAAATCCTTTTGATGTCCCAAACAATTTGTTCCCTGTGTACTATCATTTTCCATAATTTATGAATCAATATTAGAGATTTCATTTCTATGCTTTCAACTTATTTGCCCGCCATAGTTTTTTTAAGTAATTAAATACTGAAACTAAACTATTCTCTCCCTAAAATTCTAAAACCAAAAATGTTTGTGTTTTTGGATTTTGAAAGACAGAAAAATAAAAATTAAAAAGATTTGTCAGAATAAGAACTCGATTCTTCTGGAATCACACCCTTTTTCTTTTTCAAGCAATTGACCTCCAAAAAATATAAAAACCAAGGTTTGTCAAAGCTTTTGTGTAGAGGTCGGCGCGTTGAAAATCCGCATTAATTTTAACAACATCGATGATTTGCTTTTGAAAACAGTCACGTATAAAGTGATATATCATACCGATGTGTTTAGTTTTTGGGTGTTGGACCAGAATTTTGTAAACAATCTTGCAGTAGAATTATCAACAAAGATAGGGGTGTTAGAAAATTTCAAACCGTAGTGTCACATTTGCTGTTGAATCAAATGATTTAAGAACAGCAACTTGCACAGCAGCAACATATTCAGCTTCACATGTTGACAGAGCAACAGATGTCTGCTTCTTATACTGCCAGTGACTAAGCATCTTCCAAAGAACTGACAACCCGCTGATGTTGACTTGTAATTCATCTTGCAACCACCATAGTCCGTGTCACTATACGATGTAAGCTCAAAGTCATCATCATGAGTATACCACGACCCGAGTGTGTGTTAGGATACCCTTTAGATAATGAATGATCTTTTTTACCCCAATTAGATGATTCACTTTTGGTTTAGCTTGATATCTAGAACAGAGACACATGGCATACATAATATCAGGACGAGAGGCAGTGAGGTACATCATAGATCCGATCATTCCTTGGTACATAGTGGCATCTACCAGATCACCATTTTCGTCGGGTGCTACATCGTGGTTCGTTGAAAGTGGAGTCCAGAACACCGTTGCATTCTCCATGTCGAACCGACTAAGGATATCTCCTACATATTTAGACTGATGTAGGAAGATTCCATTTGGTGTCTGGTCCACTCTATAACCTAAGAAAGAACTTCATCTCTCCCATGGCACTCATCTCAATCACATGTCATCACAGATTCGAATTCTTTAGACAATGGTTCATTTTTGGAAATGAAGATTATGTCATCCACATATATCTGTACCAGTAGTAAATCACCATCTTTCTCTTTGATGAACAACATGTAGTCAATAACCCCTCTGTGAAAACCATGTTTCAGCAAATAATTAGAGAGTTTCTCATACCAGGCTCGAGGGGCTTGATGAAGCCCATAAAGAGCCTTGTCCAGTTTAAAAACTCTATCCCGATGATAAGCATCCTCAAATCCTTCGGGTTTACTGACGTACACCGTTTCATGGATTTCACCATACAGGATTGCACTTTTCACATCCAATTGATAAACTTTGATCTTCATGTAGGATGCATAGGCTAAGAAGAAATGAATTGCTTCAATCCTTGACATAGGTGCAAACACTTCATTGTAGTCAATGCCTTTAACTTGTCTAAACCCTTGCACAACAAGCCAAGCCTTGTTTCTGATTATAACCCCTTGGTCGTCTTTCTTACACCTAAGAACCCATTTAGTCCAATCACCTTGCCCCTTTTGGTCTGTCCACAAGAGACCATACTCCTAACTTCTTGAACTGAAGGAGTTATTCTGCATATCACTAACCCATGCTTCATCGTTCAAAGCTTCACATACATATTTTGGCTCAAATTGAGACACAAAACATCAATAAGAACCATCGTGTAGATATGTTTTTTCCATGACAAGCAGCATAATTCTGAGTATACTTGATTTCGTGTCTAAACCCGATAGAATTCCCCCGATGATGTTGTCCAGGGGATGATGCCTATTAACTTGGTTTCTGGAGTGCTGGGAACACTACCTTATTATCCAGATTTTTGAATCCCAGGTTCGTTTCTCTGCTGTTGAGTATGGGGTTCAAATTCCAGTGGCCCAAGATCAATGCTTGTGACTTTCGGAAGTACAAAACTATTCCTCCTGGTCCACATTTGCAGTCTCAACTGCGTCATCATCAAAAGAAGACTCACTACCTCAAGCCTCCCGCCCAAGGCTACAAGTATCATCTAATGAAACCGATGATGTCGACTCTAGTGTAGGAGTATTCAGAACATTATACATCATTGGAGCATGTCACTTATCATTAGGATGAGACAAAGGTAGATTGAAGGACTTGAAAAATCCATCATAGTCAAAGAAGAAGGAAGGTCCTTTGCCAGCAAGGGGGGTGGTGTATCTTTGACCTCCTCTTGCAACACACTTTACCTGACTCGTGAGTTGTTATAAACTCTCTTTTCTGGTATAACTGACAGGATCAGTGATCACAATTTGATGTTTCAAAATATAACGCAGCGGAATACAACCACGAATTAGACCAATTGTAGCAAGCTAACGATATATGTGAGCATTAAGATCGCATACAGTTATAGGGAGAGAATATGTATTTCTGATTTCTAGGAATGTTTATAGATGAGAATATTTCTAATCGAATCAATCATTCATTCCATTCAATTCCTCATTTCATTCAATGATTACAATAGGTTGTCACTCCTTATATAGAGTGCAACAGTCACTGCTGTTATCACGGAAAGTGACAACTGGCAGATCCAATACAAAATAACTAATTCTTAACAAACTACTGAAATGTTCACAACTACTGAGAACATATCAGCAAGTTAAGTACAAAATATAAAACTACTGAAACTACAACGACTGAAGAACAAGCTCTTCAGTCGTTTTAAAAAAACTACTGAAACATAGAAAATAAAACTACTGATATCACAACTACTGAAGAAGTACTCTTCAGCAGTTGTGACAAACTACTGAGGCTTCAGTACTTGATCTTCAGACTTTGACCTTCAGTGTTTCATCAGCTGATGACTTCAGTAGATATCATCAGCTGATGTCTTCAGTCTTTGTCTTTAGACTTTGTACATCAGTTGTTGATCTTCAGCACTTGTGAACTCTTCAGCTTTGTACTTCAGTACTTTGGTCTTTCAGCTTCAGCACTTGTGTTTTCAGCTGTTGTACTTCAGCACTTTGGTTCTTCAGCTGTTAAGGTCTTCAGCACTTGATCTTCAGCGTTGAAGTCTTCAGCACTTGTCAAACTACTGATGAGGCTTTCAGCAGTTGTTGTGATACCATGTGGGACTTAGAGGTTTTCTGATCTTGGCTCATTGGTTCTTTTGGTCCAACAAACTCCCCCTGAACCAATGCAGCCAAAACCTCTAACTTATTTATGCTCCCACTTATTGATGGCAAAAATGTTGGTCTTTTTCCTTCTTGATCAGTAGAGAAGATGACCCATGTAAGCTCCGGCCTGGGAAAACCTCAAATATTTGTTTGGCAGAGTATGAATGGGAACTCTGTTTTGGGGAACAGGACACAGAGTTGTTATCCCATTCATGAGATTCACTTCCCCATAATGAGTCTGTACGACTCTCTTGTGTAGGCCTCAAGGAAGGTGATTTGTTCCTCCATGGTTAGCTCTTCAGCACCTCCTTCAAACAATGATTCCGGCCCATAATACTCAGACAGGTATTTGGCCTGTTTCCCATTCTTTAGCTCCACAGTTGTTATTATTCTGTAAGCAAACTCATCCGGGTGATTACCCTCTAGGAACAACTGGAGCTCATTTTTCCTGACTTCCTCAAGCCTCTTGTAAACTAACCCCTTTTTCACTATTTTGTTTTCCAACATCTTCTGAGGGGTTAGATTAGCTTGTAGGCCTTCTTGAAGTCTTCTAGGATTTCCCAGGGTGAAACTACAAAGACCAGAGATCACTTCATCTACGATCTTTTTCACCTGGCCAATGTATCTCGAGGTATATTGTTCTTATGAATTCTTTGAGAGACCCTGGGATCAGGCCAAATCCTCACTCTTTCCTTTTGATATTGAAAGGTATGCCTGAGAGTGTAAAGTCTGAGGCTTTCTCCTTCATATTGATGATGGAAGATGTGGCTGCATAAGCTTTGTCAACTCTCTTCAGCAATTCCTCATCATGCTGTTTATGAAGCTCTTCTTCTTCTAGCTTCACTTTAACCATTTGTCTCTGGACTTCAGGAGTAATTGCTGAGGAGTGACTTGTGGCCTTAGGCAACTGAATCACAGCTGAGAGCGGCAGCCTGTCTTCTTCATCTTCGTCATTGTCTTCTAGCCTCAATATCCTTCTCTTCTTCTTCAAGGGTATATCATCGGCTATGGTTTTTGAGGGTAAGGGAGTTGGTTTGGTGGGTTGTGTTTTGGGTGGTTTTGGTGTGGGAATGTTGACAGGCTGTTCTAGCATCCTTGAGGTGAGTGTGGCTTTTGATTGCTTTGCTAGCTCAGTCCTGCTCCCAGCACCCGCTTCATTCAAAGCTTCAATGACAAGCCCCTTAGTATATACTTCAGATGAACAGATCTTGGTGGTGATTGCCAAGATACTGTCCCTGGACCAAGCTTTGATTTCAATCATTGATCTTCCAAGATATTTTGCAATAAATCTTATCATGATTTCAAGCCTTTCTCTTTCTAACACTTCATAACTTGCCCATCTGTTCTGGATTTCTTCAATCTCTAGTCGTCGAATCTCAGAGTCAAGTTTATTGGTGTCATGGCCTTGCCTAAACAGCTGATCAATGATTTGTCCATTGATCTACTGTGTTCGGCATCAGCCTCTTTTATCAGTAGCTCCAAGGCTTTATCTTCAGCAATGTGCTCATCAGCACCTTCTTTCGCTTGTAGGTGAGCATTGGTTGCTGTTCTCTCCTCCTTTTGGGCTTGCTTCGCTTCCTTCTTTCCTCGATCTTTTCCTCTTCTTTTCTTTCACTGCAGTACTCTCCCCCTTTTTGGGTGCATTGGAGGAAGGGGTTGGTACCGCAGAAAGAGTCTTTTGGACAGCAGCATCAACCAAGGGCTGTAATGTTGAGGAAAGCCTCTCATCAGGGCTTTGATCACTATATCAGTGATTATGGGGGTGATGAGAGGGAGGGAATTTTGGAGTACAGCACCTATTTGCTCAGGAGGGTTCTGTTCCTGAGAAGTAGGGCCTGAAGCAGAGGCAGGTGGTTGATTTGGGGGTGCTCTGTGTTTGGAAACCTTCAAGGGAGGTGCCATCTGTGGGTGTATGAGGGTGGCAGATGGACTTGCATCCTGAGACATCTTGGCCAGCAGCTCTTTGAGTCTGCTAACCTCATCCTCTAGAATGGTGTTTTGAGCACTACATCATAGAAGAAGCTCAGGTCATCATCAGTTAATACTGAATCACCTGACCTCCTGCTTAGAGCAGGATTTACATGCACTGGGTGTAGACCAGTTGGTGCATGTGCCCCTTGTGCTTGGTACTGGGGACTTCCAGCCTCAGGACAATGTCCATCATCAGCTGTTGCCTCTAGGGAGGTCTTAGCAATGTTACCAGCCTCACTCTGGTCATGTGCTGAGTCAGAGGAGGTGGCAGCCTCACTAGATATTCTAAGCTCCTTGTCTACACCAGGAGATAGAATTGGAAACCCCTGTGCTGTGGGTTCTCAGGTGCACTGTGTTCCTCCCCCTCAATTGTAGAGGTATTCCCAGTAGTAAGTGGTTTCTGGGGAGGGGGTGAGGAGTGCAATTGAGTCAGCACTTTGCAACTATTAAAGTTGGGCTGTGAGGGGCGGTTGTTTGGGTAGGGGTAGAAGCAGTGTGCACCTGGGGTGGATGGTGCTCTTCAATGGCAATCTCCTCAAGTGAGGAAGATCCCAGATAAGTAGGTGCCCCTTGGGTTGCTGCAGGCTCCTGTTGAGAGGAAGCCTGAGCGGCTGTGGCTGGAGGAGTCATTGTATCCACTAGGGGGTTTGGACTAGTGGATATATCCTGCGTTTGTTGTGCAGGAGCATCCTCAGGGGACTCAATTCCCTGAGTAGCCATTTTGGGTTTCTTTTTGGTGGGTTTGGTGGGGACATTGGATTTGGAGGTGGTGGCTGTGGGTTCCAGCTGCGTGGGTTTTCGCAGCTTGGCAGCCAGTTTGAGTGTCCGGTCAGAGTTGTGCCGGGAGTATACTTCCGGCAGAACAGCCGTAGCAGGGACTCCCAAGCCAACAAGTCCCTCAGCATTAAGCTGGTCTATAATAATGGCCATTATGAACCGTGGATAGAGTATCCAACGGTTGGCAGTTAGTTTTTGAGCCATATCTTTGAGCTCTGAAAATATTAATTCTGAAAATTCAGTGGTTGTTGCTCAAGGATAGAATACATTACCTGCTGCCATTTGGTGGACATTTGATCCCAAGACGATGTCTTAGGGGCCAAACATACATTGACCATGTGAAAAATCAGGCGCTCAGCGTCATTAAAGTGTTTCTTCATGATGGTGGTGGCACTGAGATCACCTTGATATCCATGCTGAGCAAATGATAGATCTATGGTGCCCTTCGGATATCCAGCAGGAGAGGTAGCATCACTCAGTTGAAGAATTTTACGGATTGTTGCAGGAGTAATCACTACTTCTTTGTTGTTGACGACTGACCGGAGGGAGTGTGTTGCTCTCCTCAGTTGTAACAGTAACGTTCATCCAAATTGGTTCAAGGATTCGGCATGTAAAACGGGGTTCAGAAGGAATGCCTTGTTGTATTGGGACTGAACCATAAGATCGATAGCAGTATCGAACTTAGTCCAGATCGGCGATTTTGTGAGGTAGGCAACACAGTTGTGTCGCGGTTTAATTTGCATAGACGCCATGAAATTTTTGGAGAGGAACGTTAGGTTTGAAGAAGATAAAGCATGGAGAGCTCAGGTTAAGGGTATTTATAGGGTACGGGTGAGGAAACGACTGAAGGATGTGGTGTTAGTCATCAGTAGTTTTAAACGACCGTTGACATGGTATTATCCTTTCAGACGTTGAAACAGCTGAAGTCGCGTGTTAGGCATCAGTAGTTTAGAAAACTACTGAAGACCGTGGTTTTGACTTCAGATGATTGAAACAACTGAGGACATGGTGTTTGTCATCAGTAGTTATGAAACTACTGAAGACAGTGGTTTTGTCATCAGCTGTTGTAAACAACTGAAGACTTGGTATTAGTCATCAGTAGTTATAAAAACTACTGAAGACGTGGTTTTGCTTCAGTTGTTTAAAATGAAACAGCAGTGTACAAACGACTGAGGAGAAAGTTCTCTTCAGCTGTTTTCGTCAATTCTTAGCTTTTCAGCTGTTTCAAACTGTCCTCAACACATTCATCAGTCTTTATGGCTGATTTCAGTTGTTTCATAGGACATCAGTACTTATCTGTTTTTACTGATTGCAGTAGTTATGACTGCATCAGTAGTTGTAACTACTTCAGTAGTTTAGAGCAGATGAAGTACTTCAGTACTTGTGAGAACTTTTAGCCTTCAGTAGTTATAAAAACTACTGAGGTTAAAAGAGCTCATCAGTACTTATATGTGACAGGCACTCATGATCATCAATATGAATTACTGAGATCATCAGTAGTTGTCACCTATTCTAGCTGCAGCATACCAAGCCTTAACACCAGGTTTTGGAAAGTTGAACTATCCAAAGGCTTAGTAAAAATGTCTGCAAGCTCATCAGCACTGGGCACAAACTTAGGATCAATCAGACCTTTTTCAAAACAATCCCTTATAAAATGATGTCTGATCTCTATATGTTTGGTCCTAGAGTGCTGGACTGGATTTTTGACAATGCAAAGAGCTGAAGCACTATCCATTAACAATGGAGTCTTAGTCTCTGTAATGCCATAATCCAAAAGTTGGTTTTGAAGCCAGAGTACCTGAGATGTACAGCTTGCAGCAGCAATGTACTCTGCTTCCGCAGTGGATGTAGCAACTGAGGTCTGTTTCTTGCTCTGCCAAGAAATCAAGCAGTTGCCTAGGAATTGACATCCACCAGAAGTTGATTTCCTGGTCAACTTACACCCTGCATAGTCACTGTCAGAAAAAGCAACTAATTTACCAGAATGTCTGGTAGAATACCATAAACCTAGAGATGGAGTGCCTTGCAGATATCTAAAGATCCTCTTGACTGCAATCAGATGAGACTCTTTAGGTGCAGCCTGAAATCTAGCACAAACACATGTAGCAAACATAATATCTGGTCTAGAAGCTGTTAAATACATCAAGGACCCAATCATACATCTGTAAAGTGTTTCATCAACCACTTTACCTTTCTGATCTGAGTCCAGTTGTGTGGTGCTGCTCATGGGAGTAGAACAGGGCTTACAGTTTTGTAAATCAAACTTTTGCAAAAGATCTTTTGTATATTTGGATTGATGAATAAAAATTCCATCAGCCTTTTGTTTGATTTGCAACCCCAGAAAGAACTGTAATTCTCCCATGGCACTCATTTCAAACTTCTGTTGCATCAACTTTGTAAAGGCATCACACAACTTTGGATCAGAGGATGCAAAAATGATATCATCTACATAAATTTGAACAAGTAGATTATGCTGCCCAGCTTTCTTAATAAATAAAGTCTTGTCTATGGAGCCTCTAGTGAAATTGTTTTCCAGAAGAAAGTTTGATAATGTCTCATACCAGGCTCTGGGAGCTTGTTTTAACCCATAAAGAGCTTTATCAAGCTTATACACCCAATTAGGATGTTTATTGTCCTCAAAGCCTGGAGGTTGACATACATAAACCTCTTCTTTAACTTTTCCATACAAAAATGCACTTTTGACATCCATTTGAAAGACTTTAAGTTTTTGATAAGCAGCATAAGCTAAAAACAATCGAATTGCTTCCAGTCTGGCTACAGGGGCAAAGGTTTCATCATAATCAATACCTTCTTCTTGTGCAAACCCCTGAACAACCAGTCTGGCCTTGTTCTTAACAATAAGCCCATTTTCATCAGTTTTGTTCCTAAACACCCATTTAGTGCCTATTGCACACTTACCTGGAGGTAGAGGAACCAGTTCCCACACTTGCTGTTTCTTGAACTGAAGAAGCTCAAGCTGCATGGCATCAACCCATCCATTGTCCTTTAAAGCAATGTGATAATTCTTTGGCTCTTGCTGACTGATGAGAGAGCATAGAAGCAGAAATTTGACAATTGACTTCTTGTTGATACTCCAGCAGTGATATCACCAATGATTTGAGACATGGGGTGATTCTTCAGATCTTGATACACAATGAGATCTGTGCAAGTGTTTGTAGCCGGTCAGCAGCAACAGATGGTGATGGTGAATCATTTCCTTGAAACCAATCAGTGGATGGTAATTCAAAGGAAGTTGAATTCGAAGAAATCTCATCAGCATTTGTTGTGGATGGTGCTACTGGCGCTACAGGAACATCAGGTCTAGTTGAGTCAGGCAGCTGATCACTAAACCTGAAGAGGTGAGTACTGCAATCATCATCATCATCAGCAGTACCACCAGGTGGTGAACTGTTGACAGGAGCAACAGCAGGAGTTTGATAAGGAACATATTGCAGTATGTCCAGATCAAATAACTCCACAGGACTTTGTGGAATCTTGTCCTTTGGAGATTCATTAAACTTAACATGTAGAGTTTCTTCAACCATCTTTGTTCTGCAGTTGAAGACTCTGTATGCCTTGCAAGTAGATGAATAACCAACAAAGTATCCTGCATCCACCTTAGGATCAAATTTGTGGAGTTGATCCTTTGTGTTGAGAATAAAGGGACACCCAAATGCTTTGAAAAATGAAATCAGAGGAGCCAAATGATGGAGAACTTCATATGGAGTCTTCATCAACCTCTGATTTACTAAAACTCTATTTTGCACATAACAAGCTGTGTTGACAGCTTCGGCCCAAAAGGTCAATGGCAAACCTGAGTCAGCCAGCATGGACCTTGCAGCTTCAATGAGGGTCCTGTTCTTTCTCTCCACTACTCCATTTTGTTCTGGAGTCCTTGGAATGCTGAACTGCCTTTTGATTCCCTTTGAGAGATAGAAGTCATCAAGTGTATGATTTCTGAACTCAGTTCCATTATCACTCCTAATACACTTGACTGGAAGGGAATACTGCTTCTCAATGTACAGCACAAAGTGGATAATCTTCTGAGCAGCCTCATCCTTTGAATGTAGAAAGAAAGTCCATACAAATCTGGAGTAATCATCCACAATTACCAGACAGTATTTCTTCTTTGCCATGCTCATTACTCTCACAGGACCAAATAGATCCATATGCAGTAATTGCAAGCAGGCAGTGGACTTGGACACTTCAATAGGAGGAAATGAGACCTTGTGCTGTTTTCCTTTTAAACAAGCAGTGCAAGTTTCATCACAGTGGAACTCCTTTATTGGTAAGCCTCTGACTAAACTATTGTGGCTAAGCTGATTCATGTTTTTGAGATTAACATGACCAAGCCTCCTGTGCCACAGTTTAGATTCTTGAAAAGAGGCTTTGGAAAATAGGCAAGGATTGCCTTTGAGATCTATCTTCTTAGAGAGATCTAAGGCATACACTCTTCCTGTCCTGTTGGCTTTCAGGAGAGTGTGATCATCCAACACCTTGTCAATCAAGGCAAAACTTTGGATGACAGAATCCTACAGTTTTGACTTGTGAAAAGGGCAACATGGCCTTTATCACACATTTGACTGACACTCAAGAGGTTGTACTTGAGATTTTCCACATGATTAACATCATCAAATTTGATTTCTCCATTGGAGACAAAGCCCTTACCGATGATGTAACCCCTAGCATCATTGCCAAAAGAGACAAATCCCTTCTTTCCTTGAGAGTAGTCATGAAGAAGAGAGATGTTCCCAGTCATGTGCATAGATCCCCCACTGTCTACATACCAGATGCTACTTTGGCATGTTGAAGAACCCTGCAATAATAAACAATCAGTTAGTTTTAGAGACCCAAACCTTTTTGGTTTTGGGCCTGGTCTCATCAATAGATGGTAAACTAGCATGTTTATTTGTAACAACAGCCTGAGAGGAAGAAGATGGTGCAGAAGAGGAGTCCTTTGGCTTAGACCTCCTTTTCTGTGGTTTCAACATAGGAGAATCTAGTTGGTTAACTCTACCCAACAGATGTTGTACCATCATCACCAGCTGTGTCTGATTTTGTGATAAAGCTTTCAGCTCATCAGACACATTGCTAGTGGAGTTAGATAAGGTCCTATGTTGCACCTTCTTCTTTTGAGCACCCTCAGCTGTCACCTGTTTAACTCCTTCCTTTTTGGATTGCTTTAAGGACTTAAGGGTTACAGGATTTGATGTTGCTGATACAAATGTGGTCTCAAACTCATTTTCATTTTTACCATTTTCTCATTAATTTCTTCTTTTTGTTTGAGTTTGGAACCTCTTTTGTACCAACAATCATCTGTAAGATGATTGAACAAACCACATACTTCACATGGTTTCTTCTTCATCTTAGGTTGATCATCAACTAAAGATGGTGAAGCAACAGAAGACTTGTTCTTCAATGCTTTGGAAGCATTGGTTGCTTTCTTGACAGCATCTTTAGTAGTCTTCAAACTCTTTCTACTGCCAGTTTTCTTCTCTTCAGTACTGACAGCAGTTGAAGTTTGAACTTCAGGAGTTGAATCCTGCTCTCCAGTCCTTTCAGGACCTTCAGGATTGACTCCTGAGTTGATCAACTTATTGATCATGTGAATGTCAGCATTTGGACCATCAACATCAGCTGATAGGTTCAAAGAGGACTTGATGCTGACTGCTACTTCTGATTGTGCTGTATCAGAAGGTAGATCACATGATTTGATGGATTGGTTATCACTCTCACCATCAGATTCTACCTCTGCTCTTGGGGTAAAATCTGTAGGTGGAGCAGTGTGATTGTAACCAATTCCAAACTTCACATTTGAAGCAGATTGCTTACTAAGAAGCATTTCAAAACCTTTGCATGATTGTACCCATCTATCACACTCGACCTGGGTAACTGCAAGGGTTTCTTTGAGATCTTTGTACTTCTCTAGAAGTACATCTTCTCTAGCCTTATCATCAATTATTTTGCAATTCAGTTTATAAACCTCATCATTTTTATCTTTGAGCACAAACTCAAACTCAGCTTTGTTTTTGGAAATTATTTGTTCTAGCTCAATGTTCTTATTAATTAAAGCTACATTTGCTTCTCTAATGGAAGCAAATGCTGCTATGCATTGTTCAGAACATAATTTGGCTTTTGCCTCAGAGGATACCTGTGATACCTGAGGTGTAGAGGCATTGGAAGATGAAGTATCAGCAGACTCCAAAGCCATAAGAGCTAGATTCCCAAAGGACTGTCACCACCATGTTGACCAGCACCTGAGAACAGTTGATCATGACCAGACAAGTCATCTGGTAAACTGCTCCAGTCAACAACTCCTGGGGTGAAGAAGCTGTGTTGTTGAGATGAAGGTTGTTGATGAGATAGGGAAGGCTGAGGTTCTGGTAATGCATGAGGTTGTGGTGTCATAGGAACTTGAACTTGATTTGACTGTGGCATGTAATAACAAGGGTACTGATATGGCATTTGACCCTGAGGAACAAAATATGCCGGAGATTGTTGTTGAGGATGATGACTAGATGTGACAGGATGTTGCCCTCTGTTTTGTTGACTATTGCCAGGAAAAGTCACAAAGGGTGCAGTAGAGTTTGATCCAGTTGATCTACACTCTCTTGCAAAGTGTCCAAGCCGTTGGCATTTGTGACACCTCAACTTGCTCTTGTCAAAACCAACTTTGGTTTTGCCAGAGAGTCCTGGGAATTTTCTTCCAGTTCTTTTGTAGAACTTCTGAGATCTGATATTTATCAAGGCCATTTGGCTCAAAATATCCATCTCTTCTAAGTCATCATCAGCAATCCCCTTGAGATCATCCATAATGAAACATAATTGTCATTATTACATCCAGTAAACTGACCATCAACACTTACAAATGCAGAATTAGAAGTGCTCGAAGAGAAATTAATATGCTCATCATACTGGCATTCAGATGAAGCATATTCTGACTCATGACCCACCAAGGCAGTGTTGCCTTGTATAAAGTCTTCAGTGAGCTTTCCAGATGAAGACAGCTTTCTCTTCTGTTCTATCTCTCTCTCAAAAGTGAGCAATTTCCCATGGAGTTGGGTGAGAGATAGTTTGTCCAAACTTGCACTGGAGCGTAGGACAATAGTATATGTGTCCCATCTCTCAGGCAGTGATCTGAGAAATCTGTTATTCATCTGAATATTGGTGTATTCAAGTTTGACCATTTTTAGTTCAGAGATCAAACAAAAACCGCTCATATTGTTGAGTCAGTGTCTCACCCTTTCTATGAGAGAATGTCTCATATTGTTGGGCAAGAATTTCTCTATTATTTGCCAAGACCTCATCTGTTCCTCCAAATTGTTCTTTCAAAGCAATCCAGAGGTCATGGGCAGTTTCATGATGCATTAGCCCAGAATAGATTTCATTGGGCAAAGCCATGGCCAGAATTCCATGGGCTTTTGCATCAATCTCAAGCAACTTTTTATCCTCATCTGAGTATTGCTCCCTCCTCTTCGGAACCATTTGATTGGTTTCCGGGTTATTCACCATAGGCTTGTGTGGACCATGTACCACTGATGTCCAACACCCTGCGCTGTTAACAGACAGGTGATGGAGCATACGTCTTTGCCATATGTTATACTCATTCCTAACCAGCATAGGAGGCTTGGTTGAGGAACCAGTATTGTGAGGATCATTGGAGGGAGTGGTCATTTTCAGTTCAAAAACAGTTTAGTTCAAGTTTTAAAAAGTTTTAGACAACCCACAACAAACTCAATGAGAACCAAGAAAAGATCTCAGGATGAATGAGCAGAAATACAGAAAATTCAATCTCTATAACCGTTTCTTGCAAAAACAAAAGCTAATTCAATCAAACTTGGATCTTGAATAGCAGTTTCAATGATCAATTATTAGATCGATCAATGATTAACCTGCTCTGATACCATTTGACAGGATCAGTGATCACAAGTTTGATGTATAAATATAAAGCAGCGGAATACAAACACGAATTAGACAAATTGTAGCAAGCAACATATATGTAAGCATTAAGATCGCATACGTTATAGGGAGAGAATATGTATTTCTGATTTCTAGGAATGTTTATAGATGAGAATATTTCTAATCAATCAATCATTCATTCCATTCAATTCCTCATTTCATTCAATGATTACAATAGGTTGTCACTCCTTATATAGAGTGCAACAGTCACTGCTGTTATCACGGAAAGTGACAACTGGCAGATCCAATACAGAAATAACTAATTCTTAACAAACTACTGAAATGTTCACAACTACTGAGAACATATCAGCAAGTTAAGTACAAAATATAAAACTACTGAAACTACAACGACTGAAGAACAAGCTCTTCAGTCGTTTTACAAAACTACTGAAACATAAGAAAATAAAACTACTGATATCACAACTACTGAAGAAGTACTCTTCAGCAGTTGTGACAAACTACTGAGGCTTCAGTACTTGATCTTCAGACTTTGACCTTCAGGTTTTCATCAGCTGATGACTTCAGTAGATATCATCAGCTGATGTCTTCAGTCTTTGTCTTCAGACTTTGTACATCAGTTGTTGATCTTCAGCACTTGTGAACTCTTCAGCTGTTGTACTTCAGTACTTTGGTCTTTCAGCTTCAGCACTTGTGTTCTTCAGCTGTTGTACTTCAGCACTTTGGTTCTTCAGCTGTTAAGGTCTTCAGCACTTGATCTTCAGCTGTTGAAGTCTTCAGCACTTGTCAAACTACTGATGAGGCTTTCAGCAGTTGTTGTGATACCATGTGGGACTTAGAGGTTTTCTGATCTTGGCTCATTGGTTCTTTTGGTCCAACATATACATAAAATCCTAGAAAATACCTTCTTCTACCTTCTTCTCACAAAACTTCCAGTCTGGTTTTCCTTTAGCAGCATGACCACGTGCTCTCCAAATGGCTAGAACTCCAAGTTTGGGTTTATATGCTGGTCTTGGGGTGGGGAGAATTCATAACATGTTTTCCTGTGTTTGACCACTAAGACTCGATTGGAGAGGGTACATGCATTAGCCACTGCTCGTTCCCTGATTGACTATGAAGTTAGAGAGTCGCTAAGAGATGTCCTTGTTGTCTCTATCAAGCTCTGATTCTTTCTTTCAGCAACCCCATTCAGCTATGGAGTGTAAGCAAGTAATTGATGAACAATTCTTTTCTCCTTGACATAATGCCTCCATCCACTGATCTTGAACTTTGTTCTGTTGTCTAATTGAACTCTTTCTTACTTCCGCTTGTAGAGTGACCAATGTAGTGACTAGATGCTTGATCATTCCACTGTCTCTAAAACCTTGGCTTTCCGAAACATCACCCAAGAGAATCTTAAGTAATCATCAGTTACTAAAAAGCAGTACCAAGTCTCCATTAATGCTCTTTGTGCTACGGAGGCCAAAATAGAACCATTGTAGAAGCTCGAGAGGAATGTCGATAGATTAACTTTCTTTGCGTTGTTAACTTCTTGGTCTGTTTCGATTTCTTACATGCTACGCATAAATCTGGTAGCGAATTCTTGGTATTATAGCCATTCCCAATCATTCGGAACTAGATTAATTCATCTTCCTGGTAATATGTCCTATTCTCCTATGCCAGGAGACTAAACCCCTCCTGTTGCCTTTGACAAGCGCTAGAAATCGACTCAGTTGTGGAAGCTTTTGATAGATCCACACATACAGATCTTTGTGTCTTAAAGCTAACATTAGAATTTTATCCTCCTCAGTAACATACTCCTTCTTCAACATGTAGCACTTCTTGTTGTCAACACAACCTTGAATCCTTTACCACAAATTCGGGAGATAGAGAGCAAGTTGTTTTGCAGTTGCTGAACGTAGTTGACCTTATCAAACTTCACTTTCTCGTTTCCCACTTTGCCCGGACGGTAATGTAACCTTTCTGATGTTGACTTCGGCGTCCGAAGCTTGCGCCTGCTCTTTATTTTTTTCTGACTTTTGTTCCATTTTATCCAAAGTCTCAAAAGTATCATTGACAAGATTGTCGCCCAGATTGGGAACTACATTACCCTCATTGTCAGTGTACTCGAGATAATGTTGATCCATGACATCTTCAACCTCAATCTCATCGACATCATGAAGCTCATCGTCACTTTCCCCTTGGACTATAGGAGCATCCTTCACAATTTCGTCGGGATTTAGTCGGAACATTTCGGCAAGTTGCTCGTCGATGAGATCATGAAATATCTCTCCCTCTTCAGGAGTGTAATTCACCGATCTCCTGACTATCCCCTGCAGATCAAGAATCATTGTGAGCTGAGTCTTGATCTGTTGGAGGGGAGCAACATCATATTCATCTCTTTGAAAATTTGGATATGCTTGATTTAAAACTTGTAACACATCAACCATTAGTCAACAATGAAAGCAGTAAACATCAACAATAAATATAAACATTAATTACATATTCAATACACATGATTTTAAATAACATAAATAACTATGCATTACTCTTGTCTTGAATCATGTGCTCCTCTGCTGACGGGGCTGAAGTAGAGGCACCTTTGTCTTGAGCTCTCTTGGTCCTCCTTTCGCTTGCTGATGTGGCACCCATAGCAAATTATCTCCTTCTGCTTTATCATCATCATCATCACCTGCATCATCACGTCCATCTTTATCATCACCATGATCATCATCATCAGCATCCTCATCATCATCACTGTCATCATCATCTCCATCATCTCCATCACCCTCTCAGATCTTTAGAGGCTCTTCTTTGGATCCCTTCAGTCTCAGCATAAGCTTCTTGTTCTCCGCCTCTAATCATGTATCCTATGTATTGAGGATGTATGCATCTTTCTCAGCTCTGTGATCTTTTGGCTCTGAGCCTCAATCCTCTGAATGGATGAGGCTTGTGCCTCATGCAGCTCCTCAATCTGTTGGCTCTGAGCCTCTATCATCTAGGCTTGGGATACATTGAGCTCCATCAGCTGATTAAGCTGAGAGGCTCACTGTTCATCCGTAGCTAGCAGCTTCAGCACTAACCGGTTATGGTTAGCCAGCTACTCCAACAACCAACTATGGGTAAGAGGATCCAAAAATAGGTGGGACCTGTGAAGAGGTCCCGGCTCCATGGCTGGAGGTGGTGGTAGTGGATGTAGAGAAGATTAGGGTGGTATAGACGTGGATGGTTGTGCATGAGCTGTAGTGGTGGTGGATGGGAAGAGTGTAACTGGTGGAGTGGGTGTGGTAGTGGTGTATGAGGTGGTGGTGGGTGGAGTGGTGGTAGTGGTGGCTGTAGGTGGAGTGGTCGTAGGTGGAGTGGTGGTAGTGGTAGCTGTAGGTGGAGTGGTGGTAGGTGGAGTGGTGGTAGTGGTGGCTATAGTGGTGGTGGTGATAAACGTCATCCTCCTCCTCTTGTTCCTCATCCCTTGGGGCTGAGCCATCTGTTTCTTCCTCGAGCCCCTCAAAGTGGATACTCCCCCTCGGACGCTGCTGGGCTGATTAGGAGTATAACTAGGATAAGTAGCAGTCTCCCTACACTCGCTAGGGTGTCCTCCAACCTACTGAATACCTTGATCAGTGGCAACCACCCTACTCCCCACAGTATGAGTCATGGGCTTCTCGTCTGTCTCCTCCTCCTCATCAAGAAAAAAAGTCCTGATGGAACCCTGCTACCTTTGTTCCACCTTGGGTGGATTCTGGAGATGCTATATCAGCAGTGGGGGGCCTCAAGTGAGTGGGCCCTACATCTCCATCATCACCATTGTCATCTTCGTCAGAATCATCTTCCGGGAGCACCAGTTGCTCAACATCAGAATCACTATCTGTGTGGCACCATTTTCACCTACCTAGCGCCACGTAATCAACCTGGGCTTGCTACTCGAAGAGTCTCTTCATCGGGGGTTTGACCTGCTTCCCTGGTAGACCTTCATGCGGCCGAGTGTCGTGTCATCTATTACTCCAATGGCACCGGATCTTGGCTCTCCTTAGGTAGAGAGGGCAGCTTCTCATCAATGATCATTTGGAGAAACCTAGGGTACATTCAAAAACCCTTTTTACCCTTAGCCTCCAGATTCTCTATCAGATAAGAGAATATCATCCTCGAGAAGCTAAAAGGGTGGTTCAGAACTAGTGCCATGTAGGCATTTTGAATCTGGTTTGAAAGATCATCAAGCCTACCCCTTCTAGAAGCCAAGCACTGAAGGATGACATGTGCTAAGTACTTGTATTGGGGACACAAGTTGCTCTTGTTGAGCACACCTACATTAATATCCCTAGCATACTTCATCCTTAAGAAGCACCCTCTCACAGTCAGCGGGTGAAGTCTGGTTGGGTGATCAACATTGTCACCCAAGGCAAGTACACGTCGTATATCCTCAGCTGTGACCTCGATTGCCTGACCAAAAATGCTACTACGGATGTTGTAAGGCTCGTGTGTACGGTCGACCTATGCCCCCTCCCAGAAGGCCTGCTGAACAGACCTATAGGGAGTGCATGGTGTGGATATAGCCCTATAGATCCTGGATCTCCTAAGGAATGCAATAATCCCCGCAAACTCGGTGCCATTCCGAGTAGTGGCATCTAAATGAGCACATATGTTGTGCTTGGGTTTATGGACCACTTGTCAGCATAGATCTGTAATACAAGACACATAGATGTTAGATCACCACATATCAAAAATCAATTCTAATTAGCTTGGTTGAATTTAGTCTCGTTCAATCATGCGAATGAACCATGCGACTATGTTCAGTCGGTTGACCTGGCATGCGACTGGGTTTAATCGGGGTGACTGAGCATGCGACTGAGTTCAATGGGGTGACTGAGCCTGCGATTGGTTCAGTCGGACGACTGAACTCATTCGTATTATCCATTCGGCCGATTGAGCCATTCGACCAGCTCAATCGCGCGATTGGAGTTCATCCTGGTGTCTAGTCGCATGACCCACTGTTCGGTCAACTGAAATTCGAATTTGAACCAAATCTTGAAATTAGACGTCGTGTATTGGTTCCTTAGATTCTCAATCATTATACTAATAACCTAATAACCTTTATTTTAACATTTTGCATAGTTTAGTTAGGTTATTTGTCCATTTTCAGTTACGGTTCTTGTAAAGGCCAAGAATCACACATTAGGGCTTAAATCAAACAAACTTCGGTTACAAAACACTGTATTGTACCTGTATAACAAGTAGAACTCGTGAGAAAGTTGAAATTTGGAGTGGAAAGCGGTTAGAGAAAATTTCGGCAGAGTAACGGTACAATGTGCGATATTAGGGCGATTAGGGGGTGATGGGGTTATGCGGTCGACTATGGCCCTATTTATACTAAATCTAGTTTCAATCGGCTAATAGGACCCATTCGCTCTGTTCATTCGGGCGATTGGACCTCAGTCATGCATTGGTTCAGTTGATCACATTTAGTCGGCCGACTGGTTTTTAGTCGGGTGACTGACTCATTCGCACAGCTCCATTCGGTCGACTGGCTCAATCTGATAAGCCATTTGGGTGAGTGGTTCATACGCATGTGCCATTCGGCTGTCTAGTGCATGAGTATGGTCCATTCGTACGGTTGGTCCATACTCATGGTCCAGTCGTGCGATTGGATCATACTCATGATTTTGACTTTATGACGATTCCACGCTTAAACCCTATTAACCTTTGATTAGATGTTTTAAGCACTTGATAATCTCCAACATGATCATTTTATTCTTGAAAACTTTTGATCACCTCAGACTTGATCCTTTTAAAAACACTTTGTCACCTCAGACATGACCCATTTACATTTGAAATCCTATGTGGTCACTTCAGACTTGAACCTTTTAGCTGATTAAAACCCTATTGAATTCCATGGCGTAGTCCGATGTCTAAGAAACTGAATTGACAAACGTTAAACAAATAAAAGACATAAAACTGAAATACAAAACTAAAACTTGTTTTTGAGGTTTTGTGAGGTGTAAATCCTAAGATAGAAATCATATGAATTCGGTTCCTGAAATGGCAGCTTCAATTCATTTTGACCATAAATGGACCAATTCAATTTGGAATCATACAGGTAAGTCAAATCATTTGGGACATGTTATCAACACCTTTTTATGCTTAATTCTTGTTTATCATCTAGAGTCGTTAGCAAGTTTAGGAAATCATACTAGGACTATTAGATCCCCACACTGATTCGGACTTTCAAGAATTGTAGCCACGATGATTGTCTAGTCCTCTTAAATCCATACATAGACTTTTGACACAGATTGGTAATAGTTTAAGGTTTGATTATTTCAACAAGCATGTGTGGATCCCACACTTATATGGTAATCAACATTCCTCCGGAGATTTTTGAGCGGTCTCAAGGTAGTTTTCAATAAGAAACTATTCTTAGAACTTTCAAAGAGAAGCTAAGCCTCAGGTTAATGCCACCGCACAGCAGAGAGGTGGCAAACAACAATGAATTCTAGAACATATAGGTTATGCTTATCCTCAGGTCAGTGCCATCGCACAGCAGAGAGGCACATAACCTATCTTCTTGTTTGAGCAATACTATTCTTTTTGCACAGATCTCACCAACAACATAGGTTATCAGTTTGATTACTTTTGCATTTTTTTCATGTGCTTTTGCTCATATTTTGGTCTTACGCTCACATTTGTGGCATTTATTCTGCTCGTCACCCCTTATTGGAATTTTGTTGATTGTGTTAACCAGGGATAAGATGATAACCCACAAATTTTTGAACAACTTAATTTGTTCTTGAGATCACCAACATGGTCTATTCATGTATTGTATTGGATCTACCGACATTATTTGTGGTCTAGCAACCTCTAGGTCTACTTTCTTTGTGTTACCTTAGTAGTAGCTAGTTTTACTATCATTTTTCCTTTTATATTGCCCAGACTATACAAACTTATACTTTGAATTTCGCATCTTATTCAATTTAACCTTTTAAAGTCCCAATTTTTTTGTTCCTGTGTACTATCATTTTCCAAAGTCATTGAATCGGGGATACGATCTTGTTTCTATTAGCTAGCCTCTCCTCCTCCGTCATTTTTTTGTTTAATGTTACTAACTAACCCTATTCTCCCCCTAAAATTCTAAAACCGACCGATTTACGCTTTTTAGGATTTTAATAGGTGACGAAATAACACCAATTTAATTAAACTGCTTAGAATTAAAAAATAAATTGAGACAATAAAAAATAAAAGAAATATGGACAATACGCATCGGACTACACATGGTCATCTTCAAGAATTACATCACTTTTCTTTTTAACGTCGTTGACCTCTAACAAATATAGAAAACGCGGTTTATCAAAAGCCTTTGAATAGAGGACAGCGTGTTGATAATCAGTATTTATTTTAATCACATCGATTAGGTTCTTTTCAAAACAATCACGTATAAAGTGATATTTTATGCCGATGTGTTTGGTCTTAGGATGTTGGATTGGATTTTTAGTTACTACAATTGCAACAGAATTATCAACAAAAATAGGAGTAGAAGAGAAATTCAAACCGTAGTCCCACATTTGCTGTTAAATCCATATGATTTGTGAACAGCAGCTTGCAAGCAGCAACGTATTTGGCTACCCACGTTGACAAAGCAACCGAGGTCTGCTTCTTACACTGCCAAGTCACTAATCTCCTTCCAAAGAATTGACATCCCGCTGATGTAGACTCGTAGCTCATCTTGTAGCCACCGTAATCCGAGTCACTATACGCCATAAGCTCGAAGTCATCGTCATGAGGATACCACAACCCAAGTGTTGGTGTACCCTTCAGATAACGGAAGATCCTTTTGACCCCTATCAGATGGTTAACTTTTGGCTTTGCCTGATATCTTGAGCATACATGATATCAATGTTGAGGCAGTGAGGAACATGAGAGATCCAATCATTCCTCGGTACATGGTGGCGTCGACCAGATCACCATTCTCGTTGGGTGCTACATCATGGTTTGTAGCAAGTGGAGTCCCAGCTACGGAAGCAATCTTCATGTCAAACCAACTGAGAATATCTCCTACATACTTGGTCTGATATAGGAAAATCCTTTTTGGTGTCTCATCCACCTGTAACCCGAGAAAGAATACCATTTCTCCCATGGCAGTCATTTCAAACTCAGCCTTCATTACTGCTTCAAACTCTTTACATAGATCTTCGTTCTTTGAACCGAAGATTATGTCATCTACATAAATTTGGACAGCAATAAATCACCATCCTTTTCTTTAATGAATAGTGTGCAGTCAATAACACCTCTGCAAAACCCTGTTTCACAAGGTGAGTGGAGAGTTTCTCATACCAGGCTCTAGGAGCTTGATGAAGCCTGTATAAAGCCTTATCGAGTTTGTAAACTCTGTCCTGATAATATGGATCCTCAAATCCCTAAGGTTGACTAACGTACACTGTCTCTCGGATTTCACCATGAAGGAATGCACTCTTCACATCCAGTTCATAAACTTTAATCTTCATGTACGATGCATAGACAAGGAAGATACGGATTGCTTCCATTCTTGTCACGGGTGCAAACACTTCATTGTAGTCTATGCCCTCGACTTGTCGAAATCCTTGAACAACAAGTCGAGCCTTGTTTCTGATGATCACTCCTTCATCATCTTTCTTTCATTTCAAGACCCATTTGGTTCCAATGAACTTAGCACCTTTAGGTCTATCCACCAGAGTCCATACACCTAACTTCTTGAACTGAAGAAGTTCTTCTTGCATGGCACTCACCCATGCCTCATCATCCAGAGCTTCACTAACATACTTTGGCTCAAACTGAGACAAAAAGCAACGATATGCACCGTCATGAAGGTATCCCTATTCCATCACCAAGGCATAATCAGCTGAGTACAGCTGATTTCTGGTTTGAACTCCTCATCTCACATCCCTAATGACATTATCCAAGGGATGATAGACATTTAAGCGTGATCAGGAGTGGTTGGAACAACTACCTCAGAATCAAGATTATGAACATTGGTTCAGTATCTGAGGTAGTAGGAGTCTGAGGTTCTGAAGACTCAGAGGCATTAATGTCAGATGCTTGTGGACTTGCAGTAGGAGGAACCTGTTCCTCCTGGTTGTTCGGATCATTTTCCACAGCTTCTTCATCAGAGGAAGAGTCACTATCTTCAAGTGCTCCCCCTGAGTTGTTAGATGAATGACCTTGTGAACCGGAAGATGTTGAATCTTGTGAAGGTGTGTTCAATACATCATACATCATCTTGGTTGCTAACTCATCATCAGACGTGGAGAGAGGGATTTTGAAGGACTTGAAGAATCCATCATAGTCGAAAAAGAAGGCGGGTCCTTTTCCAGCAGGTGGTGTGGTGTATCTCTGAATGTCCACGTTACACCACATTTCTACTTGACCCATCGAGTTGTTGTAAACTCTCTTGTTCGGTATGTTGTGTACTAGAAAGATACCTTCTTCAACCTTCTCACTGAATTTTCCCTCCCTAGTCTTCTTTAGTAAGGTGCACAAGCGCCAAACGGCTCGAGATACTTTAGATTAGGTTAATCGTTGTACTAACTCATAACACGTATTTCCATGGCGTTTAACTACCAGAACTCGATTTAGCGTATAACATGCATTTGCAACTGCTTCATTCCAGAATTGGATAGGCAGTTTCGAGTCTGCTAGCATCGTCCGTGCTGTCTCTATCAAGCTGTGATTATTCCTTTCAACAACGCCGTTCATCTGAGGAGTGTAGGCAAATGTAAACTGATGCACAATTCACCTTTCCTTGCAGTAAGCCTCCATCCATTTATTCTTGAACTCGGTTCCATTGTATGAGCGCCTTGTCGTACCTTCAACTTGTATAGGGACTCTAGAGTAGTTACTAATTCCTTGAACTCAAATGTTTCTGATTTGGATTCAGAAACATCACCTAAGAGAATCTTGATAGTCATTAGTAACTACTTACCTCAGAGGGTTCTAATGAATCAACCATCAGTGCAGAGTCTGGTTTTTCTGGTGTTGGTGACTCTGACGTTGCAGTTTTCCTTCTTCAGGCAGGTAATTGATCACTAGTGCAGTCTCTTCCGTGTTTGACATCACGAGTTCGACTGCCATATTTCCTTCCCTAGCAGAATCATCATCTATATCCTCCACACTAGCGATATTGGATTCTCCCGGTGAGACAAACTGAAAGCTCCAGTCCTGTCCTTCATCATCATGAGCATTCAAGGCTTTGAGATCCTTGCTTGACAAAGTAGGGCTGCTAGTGGGTTTATCCTGACGAATGAAGGAGGAGAAAGGATTCCCATTACCAGTCTTCTTGGCCTTCACAAACTCTCGTTTGAAGTGCCCTTTCTCGCCGCAGTTGAAACAAGTCACCTTGGTCTTATCGAAGCCAAAGGTAGTGTCCTAGTTGCAACCAAGTTCTATCTAGTTTTCTTGACAAACTTCTTAGCTCACCGAACACCTTGCTAGGCCCACATTATATCCATTCGTTCCAGCTCTGTCTCGTCCACCTGCTCATAATCCTTATCAGCCAGATGGTCGTTCCCAATTTTACCAGCAATTAGTCCATCATAGGAGTGGACTACCGCAGCTAAGAGATCCATGTGCTCTTTAGCTACCTAGTCTGTCACATTACCGAAATTCTCGGCCTTCAGTTTTGCTGCATTGGCTTCAGGTACGATGTATTGGGTACCAGACGACCCTGACGTTTCTGACCCTGAAGTAGAGGATTAAGAAGGACCAGTCGAGCTTGATACAAAAGCTGTCTGAAGAGGTGCTCTAGATGTTTTGGCTTATGGAGTCGCGTCGTACAGCACTGGATTTTGATCATAGGAAGTCTTTTGTGCTCTATACTTCATCGTCAGCTTTTCCTCTCTCAGCTTTATAATGAAATCATTTATATATAACTTCATTAGCATATCATTCTGTTTGAGATTTGAGACAAATGAAACCCATTTCTCCGGCAGCCCATCTGCAAAGTTAGATACTTTGTCCTCCATTGACGTCGTTACGCCATGTGTATGCATCTCACTCATCAAGTGGTAGAATCTATTGATGACATCATCCAGGCTTTCTTTTCCCATTGAGGAGAAGTTGTCAAACTCCTTCTTTAAAGCCTTAGCCTTTATGGCCTTCAATGATGCGTTTCCGTCGTACCATTTCTCCAATGCATCCCATAGTTTCTTTGCTTGCATATCTTCCGAGAATTGATGGAAAATATCCTTCGTAATTGACTATGTAAACAAAGCATAGACTTTCTTTTCAGCATTGTACTTGACTTTTTGTCCATCAGTCATGCCACCTAGTGTGAGTTTGACACCATCAGCTCCTAGTGGCATGTTGTACCCCGTCTCTATAGACTCCAACAGATTGGGATCTACTCCATTTAAGTAGATCTCGAAAGGTTGCTTCCATTGTGGGTATTCATCTAATGTGATAAGCTTTGGGGGTTTGTTGTGATTTCCCACTTCATTTCTTGTAGCAGTAAGTTCTGAATGCGTGAGTCTCACGCTGCTGTGAATGTTGAGTATTGGTCCTCCATTGCTAAAAACTTTAACTTTAAATCAAATGTTTTATTTATGCGAATGAACATGTGCGATTGGGCTATTCGGGCGATTGAACTAGGGATGGTTCAATCGCGCGACTGAACTAATGCGGATGGCTCAGTCGGCGAATGAACGAATGCGGTGAACAATGCGATATACTGCTCAGTCGTACGAATGGGAGTACGAATGAGTCCAATCGTGCGTATGGGGATGTGTAGAATCAGTCGTGCGATTGAGTAATCATGCGACTGAACCTGATGGATTTCGAAAATTCATAGGTTTAAGGTGTTTTGGACGCAAAAACACGAATTCTTGCTAACCTAATTGTGTATGCCGGAAAAACTAAACTATACGATCAGGTGTTAGGATCTCAGCCCTTGGTTTAATCGATTGAACAAATATAGCAGCGGAAAGCTCAGAATTAGACAAATTCAAACAAGAACATTCGATATAAGGCGATAAAAGAATGTTGTTATAGAGAGAGAAATATCCGACAAAAAGAATATTGCATTAAGATTGTCGGCCTCAAAGGCACGATAACAGGTGAGTCATCTTTCCTTATAAAGGAAAGAATGACGTAGGCTGATGTCACTTGAAAGTGACATGTAACCGTTTTATAACTACTGATGTTTAACAACTACTGAAGATGTCAACAACTGACATCTTCTTACAAATGTTCCTAAGTGTTGAACATCTTATTTACAACTACTGAAAAACATAAAACTACTGATACTACAACAACTGAAGAACAACCTCTTAGTTGTTACAAGTACTGAAAAGGAAACAAAACTACTGAAAAGTAAACAAACTACTGAAAGAAAAAGAAAACTACTGATGAAGAAAAACCATCACAACAACTGAAGAAGCCCTCTTCAGCTGTTGTCATCAGCTGTTAACATCAGCTGATGTCTTCAGTACTTGTACATCAGACTTTGTCTTTCAGCTGTTGATCTTCAGTCTTTGTCTTCAGTACTTGTTGAAGTCTTCAGACTTTAGATCTTCAGCTGTTGTCTCAGTCTTTGTCTTCAGTACTTCAGACATAACTTCAGCAGTTGTATTCTTCAGACTTTGTAGAACACCTGATCAGGTCTTCTTCAGCTGTTGTGATGTCCTGTGGGACTTAGAGGTTTCTCTGATCAGGCTCATTGGTTCTTTTGGTCCAACAAACTCCCCCTGAACCAATGCAGCCAAAACCTCTAAGTATTGACGAGTCCCACTTATTTTGGCAGATAGATTGGTCTTTTTATCCTCTTGATCAGATGAGAAGTGACCCTTTTCAGCACCGGCCTGGGAAGAAGTCTCTGATGATCTGTTTGGCAGGATATGGTTGGGAGCTCTGTATTGGGGACTTGGACACCGAGCTGTTATCCCACCATGAGATCTACTTCCCGTGTATCAGCCTATATGATTCCCTGGTGTAAGCCCTTAGAAACATGATCTGCTCATCCATTGTCAGCACCTCGGGCACACCATCAAATAATCCTTCTCGGCCATACACTTCAGATATGTACTTGGCCTTTTTCCATTCTTGAGCTCAACCGTGGTTATTTGTCTATAAGCAAACTCATCTGGATGAGTCCTTCTAAGAGCAGGTTGAGCTCTTCTTGTTTGAAGTTTTCAAGTCTTTTGTAAACCAATCCCTTCTTTTGATTTTGTTCTCCAACATCTTTTGAGGTGGTGTTTGGCTTCATAGGCTTTCTTAAACTATTCAACAATTTCCCAAGGGGACACTACAAGAACCACAGTGATGTCTTCATCGACAACCCTCTTCACTTGGCCCTTGTATTTTGAAGGAATTTCTTTCTTGACAATCCGGTGTGCCACCCTAGGATCAGGCCATATCCTTACTTTTCTCCCTTTGGTATTGAAAGGTATTAGCAAGGGTGTACAATCTTAATACTTCTTTCTTCATGCTAATCATTGAAGAGGATGTGGCATATGCTTTGTCAATGCTTTTCAGCATTTCCTCATCATGTCTTTGCATCTGTTCCTCTTCAATCTTTATCATCACATCATGCATTTGAGAAGCAGGAGTGATGGACATTGGTTTAGCCTTAGGCAAAGTAAACTGCAGAGAGTGGTAGTCTGTCTTCATCCTCCTCTTCATCTTCATCAGGCCTCAGTACCTTTCTTTTCTTTTGTCTAGGTACATCACTGGCAGTGGGTTTTGGGGGTAAAGGATTTGGTTTGTGGGTTGGATGGTTGGTTTAGAGGTAAAGGGGTTGTTTTAGTGGGTTGTGGAGGTAGTGATTTTGAGGATAGAGGCTTTTCAGACAGTTTTAACATTTTGGCTGTAAGGGAGGCTTTAGTAATTTTGTCAGTTCTTTTCGGTTCGACCCCAGCTTCATTCAATGCCTCAATCACTAAACCTTTGGAGTATGCTTCAGACGAACAAATCTTGGTGGTTATTGCCAAGATGTTGTCCCTGGTCCAGGCCCTTATTTCAATCAGAGATCTTCCCAAGTATTTAGCTATAAATCTGATCATTATCTCCAGCCTTTCTCTTTCTAAGGCATCATAGCTAGCCCCTTGAGTTGATCCCTCTGTTTCCAACCTCTGATCTCGGAGTCTAGTTGTTGGATGTCAAAACCCTGCCTATATAACTGCTCAATGATTTTATCCATTGAACGGTTATGGTTGGCATCAGCTTCTTTCACCATATCATTCAGCTCTTTCTCCTTCTCAGACTCTCCTTTCCTCTTTTGATATGTGACATGAAAGTCTTTTTGACTTTCATTCACTTCAGCTCTCTTCTCACTCTCCTTCTCCTTCTCATTTACCTTCTCTGATTCTTTCTCCTTCTCCCCATCTGTCCTCTTCCTTTTTCCTTTAACTAACTGACTCTCCCCCTTTTTGGTTGCATTGGGTGCAAGGGTTTGAGCAGTAGAAGTGATTTAGTCACCAAATCCTCCACCAGGGGTTGTATATTGTAGGAAGCCTCTCATCAAGGGCTTTGATCACTATATCTGTGATCATGGGAGTGATGAGAGGTAGGGATTTTTGAAGGTTAGCAACTGATTGATCAGGATGGTTCTGTTCCTGAGAATCAGTGCCAAAAGCAGAGGCTGGTGGTTTGGAAGTATGGATTGGCTGAGTGTTTAGGGGACCTTCAGAAGAAGGTGCCATTTGTGGGTGTATTGTGGTGGCAGATGGACTTTCATCCTGAGACATCTTGGCCAGCAGCTCTTTGAGTCTGCTAACCTCATCCTCTACGATGGTGTTTTGAGCAACTACATCATAGAAGAAGCTCAGGTCATCATCAGTTGATACTGAATCACCTGACCTCCTGACAGAGTCAGGATGAACATGCCTTGAGTGTAGATCAAGTATAGCATGTGCCCCTTGTTCTTGGTTCTGGGGACTTCCAGCCTCAGGACTATGTCCTTCATCAGCTGTTGCCGCTGGTGAGGTCTTAGAGATGTTACCAACTGCACCCTGATCATTTGCTGAGTCAGAGGCAGTGGCAGCCTCACTAGTAGTTCGCACCTCCTTGTCTACACTAGAAGATGGAACATGATAACCCCTGTGCTGTGGGATGACAGAAGCATTGTGATCCTCCCCCTCAGATGTTGAGGTTATCCCAGTAGTGATTGGTGTCTGGGTGGGGGGTGAGGAATGCAACTGCGTCAGCACTTTTGCAACAATGATTGTAGGGCTTTGAGGGGCGGTTGCATCAGGAGAGGGTGTGGAAGCAGTGTGCACCCGGACAAGTGGTGCTCTTCAATGGTAATCCCCTCAAGTGAGGAGGATCCCAGCAGTGTGGCTTCCCTTTGATTGGTTGCATCAGGTTCCTTTTGAGAGGAAACCTGAGCGGCTTCGGTTGGTGGAGTCATAGTCTTTACTGGGGGGTTATTGCCAGCAGAGATAACCTGCTTTGGTGCAGCAGGGGCATCCTCAGGGGACTCAACTCCCTGAGTAGCCTTCTTAGGCTTCTTCTTTGTGGGTTTGGAGGGGACTTTGGATGTGGAAGTGGAGGCTGTGGGTTCCAACTGCGTGGGTTTGCGCAGCTTGGCAGCCTGTTTAAGCGTTTGGTCAGTGTTGTGTCGGGAGTATACCTCCGGTAATATAGCCAAAGCAGGGACTCCAGACCAACTAGTCCCTCAGCATGAAGCTGATTCTCTATTATGGCCATTATAAACCGAGGATATAGTATCCAACGGTTAGAAAGTGGTTTTGTGGCCATATCCTTGATTTCAAGAAAAATTATTTCACAAAAGTTTAGAGGTTCTTGTTCAAGGATAGAGAACATACCTGTTGCCATCTGGAAGATAGTTGATCCCAAGAAGAAGTCTTCGGGGCCAGGCAAACATTTACCAGATGAAATATCAAGCGTTCAGCGTCTGGAAAATGTTTCTTCAGAATGGTCGAAGCACTAAGATCGCCTTGATATCCATGTTGTTCAAATGAACGATCAAGTTGGCGCTTAGGATATCCAACAGGGTAGGCAGCATCATCCAATAGTAATATCTGGCGAATGGTAGCAGTAGAGATGACCACCTTATGAGAGTTGATGGACGAATGGATAGATTCTCCATTAACAGTTGCATTCGTCCAAAACTGATGTAGCGAATCGGCATAAATGATTGGATTTATGAGGAAAGCCGTTTTCAGTGGTGATTGGACCATAAGATCTATAGCATTATCGAATTTGGTCCAGAAGGGCGATTTAGTGAGGTACGCGACACAGTTGTGTCGAGGCTTGAGTTGCATGGTCGCCATTAATGAAGGTGAAAGGTTTTCAGAGCTTTTGAAATTTTAGGTCGTGAGAGAATGAAAAACTCTGAAAGAAGAATCAGATATATATAGGGTACGGGTTATGAAACGACTGAAGGTTTTGGTGTTAGTCATCAGTATTTGAAACAACTGATGACGTGGTATGAACTTTCAGAGGTTTGAAACGACTGATGGTATTGGTGTGGTCAGCAGTTATAAAACAACTGAAGACATGGTGTTTACAATCAGACGTTGAAACAACTGAAGTCTCTGATTTAGGCATCAGTAGTTTTAAAAACTACTGAAGACAAGTTGGACTTCAGATGTTGAAACAACTGAGGACTTGGTATTAGTCATCAGTAGTTGTGAAACTACTGAAGACCGTGGTTTTGCCATCAGTTGTTGTAAACAACTGAAGACTTGGTGTTAGTCATCAGTAGTTGTGAAACTACTGAAGACATGGTATTGCTTCAGTTGTTTATGAAGAAACAGCAGTTTGTGAACTACTGAAGAGAGAGTACTCATTAGTAGTTGTCGTCAATTCAAAGCTTTTCAGCTGATTCATACTGTCCTCAACACTTACTCATCAGCCTTTTTGCTGTTTTCAGTTGTTTCATAGGACATCAGTACTTATCTGTTTCTACTGATTTCAGTAGTTGTAACTACATCAGTAGTTTAGAACAGATAAAGTACAGTACTTAAAGCATTTAGCGTTCAGTAGTTATAAAAACTACTGAGGGTAAAATAACTCATCAGTACTTATATGTGACATGGTTACCAATGATCATCAGTAAGTACTGAGATCATCAGTAGTTGTCACTTATTCTAGCTGCAGCATACCAAGCCGTAACACCAGGTTGTGGAAAGTTGAACTATCCAAAGGCTTAGTAAAAATGTCTGCAAGCTCATCAGCACTAGGCATAAACATAGGATTAATTAGACCCTTTTCAAAACAATCTCTTATAAAATGATGTCTAATTTCTATATGTTTAGTCCTAGAGTGCTGGACTGGATTTTTGACAATGCAAAGAGCTGAAGCACTATCCATTAATAATGGAGTCTTAGTCTCTGTAATGCCATAATCCAAAAGTTGATTCTGAAGCCAGAGAATTTGGGATGTACAACATGCAGCAGCAATGTACTCGGCTTCAGCAGTGGATGTAGCAACAGATGTTTGTTTCTTACTCTGCCAAGAAATCAAACAGTTGCCTAGGAATTGACATCCACCAGAAGTTGATTTCCTGGTCAACTTACACCCTGCATAGTCACTATCAGAGAAAGCAACTAATTTGCAAGAATGTCCAGTGGAATACCATAAGCCTAGAGATTGTGTACCTTGCAGATATCTAAAGATTCTCTTGACTGCAATCAGATGAGACTCCTTAGGTGCAGCCTGAAATCTAGCACAAACACATGTAGCAAACATAATATCTGGTCTAGAAGCTGTTAAATACATCAAGGAACCAATCATACATCTGTAAAGAGTTTCATCAACATCTTTACCGTTCTGATCAACGTCCAATTGTGTGGTGTTGCACATGGGAGTAGAACAGGGTTTACAGTTTTGTAAATCAAACTTATTCAAAAGATCTTTTGTGTATTTAGACTGATGAATGAAAATTCCATCAGCTTTTTGTTTGATTTGCAAACCTAGAAAGAACTGTAATTCTCCCACTGCACTCATTTCAAACTTCTGTTGCATTAAGGTTTGGAAATCCTCACACAATTTGGGATCAGAGGATGCAAATATAATATCATCAACATAAATTTGAACAAGTAGCTTATGCTGATCCACCTTCTTAATAAATAAATTTTATCTATGGAGCCTCTAGTGAAATTATTCTGTAGAAGAAAGTTTGATAAGGTCTCATACCAGGCTCTAGGTGCTTGTTTCAACCCATAAAGAGCTTTATCAAGCTTATATACCCATTCTGGGTGCTTATTATCCTCAAAACCTGGTGGTTGACACACATCAACTTCTTCTTTTATGTTACCATATAGAAAAGCACTTTTGACATCGATTTGAAAAACTTTAAGATTGTGGAGTGCAGCATTGGCTAAAAACAATCTAATTGCCTCCAGTCTGGCTACAGGGGCAAAGGTTTCATCATAATCAATACCTTCTTCTTGTGCAAACCCCTGCACAACCAGTCTGGCCTTGTTCTTAACAATTAGCCCATTTTCATCAGTTTTATTCCTAAACACCCATTTAGTGCCTATTGCCACTTACCTGGGGGTAGAGGAACAAGCTCCCACACTTGCTGTTTTTTTGAACTGAAGAAGTTCAAGCTGCATGGCTTCAACCCAACCATTGTCTCTCAAAGCTACATGATAGTTCTTTGGCTCTAGCTGACTGATGAAGAGAGCATAGAAGCAGAAATTGGACAACTGGCTTCTGGTTGAAACACCAGCATTGATATCACCAAGGATTTGAGTCATTGGGTGATTTTTCAGCTCTTGGTAAACAATCAAATCTGTGCAAGTGTTTGTAGGACCTTCAGCAGCAGCAGATGTTGATGCAGATTCTTGAAACCATGAAGATGGTGGCAACTCAAATGAAGTTGAGGATGCAGAAATCTCATCAGCATTTGTTGTGGATGGTGCTACTGGAGCTACAGGAGCATCAGGTTTAGAGGACACAGGCAGTTGGTCACTAAACCTGAAGAGGTGATTACTACTATCATCATCATCTTCAGTAGTAACACCAGGTGGTGAACTATTGACAGGAGCAACAGCAGGAGATTGATAAGGAACATATTGCAGTATGTCCAAATCAAAGAGCTCCACAGGGCTTTGTGGAATCTTGTCCTTTGGAGATTCATTGAACTTGACATGTAGAGTCTCTTCAACCATCTTTGTTCTGCAGTTGAAGACTCTGTATGCCTTGCAAGTTGATGAATAACCAACAAAGTACCCTGCATCCACCTTAGGATCAAATTTCTGGAGCTGATCCTTTGTGTTGAGAATGAAACAGGGACACCCAAATGCTCTAAAGAATGAAATGAGAGCGGCCAAATGATGTAGAACTTCATATGGAGTCTTCATCAACCTCTGATTTATTAGCACTCTATTCTGCACATAGCATGCTGTGTTGACAGCTTCAGCCCAAAAGGTCAATGGCAGTCCAGAATCAGCCAACATAGACCTTGCAGCTTCAATGAGGGTCTTGTTCTTTCTCTCCACAACTCCATTCTGTTCAGGAGTTCTTGAAATACTAAACTGTCTCTTTATTCCCTTGGAAAGGAAGAACTCATCAAGTGTATTGTTCCTGAATTCTGTTCCATTGTCACTTCTAATACACTTGACTGAGAGGGAATACTGCTTCTCAGCATACAACACAAAGTTTATGATCTTCTCTGCAGCTTCATCCTTTGAATGTAGAAAGAAAGTCCATACAAATCTGGAGTAATCATCCACAATTACCAGACAGTATTTCTTCTTTGCCATGCTCATCACTCTCACAGGACCAAAAAGATCCAAGTGAAGAAGTTGTAGGCATGCAGTGGACTTTGGTTCTTCAATAGGTGGGAATGAAACCTTGTGCTGTTTTCCTTTCAAACAAGCAGTGCAGTTGTTGTCACACTTGAACTCCTTCATAGGCATTCCCCTTACTAAACTATGGTGTATCAGCTGATTCATGTTCTTGAAGTTAACATGTCCCAGCCTTCTATGCCATAGATTAGATTCTTGAGGAGAGGCCTTGGAAAATAGGCAAGGATGGCCTTTGAGATCTATTTTCTTGGAAAGATCTAAGGCATACACTCTTCCTGTCCTGTTGGCCTTCAGGAGAGTGTGAGCATCCAATACCTTGTCAATCAAACTCAGAACTTTGGATGACAGAATCCTGCAGTTCTGGCTTGTGAAAAGGGCAACATGGCCTTTGTCACACAATTGACTGACACTCAAGAGGTTATACTTGAGATTTTCCACATGGTTGACATCATCAAACTTTTTCCCCATTGGAAACAAAGCCCTTCCCGATGATGTAACCTCTTGCATCATTGCCAAAGGAAACAAAACCCTTCCTTCCTGGAGAGTAGTCATTAAGAAGTGAGTTGTTCCCAGTCATATGCATAGATCCCCCACTGTCTACATACCAGATGCTACTTTGGCATGTTGAAGAACCCTGCATAAATAAACAATCAGTTAGTTTTGGAGACCCAAACCTTTTTGGTTTTGGGCCTGGTCTCATCAATAGATAGTAAACTAACAGGTTTATTGGGCACAATAGCTTGAGGTGAAGGAGATGGTGTAGAAGAGGAATCCTTTGGCTTGGATCTCCTTTTCTAGGGTTTCAACACAGGGCCATCAAGTTGGTTAACTCTTCCCAACAGATGTTGAACCATCATTACCAGCTGTGTCTGATTCTGGAAAGAGCTTTCAGCTCTTCAAACACATTGGTATTGGTGTTTGATGATGAGTTCTTGTGTTGCACCATCTTCTTTTGAGCAACCTCAGCTGTTGCCTGTTGCACTCCTTCCCTTTTAGATTTCTTTTTGGACATAGGAGTAACAGGATTTGATGCTGCTGGTACAAACTTGGACTCAAACTCAGTTTTCATTTTAGCCAAGTTTTCTTTAAATTTCTCCTTTTGTTTGAGTTTGGATCCCTTTTTGTACCAACAATCATCTGTGAGATGATTGAATAGACCACATATTTCACATGGTTTCGTCTTCATCGTCTGTTGATCATCAACTGAAGGAGTGAAACTACTGAAGACTTGCTCTTCAGCAGTTTAGAAGCACTTTTTGCCTTCTTGTCAACTCCCTTAGTAGGCTTCAAATCCTTCCTACTGACAGTTTTCTTCTCTTCAGTGCTATCAGTCATTGGGATTTGAACTCCAGATGTTATCCCCTGCTCTCCAGTACCTTCAGTACTTCTAGGGATAACACTTGGGTTGATCAACTCATTGATCATGTGAGTGTCAGCAGTTGAACCATCAATATCAGCTGATAGGTTCACAGAGGGATTACTACTGACTTCAACTACTGATGGTGCTTTATCAAGTAGTGAATCACATGATGAGGTGGATTGGTCATTACTTTCTCCATCAGATTCTACTCCTGCTCTTGAAGCAAAATCTGTAGGAGGAGCAGTGTGATTATAACCAATTCAAACTTCACATTGGAAGCAGTTTGCTTACTAAGAAGCATTTCAAAGCCCTTGCAAGATTGTACCCATCGATCACACTCTACTTGGGTGACAGCAAGAGTATCTTTGAGGTCTTTGTACTTCTCTAAGAGTACATCCTCCCTAGCCTTATCCTCAGAGATTTGGCATTTTAATTTATAAATCTCATCAGTTTTCTCTTTTAGCACAGACTCAAACTCAGCTTTATTTTTGGAAATTACTTGTTCTAGCTCTACATTTTTATTGATTAAAGCCACATTTGCTTCTCTAATAGAGGCAAATGCTGCTATGCAAGTTTCAGAACAAAATTTGGCCTTAGCCTCAGAGGATACCTGTGATACCTGTGTTGAAGAGGTACTTGAGGATGATCCATCAGAGGATTCCAAAGTCATGAGAGCTAGATTTCCAAAAGGATGCTCACCACCATGTTGACCAGCACCAGAGAACAGTTGTTCATTACCAGACACATCCTGGTAAACTGCTCCAGTCAACAACTCCTGGTGTGAAGAAGCTGTGTTGTTGAAGATGATTAGGTTGATGAGATTGGGATGGTTGAGGCTCAGGGAGTGCATGTTTGCTGAGCAGTGGGTGCTTGAACCTGGCCTGGTTGTGGCATGTAATAGCAGGGGTATGGATATGGCATTGGCCCCTATGGAACAAAATATGCAGGAGATTTGGTTGATGATGATAACCAGAATTGACAGGTTGTTGCCCTCTGTTCTGTTGACTATTGCCAGGGTAAGTCACAAAAGGTGCAGGAGAGTTAGATCCAGATGATCTACATTCTCTTGCAAAGTGTCCAAGCCTGTGGCATTTATGGCACTTCAACTTACTCTTGTCAAAACCAACTTTGGTTTTGCCAGAGAGTCCTGGGAATTTCCTTCCAGTTCTTTTGTAGAACTTCTGAGATCTGATATTTATCAAGGCCATTTGGCTCAAAATATCCATCTCTTCTAAGTCATCATCAGCAATCCCCTTGAGATCATCCATGATGAAACATAGATTGTCACTATTACTACCAGCAGAATAACTATCAACACTCACAAAGGCAGGCTCAGAAGTGTTTGTAGAGAAATCAATATGCTCATCATATTGGCTTTCAGATGACGCATATTCTGACTCTTGATGTCCAATCAGGGCAGTGTTCCCTTGGACAAAATCCTCAGTGAGCTTGCCAGATGAAGCCAATTTCCTTTTCTGCTCTATCTCTCTCTCGAATGTAAGCAGTTCCCATGAAGTTGGGTGAGAGATAGGCGATCAACATCAGCATTTGAGCGTAGAACAATGGTATATGTGTTCCATCTCTCAGGCAGTGATCTTAGGAATCTATGGTTCATCTGACTCCTGGTATATTCATGTTTAACCATTTTCAATTCAGAGATTAAACATGAAAACCGCTCAAATTGTTGAGTCAGAGTCTCACCCTTTCTATGAGAGAAAGTCTCATATTGTTGGGCGAGGATTTCCTGTTGTTTGCTAAAACCTCATCAGTACCACCAAATTGTTCTTTGATGGCTTTCCAGAGGTCATGAGCAGACTCACAATGCAGAAGCCCAGAGTAAATCTCATTAGGAATAGCCATTGCCAAAATTCCATGGGCTTTTGCATCGATTTCAAACAACTTCTTGTCCTCATCGGAGTATTGCTCCTTCTTCTTTGGAACCAACTGGTTTGTTTCCGGATCATTCACCATTGGCTTATGTGGTCCATGTACCACAGATGTCCAACAACCTGAGCTATGGACAGACAGGTGATGGAGCAATCTTTTTTGCCAAATGTTATACTCATTCCTCACCAAGATCGGAGGCTTGGTAGAGGATCCAGTATTGAAAGGATCATTCGAAGAAGTAGTCATTGTGGAAACTCAGACAGATTCAAGTAAAATCACAATAAATTAGCTCAGAACAACACAAAAACCTCAAATAAAACGGCCAGAAGCGATACACTCTCAATCTCTATAACAGATCCTTGCGAATTTGCTAATTCGATCAAACTTAGAGCGATTGAACAGTTTCAATGATCAATTGTTAGATCGATCAATGATTAACCTGCTCTGATACCATTTGTTAGGATCTCAGCCCTTGGTTTAATCGATGAACAAATATAGCAGCGGAATAGCTCAGAATTAGACAAATTCAAACAAGAACATTCGATATAGGCGATAAAAGAATGTTGTTATAGAGAGAGAAATATCCGACAAAAGGAATATTGCATTAAGATTATCGGCCTCAAAGGCACGATAACAGGTGAGTCATCTTTCCTTATAAAGGAAGAATGACGTAGGCTGATGTCACTTGAAAGTGACATGTAACCGTTTTATAACTACTGATGTTTAACAACTACTGAAGATGTCAACAACTGACATCTTCTTACAAATGTTCCTAAGTGTTGAACATCTTATTTATAACTACTGAAAAACATAAAACTACTGATACTACAACAACTGAAGAACAACCTCTTCAGTTGTTTACAAGTACTGAAAAGGAAACAAAACTACTGAAAAGTAAACAAACTACTGAAAGAAAAAGAAAACTAGATGAAGAAAACCATCACAACAACTGAAGAAGCCCTCTTCAGCTGTTGTCATCAGCTGTTAACATCAGCTGATGTCTTCAGTACTTGTACATCAGACTTTGTCTTTCAGCTGTTGATCTTCAGTCTTTGTCTTCAGTACTTGTTGAAGTCTTCAGACTTTAGATCTTCAGCTGTTGTCTCAGTCTTTGTCTTCAGTACTTCAGACGTACTTCAGCAGTTGTATTCTTCAGACTTTGTAGAACAGCTGATCAGGTCTTCTTCAGCTGTTGTGATGTCCTGTGGGACTTAGAGGTTTCTCTGATCAGGCTCATTGGTTCTTTTGGTCCAACATCAGGAGACGTCTAAAACCCGATTTGACACAAAAAGAAATTGTGCTTTTGAGTGTAAAAACACAATTTTTATATCAAAACGATTGAATCACACGTACTAACAGATTTACATGTGTACTTGATGAATACTAACAGATTTACACGTGTACCGAATCAAATAGTGCGAAATCCTATTTGATTGGCGATCCAGTCAGTGAGAACGCATGTAGAATCAATTAAGGATTGAATATAAATGTTAAGAACGATTAGCAATCGATCTACTACGATCTATGAAGTTGGAACAGGTTGCTAGAGGTCTCTGAACGGCTAGGGTACGTGTAGGTATCGAAATATTCAAGTGTCTCATTTTTCCACGATTTAAGTGATATTTATAGGTTAGGGTTTATCAATCGTGCGACTGGACCATTAGCATGGTTTAGTCGTGCAATTGAGTCATGCAGTTGATCCATTTGCACGACTAAGTGTTCAGTCGTGCGACTAAGTCAATCTCATGTTTCAATCATACGACCGATCCAATCTCCTGGTTCATTCGTACGACTGGTTCATTAGCATGAAGTTGTTCATGCGTATGGTCTATTAGCATGGGCCAATCGCATGAGAACTTCACATGATTAAGTTTAACATATTTCTTAATTATCATTTAATAAAATCTATGCAAACAATCACAAACCTATATAATTAGTTCAATAAGCATTAACCTACTAATCAATGAAATAATAAACATTATAAGCACAACCACACATTGTATTTCATTAAGTACCCATTCAATTACATATGTGTAAGACAATAAAGACATTTTACATTAAGATCAGAAACTAGGGACACATGTATCTACAATCATGGTTTGAATTTTAGGTTCACTAATAATCTTAGGTGGAGTATTAGATCTAATTTTAGAAAATCTTGGTTTTTCATTAAAAATTGCAATTTTCTTTTTAGGTGTCTGATAATAAGGACAATTTGGAGAGATATGTCCTCGTTTTCCACAACTGTAGCAGGACCTCCCTTCGACAGTTAAAGTTTTGATATGGGGTTGAGTTTGGTCGAGGTTTGAGATATGTTCGGTTGGGTTGTTTCTCTTCCTTTTAAGATATTTCACCTTCTTTAAGAAACTTAATTCTTTTGACATTTTGAACATCTTTTACTTTCATTTTATTAGGAATTTGATGATTAACATATTCAAGGTTCATTAGATTAGACCATTTAGGTTCTGAAATAGACGTTTGTGAACTTGACCCTAATTTAACCTTTTCAATTTCATCACCCAAATCCTCAACAGGTATCTTATCTTTTGATTCCAAAGTAGAATCCTTCTGTTTAGTGACAAATTTCACAAGTTTACCTGTAGAATCTGGATCACTGACCAGAGGAGTAGATACCACATGATCCTTTACTAGGTTATTATTAATTGGTCTACATTTAGTGTTCAAAAGGATTACATGTGGTGGCGGTACTAACTTATAACCTAGGCCTTCCCCGTCATTTTGTTCTTTCACTTGGTTCTGAACTATGTGAGAAGAACTTGCCAAACTGTGTAGTTTTTGTTTTAATGATTCAACTTTGACTTGCAAAACTGGTTTTTCCTTTTTAGTTTCCTCCAAAGAAATTAAATAGGACTTGATGTCATTTGATTGATTTAAGGCAACAATCTTGGTTTCCCTTAGTTGTTTCCCTAACAGTTCTATCTTTTCTTTGAAGGTGCACTCATTTTGTTTTAAAACACGACTTGCTTCAGTGTAGAGTTGTAAATCATTTACTAGATTATCATTATGTTCTAGTGACATAGAAAATTTTAAATGAATGCTTTCCCTAAATTTATCACATTCAGTACATGCATGTTTTTCAAATAATTTATCTTTTGAATATAGCTGTGTAGAACCAGACGAATCAGCCATCAAAGCAGTGTCTGACTCATCGGTGACTGGAGATTCTGAGTTTGTAGCACTAAGCTCTTCTTCAACCAAATGATCAACGACATCCATAGTTTCTTTGATATCTGAAAGTGTATGCTCAGCTATGATGTCTCCTTCACTTGCAGATCCATCATCCAATATATCAACTAAAGAAATGTTCGATTCACCCTCAGAAACGAATCGGAAGGACGAGTCTTGTCCTTCATCATCATGAGCAACCAAAGCCTTAGACTCTCTACTTGAAGATGAAGCTCCAGTCTTATCCTTGTCTTGTCGGTTGAATGTAGGAAAAGATTTCCATTTCCAGTCTTCTTTGGCTTTACGCACTCACGTTTGAAGTGCCCCTTTTCACCACAATTGAAACACGTGACTTTGGTTTTGTCAAATCCAAATGTCATATCTTTAGTGGCAACCAAATTTTACCCCGTCTTTTTAACAAAACTTCTTGGCTCTTCTAACAGCACTAGCCAAGGTCCACATAATATCCATGCGTTGTAGCTTAGTTTCATCAACTTACTTATAGTCATTGTGAGTAAGATGATAGTTTCCAATCTTACCAGGAACTAATCCATCATAAGGTTGAACAACAGTAGCTAGAAGGTCCATGTGCTCTTTAGCAACTTCGACGGTGACATTTCCGAGATTCTCGGTCTTCAGCTTGGTAGTATTTGCCTCAGGAACTATGTATTGGGTTCCAGATAACCCTGACGTTACGGTTCTCATGCACTATTTTGGGAAGGAGCAGAAGAGCTAGACACAAACGCCGTTTATAGCGGTGCGCCTGAAGTAGCCGGAGTTGGAACTGAATTGTATAGTGCAGGATTCGGAACATAGGATCCTTTCTTTGACTTGTATTTCATACGTAGTTCTTCCTCCTTAACTTCAAAATTAAATCATTTATGTCTAACTAAGAAGAGTGTCGTTTTGTCTCAGATTAAACACAAATGGATCCCACTTGTCTGGCAGACCATCAGTAAAACTAAAGACTTTATCTTCCATGGATGTGGACACGCCATGAGTGTGCAACTCACTCATCAGGTGATAGAATCGATCAATGATATCATCCAAGCTCTCATTCCCAATCGGATAGAACATGTCAAATTCTTTCTTAAGAGCTTTTGCCTTCGGTGCTTTCAGAGTTGTATTTCCTTTGTATCTCTTTTCGAAGGCCTCCTATAATTTTTTAGACTGTTTTATTCTCAGAGAACTGATGAAATATGTCCTTAGGTATAGACTGAGTCAACAAGGCATATACTTTCTTTTCAACATTATGTAGAGTCTTCTGGGTTTCACTCATTCCTCCCATAATCAATTTAACTCTATTAGCACTGATTGGTACCGTGTAACCAATCATAATGGATGTCCAAAGGTTTGGGTCAACTCCATTCAAGTAGATTTCAAACCGCTGTTTCTATTAAGGCTATTCATCCAAAGTTAACAGCTTTGGTGATTTGTTATGGTTTCAAATCTCATTCTACAAACTTAGAAGGTTCTAGATATGCGAGTCCTTTCCAATAGTGAATGCAGCAAACTGGTCTTCCATTGCTTTAAACTTGGTAAACTTAGAATAGGACAGATTCACTCATGTGAATGAGCTATGCGAATGGGTCACTCGTGCGAATGAAGGATACGAATGAATTCAATCGGGTGATTGGATTTAGTCGTGCGAATGAGCAAGGCGGTTGTAATCAACCGACTGGAGTTGCTTAACCGTGCGAATGAGAGATACGACTGAGTTCAGTCATACGAATGAGAGTATACATATGGTTTAGTCATACGAATGGTCCAATCGTGCGACTGAAGGCTGTTGTGTTGGAAAAATTGAATATTTGAACACTTTGACACAAAATACGAATTTTTCCAGTAACCCTAATATGCCGTTTGATGAATAATAGAAACTTTAACACATGCAATCGTCAATAACACTTTTTAAAGCAAAAAAGGTGACTCTTTTGATTGAAAACGTTGGTTTTAACACCATAACCAATTGAATCCACGCAAAATCACAAGCCAAAGCTCTGATACCACTTGTTAGGACTATTTTCGTACGAAGTACTAACAGATTCTATGTGAGACCAGGTCAAATACTGCAGAATCCTATTTGATAGGCGATCCAATCAGTGAGAACGACAATCTGATCGATCTAACGATGAAACAAACATTAAGAATTGAGTAGAAATCGATCTGGAACGAACTTTAAAGTTGGATAGGCTGCTTAGGGCGCTTTGGACGGCTAGGATTTGTGAATATTCGAAGTCTCTTTTTTTCCACTAATTATGTGGTATTTATAGGTTTCAGTTTCATTCGTATGACTGAACCGTGACACACTCATGTCGTTGACTCATACGCACGACTGAGGGTTCAGTAGTGCGACTGAATCAACCTTGCGTCTCAGTCTTACGACTGATCCATTTCTCCTAGCTTAGTTATGCACTGGTCCATAAGTATGATTCATTCGTGCTTATGGTCTATAAGTATGGTCCATTAGCATAAATAACCACCCGACTAAGTTGAACACATTTCTCAATCATTATTGACTTGGAACACATATAGCTACAATCAAACCTCAACATAATTACAAGTTTATCAGATTGACTAAGTGTACTTGGTTCCCATGATGAACAAGTCATACGTCACCAGGATCCGGCAATATATCGGATTTAGCACCAAATAGGCTTGTCAGGCCAAAGATCTAAGACGTCGCCAGGCTAGCAATAATTAATGATTGTAAACAAAATATGTATCTTATATAATACTTACAATAACACAAATAACCATGACAAAAACGTAAAGATGAATTGCATGTGTATTTACAAGTATCAAGATGTTTAAAGTGTAAGTTGATAAACTTAACATGTACCCCAAAAGGTGTGAAATAAAGTAAAAAGGGAGCATGGAGAACTCACATGGAAACCTCACGTGTTATAAATTGCACTTAAGATAACAATAAGAAGATATGATAGTTCTAATGATTCTTTCACGTTTCAACCTAAGATTTGGTGTCTTAGGATTAGAATAAAGATAAGATTAATGACTAAATACGAATTAGGGTTTCGATTGGATTTTCAGTTTAACAAAATAGCTTAGATAATATATTGTACTTTCAATTTTATAATTTGATTCAATAAAATATAACGTTAAATATTAAAGTAGTAATAATATAATTATTAAGTCTAGTTAAATTTTTTAATTTCAAGAATTTGTATGAATACCAAAATGTGGAATTAATTTAATAATTAATTAAATAATGATTTGACTAAAGATAAATATGGAATAATTTATATTTGAAGTATTTGTAAAACGTTAAATTAAAATGATTCAAAATAGTTTAAATAAAACATTTTTCCTAAAAATGAATTTATAATATTTTTATAACATTCATAATCTTTTATAAATTATAAAAATATTAAGCTAAAATATTCTAATGATTTTTCAATAAGTAAATAATACTTTTTTAGGTCATAGTATTAACAAAACAATTTTTAAAATAAATTGCTAATTTTTCTAGACTTTAAGATGCAAAAGAAAAAATGATTTTGAAATGGTTTGGGGTGCTTGGATTCGAACCCAGGTCCCCTCGGTGTAAACATATGATTTTACCCGGTCGGGCTAGCACCCATATATGTTTAAAATCGTTAAGAAAATGTTTAAAACACAAACTAAGGTAAACACAAAATTCATAAGAACCCTAATTTCGATTTAAATTAAATTGAAGCTCAAAACGAATTGTTTAGGAAATCAACATTGTGGCCTTTAATCTCCAAGTGAAATCAAGTATATGTGTGTATTTGATTACCTGAATGAAGATGGATTGAGGATGAACATAACGAAGAACATACGCGGCTTTGTCGAAGCTGGTTCAAGTGGCAAATGTGGATAATAATCCAATTGGTTTTACAAAAAGCAACCAAAGATATCGACAAGCAAAAACCATCTGTCAATTTTGATTTAAGAAACCCAAAAGATGATGTTCGACTAGTGATGGTTTCACGACAGAAACGGTAATCAAATGGGAGATTTGTGTGCTTCTTAGATGAAATTGCAAGTAATGATGTGCTAGGAATAGTTAATCGATTGCTTTATGTTCCATTAATTAAGTTACTATCACGATTTGTACGTTGAACGGTTAGAAGTTAAATGGAGTTTCGATTTCGAGTGATGCATTTGAACATTGAACGTTTCAGGTTGCGTTTTCAATGGTTACAGGTTCGATTCATGTATTCGATTCAATTCGAAACGGTTTTGGTGACTAATTATCAACGTTTGGTGAGTTTAAGGGGTGGCCGGAGCTCGGTCGGAGCTCACACCGGAAATACGGGGTGAAGGTGGGTTGGCTTATAACAATTTACACTATTAGTACCTAAAGTATCCAGCTTTATTATTTTATGCTAGAAGCTTTTATATTAAGTTTAAGAAATTACAACTTAGACCCTTGACTTATAAAAACAAATTTAAATAATAGATTAGATTAATTATTTACTAATCTCTTTTTTTAGCTATCATAAAACTTGTAAACTGTATAATTTAATTATTTATTTTCAACAATAGAAATTCATAACTACTAATAAAACTTTATAAGTTTATTAGAAGTCATTTTATAACTAAATAAATTTTAATAAAACTTTTCCCTTTAGTTATTTATCGTAAAATGATTAATAAATCGTTATAACTTTATGAAAAGATTTACTTCTAAATCAATGTTTTTTACAAGTTGTTTAGATTATGAATAGTTCAAATAATAAATTGGACGTTTAGTGTATTTGATCTATTAAAATTATTTAATAGTTTAATAATGAAATCTCGAAAGGGTTTCGGGTTTGGGTTTTATCTCGGAAAATGGCGGTTGTTACACATAACTCTAATGAATCAATTAAGTATGTTCTTGATATTTTAATGAGATTCCAACCTATTGATGCAAAGGTTGCAAAACCCCTTATTTCTAAGACATCTTTATTAACTCATGATTTTGAGGGGGAAGCAGTTAATCAACAGTAGACGGCGCAATTATTGGATCTCTCATGTACCTTGTAGCGAGCATTATAGATATCATGTGTGCCACATGCTTGTGTTCAAGATTTCAAGTTGCTCCAAAAGTATCGCATCTAATGGCTATCAAAAGAATTTTAAGTATCTTAAAGGGGAATCTAAGTTGAGATTAATCTCTATGCATATATGGATAGTAACTATGGAGGATGCAACATCAACAAAAATATTGGACCAAAAGAACCAATGAGCCAGATCAGAAAAACCTTTAAGTCCCACAAGACATCACAACAACTGCTAAAGACTTGATGAGCTGTTTGACAGAGTCTGAAGATCAACACCTGAAGACTAAAGTACTGAAGACTTCAACAGCTGAAGACCAAAGTTTGAAGATCAACAGCTGAAGACTAAAGTATTGAAGATCAACAGCTGAAGTACAAAGACTGAAGATATCAGCTGAAGACATCAGCTGAAGACATCAGCTGAAGACATCAGCTGAAGACATCAGCTGAAGACATCAGCTGAAGACATCACCTGAAGACATCAGCTGATGACAACAACTGAAGATCAAGAAGTCCAAGTACTAAAGCCTTCAGAGTTTGTCACAACAGCTGAAGAAGCATTCTTCAGTTGTTGTGATGGTTTCCTTTCAGTAGTTTTATTTTCTATTTCAGTACTTGTAAAACGACTGAAGAGCATGTTCTTCAGTCGTTGTAGTTTCAGTAGTTTCTTTTCAGTAGTTGTAGTGATTGTTAACACTTGGTATTTTTGTAAGAAGATGTTAGCGGTTTGACATCTTCAGTAGTTGTGTTAACTTTCAGTAGTTTGAATAATTCTGTTAGATGTCACTATCAAGTGACATCAGCAGACGTCACATCTCCTATATAAGAGATGTTGACCTAATTGTACGTGTGACATTTTGCCACCACGAAAGCATACGAATGAAATATTCTATTTGCAGAATTCTCTCTCTCTATAACCGTTTACTCTTACATTGAATATCAATTGTGTTATTGTGAATTGTCTAATTCATTGTTCGAATTCCACTGCAATACTCTCTAATCAATAAAACTTAGATCACTGATCCTAACAAATGGTATTAGTGCTGGTTAATCATTGATCGATCTAACAATTGATCATTGAAACTGCTATTTGATATCTATGTTTGATTGAATTAGCATATTTGCAAGAATTGGTTATAGATAATTGAATCTCTGTTGCTTTCGTTATTTGCTTTGAGTTTTCTCTTGGTTCAATTTGGTTTGTTGTGTTTTGTTCTAAATCTATTAAAACTTAATTGAATTTGGTTGAATCTGAGAATGACTACTCCTTCTAATGACCCTCACAATACCAGTTCCTCAACCAAGCCTCTGATGCTGGTTTGGACTGAGTATAACATATGGCAACGAAGAATGCTTCATCACCTGTCTGTTAACAGTTCAGGTTGTTGGACATCTGTGGTACATGGTCCACACAAGCCTATGGTGAAAAATCCGGAAACCAATCAAATGGTTCCGAAGAAGAAGGAACAATACTCAGATGAGGACCGGAAACTGTTTGAGATTGATGCTAAAGCGCATGGTATTCTGGCCATGGCTCTGCTAATGAAATCTATTCAGGGCTTATGCATCATGAAACTGCTCATGATCTCTGGAATGCATTGAAGGAACAATTCGGTGGAACTGATGAGGTCTTAGCAAACAATAGAGAAATCCTTGCCCAACAATATGAGACATTCTCTCATAGGAAGGGTGAGACACTGACTCAATAGTTTGAGCGCTTTTCCTGTTTGATCTCTGAGCTGAAAATGGTCAAACATGAATACACCAATAGCCAGATGAACAACAGATTCCTCAGATCAATGCCTGAGAGATGGGACACATACACCATTGTCCTACGCTCCAGTGCAAATCTGGATAGCCTATCTCTCACCCAACTCCATGGGAAACTGCTTACATTTGAAAGAGAGATAGAGCAGAAAAGGAAACTGGCATCTTCAGGAAAGCTCATTGATGACTTTGTACCAGGGAACACTGCCTTGGTTGGTAATGAGTCAGAATATACTACATCTGAAAGTAATTATGATGAGCATATAGATTTCTCTTCAAACAGTCCTGATCATGCATTTGTTGGTGTTGATAGTCAGTCTAGCTGTAATAGTGACAATTTGTGCTTCATCATCGATGATCTGAAGGGTATTGCTGATAATGACTTAGAAGAGATGGATATTCTAAGCCAAATGGCCTTGGTTAATATCAGATCTCAAAAATTCTATAAGAGAACTGGTAGGAAATTCCCTAGACTCTCTGGCAAAACCAAAGTTGGTTTTGACAAGAATAAGTTGAGGTGTCACAAATGCCACAGGCTTGGGCACTTTGCAAGAGAGTGTAGATCATCTGGATCTAACTCCTCTGCACCCTTTGTGACCTTTCCAAGTAATATTCAACAAAACAGAGGGCAACATCCTGCTAGTTCTAGTCATCATTCACAACCTATATCTCCTGCATATTTTGTCCCTCAGGGTCCAATGCCATATCCATATCCCTGCTATTACATGCCTCAGCCAAATCCAGTTCAAGCTCCTATTGCACAACAACCACAAGCATTACCTGAGCCTCTACCATCTCAATCATCTCAATCACAACCTCATCACAGCTTCTTCACCCCTGGCATTGTTGACTGGAGCAGTTTACCAGATGATCTCTCTGGTAATGAGCATTTATTTGCTGGTGATGGTTAACATGGTGGTGAACATCCTTTTGGGAATCTAGCTCTCATGGCCCTGGAATCTATTTAGAGTTCATGCTCCAATGCATCTTCTTCACAGGTAACCCAGGTATCCTCTAAGGCTAAGGCCAAGCTTTGTTCTGAATCTTGCATAGATGCATTTATCTCTATTAGAGAGGAAAATGTAGCTTTAATAAATCAAAATTTAGAACTTGAGCAAAACCTCTCCAAAAGAAAAGCTGAATATGAGTCTGTTATTAAGGATAAAGATGATGAGATTTATAAGCTTAAATGCCAATTAAATGACGAAAAGGCTAAGCTAGAGGTCATTCTTGAGGACCATAGAGAACTCAAACAAAAACTTGCAGTTACCCAAGTTGAGTGTGACCGCTGGGTGTCATCAAGCAAGGGATTTGAAATGTTGCTCAGCAAACAATCTGCTTCGAATGTGAAGTTTGGAATTGGTTACAACCACATTGCACCACCAACAGATTTTACTCCAAAACCAATAGTAAAATCTGAAGGTGAAAGCAATTTCCAAACCACATCATCATGTGCATCATCCTCAAGTGATCTCCCAAAATCACAAGATGAAATCAGTGTTGATACCTCAGCAAATCAATTAGCTGATGGGTTAACTACTGATAAGCACATGAAGCTGAGTACTTCAGATGTTGTCCCTCAAAGTACCTCAAGTACTGAAGGGAAAGTTACAACTGAAAAGCATTTCAAATGAGCTGAAATAAAAGGATTAACAACTGCTGATAAAGAACAGCTGAAGAACAAGTCTTCAGTTGTTACAGATCCTTCGGTACTAAACAAAAGTACTAAAAGGAGGAAAGTACTGAAGCGCACACCTTCAGTAGTTTCCATATCAGTAGTTGATCAATCCAAAATGAAGAATAAGCCATGTGAAATATGTGGTAAATTCATTATCTTTTTGATGAATGTTGGTACAAAAAGGGTTCCAAATTGAACAGAGATAAGCTCATTAAAATCCAGATGGATGAAATGAAAACTGAGTTTGAGACCAAGTTTGTACCACAATCATCCCAATGTGATAAACCCAAGACTTCAACTAAATCCAAAAAGAAGGATAGGGTTCATCACATAATAGCTGATAGTGCTCCTAATGATAAACATCAGACTAAGTCTGTGAATTTTAAGGAGGAAATGGTAGGTCACATGAACTCATCAAACACAAGTACTGATATGTCACAAGAGCTGAAAGCTTTGGCTACAAATCAGACACAACTTGTTATGATGGTTCAGCATTTGTTGGGGAGAGTTAACCAACTAGATGCACCTGTGATCAAACCACTGAAAAGGCATTCCATGCCCAAATCCAAGGAATCCATTTCAGTACCATCTCCTTCTTCATCAGCTATTAATCATAAGAAACAAGTTATGGTTACATCTATTGATGAAAACAGACCCAAAACCGAAAAGGTTTGGGTCTTTAAACCTAACTAATTACTTTTGATGAATGCAGGGTTCTTCAGCATGCCAAAGGAGCATCTGGTATGTGGACAGTGGAGGATCTATGCATATGACTGGGAGCAGTTCTCTTCTTAATGACTACTCTCAAGGAAAGAAGGGTTTTGTTTCATTTGGAAATGATGCCAAGGGTTACATCATTGGGAAAGGATTTGTGTCTAATGGAAAAATCCGGTTTGATGATGTTAATCATGTGGAGAATCTCAAGTATAATCTGCTGAGTGTCATTCAGATGTGTGATAAAGGGCATGTTGCACTTTTCACAAGCCAGAACTGCAGGATTCTGTCTTCCCAAGTTCTGAGGCTGATTGACAAGGTATTGGATGAACATACTCTCCTGAAGGCCAATAGGATTGGAAGAGTATATGCCTTGGATTTGTCAAAGAAGATTGATTTGAAGGGTCATCCATGCTTGTTCTCCAAAGCCTCTCCTCAGGAATCTAAACTGTGGCATAGAAGGCTGGGTCATGTTAATCTCAAAAACATGAATCAACTGATCCACAATAGTTTAGTGAGAGGTCTACCAATAAAGGAGTTCCACTGTGATGAAACCTGCATTGCTTGTTTAAAAGGAAAACAAGACAAAGTCTCATTCCCTCCTATTGAAGAACCTAAGTCCACTGCCTGCTTGCAGTTACTGCACATGGATCTATTTGGTCCTTTGAGAGTGATGAGCATGGCAAAGAAGAAATACTGTCTGGTAATTATGGATGATTACTCAAGATTTGTATGGACTTTCTTTCTGCATTCAAAGGATGAGGTCGCTCAGAAGATTATAAACTTTGTGTTATATGTTGAGAAGCAGTATTCCCTATCTGTCAAGTGTATGAGAAATGATAATTGAACAGAATTTAGAAACAATACACTTGATGATTTTTATCTCTCAAAGGGAATCAAGAGGCAGTTTAGCATCCCAAGGACTCCAGAACAAAATGGAGTAGTGGAGAGAAAGAACAGGACCTTAATTAAAGCTGCAAGGTCTATGTTGGCTGACTCTGGTTGGCCATTGACCTTTTGGGCTGAAGCTGTCAATACAGCTTGCTATGTGCAAAATAGAGTGTTAGTAAATCAGAGGTTGATGAAGACTCCATATGAAGTTCTACATCATTTGGCTCCTTTGATTTCATTTTTCAGAGCCTTTGGGTGTCCTTGTTTCATTCTCAACACAAAGGATCAACTCCACAAATTTGATCCTAAGGTGGATGTAGGGTATTTTGTTGGTTATTCATCTACTTGCAAGGCATACAGAGTCTTCAAATGCAGAACAAAGATAGTTGAAGAGACTCTGCATGTGAAGTTTAATGAATCTCTAAAGGACAAGATTCCACAAAACCTGTGGAATTATTTGATTTGGACATACTGCAATATGTTCCTTATCAACCTCCCGCTGTTGTAGATCATGTGGATAAATCATCTTCTGCAGCATGTCTTCCACCTGGTAGTACTGAAGATGATGATGATACCAGTACTCGCCTTTTCAAGTTTAGTGACCAACTGCCTGAGTCTGCTAAACTTGATGTTCCTGTAGCTTGAGTAGCTCCATCCACAACAAATGCTGATGAGATTTCTGATTCCTCTACATTATTTGACTTGCCATCTAATACTTGGTTTCAAGAATCTGGATCAACATCTGCTGCTGCTGAGCCTGCTACAAACACTTGCACTGATCTCATAGTGTACCAAGAGCTGAAGAATCACCCCATGTCTCAACTCATTGGTGATATCAATGCTGGTGTCTCAACCAGAAGTCAATTGTCTATCTTCTGCTTCTATGCTCTCTTCATCAGTCAGCTAGAGCCAAAGAACTATCATGTTGCTTTGAGAGACAATGGATGGGTTGAAGCCATGCAGCTTGAGCTACTTCAGTTCAAAAAGCAGCAAGTGTGGGAACTGGTTCCTCTACCCCCAAGTAAGTGTGCAATAGGCACTAAATGGGTGTTTAGGAATAAAACTGATGAAAATGGGCTTATTGTCAAGAACAAGGCTAGACTGGTTGTACAAGGGTTTTCACAAGAAAAAGGTATTGATTATGATGAAACCTTTGCCCCTGTAGCCAGACTAGAGGCAATTAGATTGTTCTTAGCCTATGCTGCATTCCACAATCTTAAAGTTTTTCAAATGGATGTCAAAAGTGCATTTTTATATGGTAAAATAAAAGAAGAGGTTTATGTGTGTCAACCACCAGGTTTTGAGGATAATAAACATCCAGATTGGGTTTACAAGCTTGATAAGGCTCTTTATGGGTTGAAACAAGCTCCTAGAGCCTGGTATGAAACATTATCAAATTTTCTTCTTCAAAATAATTTCACTAGAGGCTCCATAGATAAAACTTTGTTCATTAAGAAGGTGGATCAGCATAAGCTACTTGTTCAAATTTATGTTGATGATATTATTTTTGCATCCTCTGATCCCCAGTTGTGTGATGATTTTACATGTTTAATGAAACAAAAGTTTGAAATGAGTGCAATAGGAGATTTACAGTTCTTTCTAGGCTTGCAAATCAAGCAAAAGGTTGATGGAACCTTTATTCATCAGTCAAAATATACAAAAGATCTTTTGAATAAGTTTGATTTACAAAATTGTAAGCCCTGTTCTACTCCCATGTGCAACACCACACAACTGGATGTCGATCAGAAAGGTAAAGCTGTTGATGAAACACTTTACAGATGTATGATTGGGTCCTTGATGTACTTAACAGCTTCTAGACCAGATATCATGTTTGCAACTTGTGTTTGTGCTAGATTTCGGCTGCTCCTAAAGAGTCTCATTTGATTGCAGTCAAGAGGATCTTTAGATATCTACAAGGTACACAATCTCTAGGTTTATGGTATTCCACTGGACACTCTTGCAAATTAGTTGCCTTTTCTGATAGTGACTATGCAGGGTGTAAGTTAACCAGAAATTCAACTTCTGGCGGATGTCAATTCCTAGGCAACTGTTTGATTTCTTGGCAGAGTAAGAAACAAACATCTGTTGCTACATCCACTGCTGAAGCAGAGTACATTGCTGCTGCAAGTTGTACATCTCAGGTACTCTGGCTTCAGAACCAACTTTTGGATTATGGCATTACAGAGACTAAGACTCCATTATTAATGGACAGTGCTTCAGCTCTTTGCATTGTCAAGAATCCTGTCCAGCACTCTAGGACCAAACATATAGAGATCAGACACCATTTTATTAGGGACTGTTTTGAAAAAGGTCTGATTGATCCAAAGTTTGTGCCTAGTGCTAATGAGCTTGCAGACATTTTTACTAAGCCTTTGGACTGTTCAACTTTCCAAAACTTAGTTTTAAGGCTAGAATAAGTGACAACTACTGATGATCTCAGTAAACAACTACTGATGATCATTAGTAAACATGTGACAAATAAGTACTGATTTTGTTACAAACTACTGATGTAGTTATAACTACTGATGTTAGTAAAAACAGATAAGTACTGATGTCCTATGAAACAACTGAAAACAGCCAAAAAGACTGATGAGTAAGTGTTGAGGACAGTTTGAAACAACTGAAAAGCTAAGAATTGATGAAAACTACTGATGAGAATTTTCTCTTCAGTTGTTTCTAAAACTGTTGTTTCACCTTAAATAGCTGATGACAAAACCATGTCTTCAGTAGTTTCACAACTACTGATGACTAACACCAAGTCCTCAGCTATTTACAAGAACTGATGATAAAACCATGTCTTCAGTAGTTTTACAACTACTGATGACTAACACCAAGTTATCAGTTGTTTACAATATCTGAAGATAAAACCAAGGTTTTCAGTAGTTTCACAACTACTGATGACTAACACCAAGTCTTCAGTTATTTTCAAACGTCTGATAGTTAAAACCAAGTCTTCAGTTGTTTTTGTAACAACTAATGACAACACCAATACTTTCAATCGTTTTCTTTTCAGCCTTTTCTAAACCTATAAATACTTGTACTTGTCGCCAAACGTTTCATTAGCCGTTTTCAAATCTCTCTCTCTCAACAATGGCGACCAGGAAACTCAAACCCCGACACAACTGTGTTGCCTACCTTACAAAATCGGCCTTCTGGAACAAGTTTGACACTGCCATCGATCTTATGGTGGATTCCCCGTACCGAACAGCCTTTCTTCGGAATCCTACCATATATCCAGACTCCTTATCCCAGTTCTGGACCAATGTTTCTATAATCACTGGTGAGAATGATAACCAAATCATTCTACAGTCGTTGGTAAACCAGAAACAGGTGCTCATCACTGCAGACATCATTCGTAATACCCTAAATTTGCATGATGGCACCTATCCTAAAGAATACCCGAAGGCACCACTGATATGTCTTTCATTAATAATGGGTATGAAGGTGACATAAGTGCTACAACCATACTGAAGAAGCACTTCCATGATGCAGAACAACTTATTTTTCACATGGTGAATGTCTGCCTAGCTTTGAAGACATCTTCTTGGGATCAAATGTCTTCCGATGGCAACAGGTATTGTATTCTATCCTTGAGCAACAAAATCTAAATTTTTCTGAGATAGTTTTCATGGAATTAAAGGATCTAGCTCAGAAACCTGTGGCAAATAGATGGCTACTTTATCCTAGGTTTCTGATGGCCATTATTTTAAATCAGCTAAAATCTGATGGACTTGTTAGTCTTGGAGTTCCTGCTCCAGCTATTTTAGCTGAGGTATACTCCCGACATAACACAGACCCTACTCTCAAAGGGGCTGCCCGAATGCTAAAACCCAAGCAGAGGGAAACCACAGCCTCCACTTCCAGATCCAAAGTCCCCACCAAACCCAAAACACAAAAACCCAAAAAGACTACTCAGGGAGATGAGTCCCCTGAGGATGTCCCTGTACCACCAACACAGGATATACATACTGGTTCTAACCCCCCAGTTATGTCAAAGACTCAACCTGCTAAAGTCGCACAGGTATCCTCTCAACAGGATCCTGTTGCAACCAATATTGGGGATCCTACATTGCTGGAACCTATCTCAATTGAGAGGGTTACCATTGAAGAGCACCTCTCACCCCAAGTGCAATCTGCTTCGGATCACTCTCCACATGCAACCGCCCCTCAAAGCCCAACACTTATTGTTGCAAAACTGCTGAGTCAGTTGCACTCCTCACCCCATCCCTAGAAACCAATTACAACTGGGAATACCTCAACCATTGAGGGGGAGGACCAAAGTGCTTCTGATAACCCATGGCACAGGGGTTACCATGTTCAATCTCCAAGTGTAGAAAAGGAGATTCGAACTTCTGGTAAGGCTGCCACTTCTACTGATTCAGCAAATGATCAGGATGAAGTTAGTACCATCCATAAGACCTCACCAGAGGCAACTGCCAATGAAGGACATAGTCCTGAGGCAGGAAGTGCCCAGTACTAAGAACAAGGGGCACATGCTACCACTGATCTACACTCAGAGCATGTACATCCTAATTCACTCAGGAGGTCAGGTGATTCAGCACAGACTGATGATGACCTGGGCTTTTTCTATGATGTTCTAGCCCACAATACCATCCTAGAGAATGAGGTGAGCAGACTCAAAGAGCTGTTGGCCAAAATGTCTCAGGATCAAAGACCATCTACCCTAATAACCCCACAAATGGCACCTTCAATTGAAGTTTTACCAAACAATGAGCCTACACACATAACTGAGCCACCAGCCTCTGCTTTTGGCACCACCCCTCAGGGACAGAACCCCTCTGAGCAGATGGTTGCTATCTTTCAAAACTCCTTACCTCTCATCACTCCCATCATCACTATCATAGTGCATAAAGCCATTGATGAAAGGACTCCCTCAAATCTATAAACCCTCATTGATGATGTTGTTCATAAATCTCTTTCTGCCTTCCAAACCCCTGATTCCAATGCAACCAAAAAGGGGGAGACTGCAAAGTCTAAGGCAGTGAAAGACAAGAAAAGAAAGAGAGTTGATGCTGTGAAAGAGCCTGAAAAAGAGAAAGAGCCTGAGAAAGGGAAGGAGGTTGAAAAAGAACTGATCTCAGAACAGCTGATTACATATAAAAGAAAGAAAAGTGCTAAGTCAAGAGCTGATGAAGAAAAATCATTAGAAGACCTTGTTAAAGATGCTGATGAAGCTCATAGCAGATCAATGGATACAATTATAGATCAGCTATTTAGACATGGTCATGATACAGCCACATTAGACTCTGAGATCAGAAGGCTGGAAATAGAAGAGATACAATCAAGATGGGCGGTTATAGTGTGTTGGAAAGGGAAAGATTGGAAATCATGATCAGGTTCATAGCTAAGTATCTTGGAAGATCATTGATTGAAATGAAGTCATGGTCCAGGGATAGCATCTTGGCAATAACCACCAAGATCTGTTCGTCTGAAGTATATACCAAAGGGCTGGTCATTGAAGCCTTTAATGAAGCTGGTGCTGGGAGCAGGTCTTGGGAGCAGGTCTGAACTGGTAAAACAATCTAAAGCCTTACTTACATCCAAAATGCTAGAACAGCCTGTCAAAATTCCCACACCAAAACCACCACAAGCACAACCCACTAAACCAATTCCCTTACCCACAAAACCAATAGCCGATGATGTACCCCAAAAGAGGAAGAGAAGCGTACTGAGGCTAGAAGAGGAAGAAGAAGATAATGATGAAGATGAAGATAGGCTGCCAATCTCAGCTGTTATACAGTTGCCTAAGGCCATAAGTAACCCTCCAACAATTACTCCTGAATCTCAAAGACAAATTGTGAAAGTGAAATTAGAAGAAGAAGAGCTTCACAAACAACATGATGAGGAATTGTAGACAAGAGTCGACAAAGCATATGCTGCCACATCTTCAATCATCAATATGAAGAAACATGCTCAGAGATTATACACTCTTAGACACACCTTTCAATATCAAAAAGAGAGAGTGAGGATTTGGCCTGATCCCAGGGTGTCTCATAGGATTCAAAAGAAAAATATTCCACAGAGATACATTGGCCAAGTAAAGAAGATTGTAGATGAAATGATCTCTCTGGCCTTTGTAGTATCACCTTGGGAGATCCTAGATGACTTCAAGAAAGCCTATAAAGCTAAACTGAGCCCACAAAAGATGCTGGAGAATAAAGTGGTGAAAAAGAGGTTAGTGTATAGGAGGCTTGAGGAAGTTAGAAAGAATGAGCTCCAGTTGTTCTTAGAGGGTGTTCACCCAGATGAATTCGCATATAGAATCATAACAACTGTGGAGCTAAAAAATGGGAAGCAGGTCAAATACCTCTCTGAGTACTATGGGCCAGAATCACTCTTTGAAGGAGAAGCAGAAGAGCTTACCATGGAGGAACAAGTAACCTTCATTGAGGCCTATACAAGGGAGTCTTACAGACTCATATTTGGGAAGTAGATCTCATGGATGGGGTAACAGCTCTGTGTCCAGTTCCCCAAGACAGAGTTTCCATCCATCCTTTGCCAAACAATCATTAAGACTTCTTCCCAGGCCTGTGCTTACAAGGGTCACTTCTGAGCTGATCTAGAAGACAAAAAGACCAATCTTTCTGCCATAATAAGTGGGACATTTTCAATAAGCTTAAAGGTTTTGGCTGCATTGGTTCAGAGGGAGTTTGTTGGACCAAAAGAACCAATGATCCAGATCAAAAAAACATTTAAGTCCCACAAGACATCACAACAACTGCTGAAGACTTGGTCAGCTGTTTGACAAAGTCTGAACATCAACACCTGAAGACTAAAGTACTGAAGACTTCAACAGCTGAAGACCAAAGTCTGAAGATCAACAGCTGAAGACTAAAGTACTGAAAATCAACAGCTGAAGTACAAAGAGTGAAGATATCAGCTGAAGACATCAACTGATGACAACAACTGAAGATCAAGAAGTCCAAGTACTGAAGCCTTTAGAGTTTGTCACAACAGCTGAAGAAGCATTCTTCAGTTGTTGTGATGGTTTCCTTTCAGTAGTTTTAGTTTCTATTTCAGTACTTGTAAAACGACTGAAGAGCATGTTCTTCAATCGTTGTAGTTTCAGTAGTTTCTTTTCAGTAGTTGTAGTGATTGTTAACACTTGGTATTTTTGTAAGAAGATGTCAGCTGTTTGACATCTTCAGTAGTTGTGTTAACTTTCAGTAGTTTGAATAATTCTGTTAGATGTCACTATCAAGTGACATCAGCAGACGTCACATCTCCTATATAAGAGATGTTGACCTAATTGTATGTGTGACAATTTGCCACCACGAAAGCATATGAATGAAATATTCTATTTGCAGAATTCTCTCTCTCTATAACCGTTTACTCTTACATTGAATATCAATTGGGTTCTTGTGAATTGTCTAATTCATTGTTCGAATTCCGATGGAATACTCTCTAATCAATCAAACCTAGATCACTGAGCCTAACAAAAAATTACACTTCAGGAGGATATCAATTTCTAGAGGGAAGATTAGTCTCATGGAAAAGCAAGAAACAAACTTGGGTGTCTACATCATCTGCTAAAGCAGAGTACATTACTGCATCTAGTTGTTGTGCTCTGGTGCTATGGATTCAAACTTAACTTAGAGAATATGGAGTAACGTTCATGAAGATTACAATTGAGAACCATAATGCCATCTCAATCACTAATAATCAAGTTTAGAATTCAAAAACAAAACACATTAACATTAGGTATCATTTCATTAGAGATTGTGTTGAAAAGAAAATCATTACATTTATTAAAGTCCATACAAATTAACAACATGTAGATCTTTTCATAAAGTCATTTGATGAAAAAAGATTTAAATATCTTGTATCTACTATTCAGATGATAAACTTTGAATAATTAAATGGTTTACATAGTGATCGTACGTGTCTAAAATGGGTAAAATTGGGCATCTGCTAAATATCGCAAATTGGCTGATAAGCACAATTCAAAATATAGGACAAATTCAGTACATGTCTTTTAAAAAAATATGATAGGACCCACTTTTATATACTAATATGTAGTGGCACCATTGTTGTTGCCTAGAAAGTCTATTACATCCGCACAAGCCATCGAATATTACAATACAATGATACAATTTTAAAATAACACTATTATATATTATCCACATACTGCTAAATTTAAACTTTTCCCACCATGGTCATCTTCAATCTTTGTCTGAAAGCAAAAGCATTCCAAATCCTCATATCTTTCAAACCTTACTAAAGTTTGATCTCAAAAGTTTTTCATGGCCACTCAAAACCTATAGTTCAGACCGAATCAAAATATCTCCGAATAACTTGAACCCATTGGTGATCATGTCCATGATCTAATTCTTCAACTCTTGCATAATAGTGATTATGCTTTTGCAATCTTTATAGACCTAGGGATTTGTGAGTCATACATTTGAGAATTCTGGAATACATGTTCTATTCAGAGGGAACATGGAACAAAAGTCCTCACCGCGACGACATAAGGACTAAGATCACCATCTCCTGCGAAAAGATTCGAAAACATCTGCAGTTGAATGATTCAAATGGTGAATCTTCATTCTCTAAAAAAGTGGTAAATGCCATTGTCAAAGACATATGATATGAAGTAGAGGTGGGCATAAAACTAGTACGAAAACCGGTTCGGCCAAAAAAACCCGAAACCGGTTTGGCCCAAACCGGTTTATAACCGACAGTTTCCCTTCTATTTGGACATTTCACATACGAAACCGGTTCCTAAACTGGCCAGTTTCAAATCGGTTTAAAATTGGATTCCAAACCGGTTTTCAAGCCGCTTTTTAAAAATTAACTATTGCATAACGACTATATAGCTGTTTTTAGACAGTTTGGATGCTTTTTGACCATTTTGGTTGGTTTTTTATCATTATACCCTCATTAGGTTGGTATTTAATGTATTGAATGTTTTGGTTGAATCACAATAACTTAAAATTCTCACTACTCTCGAGAATCACAAAAACGCTCACGAATAATTTTGTTTTACAAAAACTCTCTCAAAAATCTCTTAAATGGCTTCATCAAGTGCTCAATCATCCGTTGGTTGTGAAGCGTATTCAAGCAACTTGAAGGTAGAAATCCTTCCTACGAATATGAACCCCAAAAATATGTTGCAATGATGATTTATGTCAAATGGCTAGCAGTCCAAACAAGGCTTGTTGCAAGTTTTGTCATAAGTTTTTCAAAAGGATGCAAACACAAGGTTGAAAAACCATATTTCAAATATATATTGTAAGGCGTTGAAAGGTGAACCTTCTAAAGGTCAAGCTTTGATGACAAACGAAGGAAATATTTGGGCTTATAACGTGATGCGATTCAATAGCAAGTGGCGCATTTTGTAATTCAAGAGAGTTTTCCCTTCAAACATTGCGACAATTAACATTTGATTCGACTCATTCAACAAACTCTCCAACCACGTTACACCAATGTAAATTGTATTACTCTTTGAAGAGATTGTTTAAAACTATGAAAAAAAGCTAAAACTGAATTAATATTGTTGGACCAAAAGAACCAATGAGCCAAGATCAGAAAACCTCTAAGTCCCACATGATATCACAACAACTGCTGAAGGCTTCATCAGCAGTTCGACAAGTACTGAAGACTTCAACGGCTGAAGATCAGTACTGAAGACTTAAACAGCTGAAGACTAAAGTGCTGAAGTCCAATAGCTGAAGAACACAAGTGCTGAAGCTGAAGACTAAAGTGCTGAAGTCAAACAGCTGAAGAACACAAGTGCTGAAGCTGAAGACCAAAGTACTGAAGTTCAACAGCTGAAGAGTCCACAAGTGCTGAAGATCAACAACTGATGTACAAAGTCTGAAGACAAAGACTGAAGACATCAGCTATGACATCTACTGAAGTCATCAGCGGATGAAGCGTCTGAAGTTCAAGTCTGAAGACCAAGTGCTGAAGTTTCAGTAGTTTGTCACAACAGCTGAAGAGTACTTCTTCAGTAGTTGTGTTTATCAGTAGTTTTATGTTTTTGCTTTCAGTAGTTTTGTAAAACGACTGAAGAGCTTGTTCTTCAGTCCTTGTAGTTTCAGTAGTTTCTTATCAGTAGTTTTGTAATAAGTAAACACTTAGCTTCTTGTAAGAAGATGTCAGTTGTTAGACATCTTCAGTAGTTTTAGTGTTTCAGTAGTTTGTTAAATAACGGTTAGATGTCACTATCAAGTGACATCAGCCTACGTCATTTTTCCTTATATAAGGAAGAATGACCTAAATTGTAATTTTGTGAAAGCCATGCCAAAAGCGTGTGATTGAATGAAATATTCCTTTTGCAGAAACTTTCTCTCTATATAACTAATTTTGTTCATTGCTATATCTTTGGTATTCTTGCTCGAATTGTGCTAGTTGGTACTCTATTTCGCTGCTGAAATCATTCGAATCAATCAAACTAGATGCTGAGATCCTATCAAATGGTATCAGAGCTGGTTAATCATTGATCGATCTAACAATTGATCATTGAAACTGCTCATTTGCTCTAAGTTTGATCGAACTAGCAAATTCGCACGAATCTGTTATAGAGATTGAAGTTCTGTCGCTTTTGGCTATTCTAATTGAGGTTCTTAGTGGTTTTGAGCTAAATTTGTTTTGCTTATCTTGAATTTGTCTGAATTTTCGAAAATGACTACACCTTCTAATGATCCACACGATACTGGTTCCTCAACCAAGCCTCCGATGCTGGTTAGGAATGAGTATAACATTTGGCAACGCAGAATGCTCCATCACCTGTCTGTCAATAGTTCAGGTTGTTGGACATCCGTGGTACATGGACCACATAAGCCAATGGTGAATCATCCGGAAATAAATCAGTTGATTCCGAAGAAGAAGGAACAATACTCTCATGAGGACAAGAAGTTGTTTGAGATTGATGCTAAAGCCCATGGAATTCTGGCCATGGCACTGCCTAATGAAATCTATTCTGGGCTTATGCATCATGAAACTGCTCATGACCTTTGGAATGCACTGAAAGAACAATTTGGTGGCACTGATGAGGTCTTAGCAAACAACAGGGAAATCCTCGCCCAACAGTATGAGACTTTTGCTCATAGAAAGGGTGAGACTCTGACTCAGTAGTTTGAGCGGTTTTCATGTTTAATCTCTTAGTTGAAAATGGTTAAACATGAATATACCAAAAGTCAAATGAACCACAGATTCCTCAGATCACTACCTGACAGATGGGACACATATACAATTGTCCTACGCTCCAGTGCAAATCTGGATAGCCTATCTCTCACCCAACTTCATGGGAAACTACTTACATTTGAAAGAGAGATAGAGCAGAAAAGGAAACTGGCTTCATCTGGTAAGCTCACTGAAGACTTTATACTAGGCAACACTGCCTTGGTTGGTCATGAGTAAGAATATGCTTCATCTGAATGCCAGTATGATGAGCATATTGATTTCTCTTCAAACACTTCTGATTCTGCATTTGTGAGTGTTGATAGTCAGTTTACTGGGTGTAATAATGACAATCTATGCTTCATCATGGATGATCTCAAGGGGATTGCTGATGATGACTTAGAAGAGATGGATATTTTGAGCCAAATGGCCTTGATAAATATCAGATCTCAGAAGTTCTACAAAAGAACTGGAAGAAAGTTCCCAGGACTCTCTAGCAAAACCAAAGTTGGTTTTGACAAGAGTAAGTTGAGGTGTCACAAATGCCACAGGCTTGGACACTTTGCTAGAGAATGTAGATCATCTGGATCTAATTCTTCTGCACCCTTTGTGACTTTCCCTGGCAATAGTTAACAACACAGAGGGCAACATCCTGTCAATTCTGGTCATCATTCTCAACCACAATCTCCTGCATATTTTGTTCCCCAGGGTCAAATGCCATATCCTTACCCTTGTTATCGCATGCCACAAACCAGTCAGGTTCAAGCACCCATTGCTCAACAACTACATGCTCTTCCTGAGCCTCAACCATCTCAATCTCATCAACCTCCTCAACCTCAAAAACACAGCTTCTTCACCCCTAGAGTTGTTGACTGGAGCAGTTTACCAGATGACATGTCTGGTCATGAACAACTGTTCACAGGTGCTGGTCAACATGGTGGTGACAATCCTTTTGGGAATCTGGCACGTATGGCTCTGGAGTCTGCAGATGGATCATCCTCAAATGCCTCTTCATCACAGGTATCACAGGTATCCTCTGAGGCTAAGGCCAAATTATGTTCTGAAACATGCATAGCAGCATTTGCCTCTATTAGAGAAGCAAATGTAGCTTTAATTAATAAGAACATAGAGCTAGAAAAGATCATTTCTAAAAGAAAAGCTGAGTTTGAGTCTATGCTTAAAGAGAAAAATGATGAGATTTATAAACTTAAATGCCAAATCACTGATGATAAGGCTAGGGAAGAGGTACTTTTAGAAAAGTACAAAGACCTCAAAGAAACCCTTGCAGTCACCCAAGTAGAGTGTGATTGATGGGTACAATCATGCAAAGGTTTTGAAATGCTTCTTAGTAAGCAATCAGCTTCCAATGTGAAGTTTGGTATTGGTTATAATCACACTGCTCCTCCTACAGATTTTGCTTCAAGAGCAGAAGTGAAATCTGATGGAGAAAGCAATAACCAATCCACCTCATCATGTGATTCACTTTCTGATAGAGCACCATCAGAAGTTGAAGTTAGTATTATTCCCTCGTTGAACCTATCAGCTGATCTTGATAGTTCAAATACTAACACTCACATGATCAAAGAGTTGATCAACTCAGGAGTTATTTCTGGAAGTCCTGAAAGGACTGGAGAGCAAGATTTAACACCTGAAGTTCAAACTCCAACTACTGTCAGCACTGAAGAGAAGAAAACTGTCAGTAGAAAGGGTTTGAAGACTACTAAAGAGGAAGTCAAGAAAGCAAATAGTGCTTCCAAAGTGCTGAAGAACAAGTCTTCAGTAGTTTCATTCTCTTTAGTTGATGATCAACATAAGATGAAGAAGAAACCATGTGAAATATGTGGTTTGTTCAATCATCTTACAGATGATTGTTGGTACAAAAGAGGATCCAAACTCAAACATAAAGAGGAAATTAAAGAGAAAATGGTTAAAATGAAAACTGAGTTTGAAGCCACATTTGTACCAGCAACATCAAATCCTGTAACCCTTAAGTCCAAAAAGAAATCCAAAAAGAAGGGGTTAAACAGGTAACAACTGAGATTGCTCAAAAGAAGAAGGTGCAACATAGGAACTTATCAAACTCCAATGCCAATGTGTCTGGAGAGCTGAAAGTTTTATCACAAAATCAGACACAGCTGGTTATGATGGTTCAACATCTATTGGGAAGAATTAACCAATTAGATGTTCCTATGTTGAAACCACAGAAAAAGAGGTCCAAGCCAAAGGATTCCTCTTCTTCACCATCTTCTTCCTCTCAGGCTGTTGTTTCCAACAAACCTATTAGTTTACCTTTTGTTGATGAGAACAGGCCCAAAACCAAAAAGGTTTGGGTCTCAAAATCTAACTAATTTGTTGTGTTTTGCAGGGTTCTTCAACATACCACAGAGGCATCTGGTATGTAGACAGTGGAGGATCCATGCATATGACAGGAAACAGATCACTTCTTAATGACTACTCTCAAGGAAGGAAGGGGTTTGTATCATTTGGCAATGATGCAAAGGGTTACATCATCGGCAAAGGCTTTGTTTCCAATGGGGAAATAAAGTTTGATGATGTTAACCATGTGGAAAATCTCAAGTACAACCTTTTGAGTGTCAGTCAAATGTGTGACAAAGGCACGTTGCTCTTTTCACCAGTCAGAACTGTCGGATTCTATCATCCAAAGTTCTAAGTTTGATTGATAAGGTGTTGGATGAATACACTCTCCTGAAGGCCAACAGGACAGGAAGAGTGTATGCCTTAGATCTTTCCAAGAAAATAGATCTCAAAGGCCATCCTTGACTATTTTCCAAGGCTTCCCCTCAAGAATCTACTCTATGGCATAGAAGGCTGGGTCATGTTAATCTCAAAAACATAAATCAGCTTATAAACCATAGTTTAGTAAGGGGACTGCCTATGAAGGAGTTCAAATGTGAAGAAAACTGCACTGCTTGTTTAAAAGGAAAACAGCACAAAGCTTCATTTCCCTCCATAGAAGAACCTAAGTCCACTGCTGCTTACAGCTTCTTCACATGGATTTCTTTGGTCCTGTGAGAGTGATGAGTATGGCTAAGAAGAAATACTGTCTGGTAATTGTGGATGATTACTCCAGATTTGTATGGACTTTCTTCTTGCATTCAAAGGATGAGGCAGCTCAGAAGATTATCAACTTTGTGTTGTATGTTGAGAAGCAGTATTCCCTCTCAGTCAAGTGTATTAGAAGTGATAATGGAACAGAATTCAGAAACAATACACTTGATGAGTTTTACCTCTCAAAGGGAATCAAGAGGCAGTTTAGCATTCCAAGAACTCCTGAATAAAATGGAGTAGTGGAGAGAAAGAACAGGACCCTTATTGAAGCTGCAAGATCCATGTTGGCTAATTCTGGACTGCCAATGACTTTTTGGGCTGAAGCTGTCAATACAGCTTGCTATGTACAGAATAGAGTTCTAGTAAATCAGAGGTTGATGAAGACTCCATATGAAGTTCTTCATCATTTGGCCCCTCTAATTTCATTCTTCAGAGCTTTTGGGTGTCCTTGTTTCATTCTCAACACACGGGATCAACTCCCAAAATTTGATCCTAAGGTGGATGCAGGGTACTTTGTTGGTTATTCATCAACTTGCAAAGCATACAGAGTCTTCAACTGCAGAACAAAGATGGTTGAAGAGACTCTACATGTTAAGTTTAATGAATCTCCAAAGGACAAGATTCCACAAAGCCCTGTGGAGCTATTTGATTTGGACATACTGCAATATGTTCCTTATCAAACTCCTGCTATTGCTCCTGTCAACAGTTCACCACCTGGTGGTACTGCTGGTGCTGAAGATGATGATGATAGCAGTACTCACCTCTTCAGGTTTAGTGACCAACTGCCTGTTTCCTCTAAACCTGATGCTCCTGTAGCTTCAGTAGCTTCATCCACAACAAGTGCTGATGAGATTTCTGCATCTTCAACTTCATTTGAGTTGCCACCATCTACATGGTTCAAGAGTCTACATCAACATTTGTTGCTGCTAAAGGTTCTACAAACACTTGCACTGATCTCATTGTTTATCACGAGCTAAAGAATCACCCAATGTCTCAAATCATTAGTGATATCAATGCTGGAGTTTCAACCAGAAGTCAATTGTCCAATTTCTGCTTCTATGCTCTCTTCATCAGTCAGCTAGAGCCAAAGAATTATCATGTTGCACTTAGAGATAATGGCTGGGTTGAAGCAATGCAGCTTGAGCTTCTTCAGTTCAAGAAGCAGCAAGTGTGGGAGCTTGTTCCTCTTCCCCCAGGTAAGTGTGCAATAGGCACTAAATGGGTGTTTAGGAATAAAACAGATGAAAATGGGCTTATTGTTAAGAACAAGGCCAGACTGGTTGTTCAGGGGTTTGCACAAGAAGAAGGTATTGATTATGATGAAACCTTTGCCCCTGTAGCCAGACTGGAGGCAATTAGATTGTTCTTAGCCTATGCTGCACTCCACAATCTTAAAGTTTTTCAAATGGATGTTAAAAGTGCATTTTTATATGGTAAAATAAAAGAAGAAGTTTATGTGTGTCAACCACCAGGTTTTGAGGATAATAAACACCCAGAATGGGTATGCAAGCTTGATAAGGCTCTTTATGGGTTGAAACAAGCTCCTAGAGCCTGGTATGAGACATTATCTAACTTTCTTCTGCAAAATAATTTCACTAGAGGCTCCATAGATTAAACTTTATTTATTAAGAAGGTGGATCAGCATAAGCTACTTGTTGAAATTTATGTTGATGATATTATATTTGCATCCTCTGATCCCCAGTTGTGTGATGATTTTACAAAATTAATGCAAAGGAAGTTTGAAATGAGTGCAATGGGAGAATTACAGTTCTTTCTAGGCTTGCAAATCAAACAAAAAGCTAATGGAATTTTCATTCATCAGTCTAAATATACAAAAGATCTTTTAAATAAGTTTGATTTACAAAACTGTAAGCCCTGTTCTACTCCCATGTGCAACACCACACAATTGGATGTTGATCAGAAAGGTAAAGCTGTTGATGAAATGCTTTACAGATGTATGATTGGGTCCTTGATGTATTTAACAGCTTCTAGACCAGATATTATGTTTGCTACATGTGTTTGTGCTAGATTTCAGGCTGCACCTAAAGAGTCTCATCTGATTGCAGTCAAAAGCAGATGAAAAGTCTGATGAGTAAGTGTTGAGGACAGTATGAAACAGCTGAAAAGCTAAGCATTGACGAAAACAGCTGATGAGTAATTTCTCTTCAGTTGTTTCTACAACTGCTGTTTCTAAACAACTGAAGCAAGACCACAGTCTTGAGTAGTTTCACAACTACTGATAACTAATACCAAGTCTTCAGTTGTTTACAACGACTGATGGCAAAACCATTGTCTTCAGTAGTTTCACAACTACTAATGACAAATACCAAGTCCTCAGTTGTTTACATTATATGAAGTCAAAACCATGACCTTCAGTAGTTTCATAAATACTCATGGTTAACACCAAGACTTTAGCTGTTTCAACGTCTGATGGTCAAAACCAAGTCTTCAGTTGTTTTATAACACCTGATGACAACACCACCACTGTCAGTCGTTTTAAACCTCTGAAGGTTAATACCACGTCATCAGTAGTTTCAAACAGCTGATGACCACACCAAAACCTTCAGTAGTTTTCTTTCAGCCTTTTCCTATTCCCACCCTATAAATACCTGTCTTCTTCTCAAACGTTCCATTAGCCGTTCTTCTGACCTTCATACTTTCAAAAATGGCAACCATGAGTCTAAAACCCCGACATAACTGCGTCGCCTACCTCACGAAATCGGCCTTCTGGACAAAGTTTGATCACGCCATAGACCTCATGGCTGATTCTCAATATAATACAGCTCTGCTCTTAAACCCGACCATCTACCCAGAGTCACTCAGTCAGTTTTGGTCCAATGCCTACGCTCACACTGATGTGCCTACCGGCCAAATCTCAGTTAGGTCATTGGTTAACCGAAAACAGTATAGGTTACAACTGAAAGCATTCGTAGAGTGCTAAATTTACAAGATGCTGTTTGTGTGACTGAGTACCCGAAGGGCACAACTGATATGTCCTCCATCACAATGGGTGTGACGGAAATCTTAGAGTTGCTACCATACTGAAGAAGAACTTCCCTGATGCTGAACGATTAATATTTCATATGGTGAATGTTTGCTTAGCCTCGAAGACATCCTCATGGGATCGAATGTCTTCCCGGTGGCAACAGGTATTATACTCAATTCTAGAACACCAACCTTTAAATTTTTCACAAATTGTGTTTCTAGAAATCAAAGATCTAGCACAGAATCCTGTGGGAAAAAGATGGATATTATATCCCAGGTTTCTGATGGCCATAATTTTAATGAATTACAAACTGATGGCCTTGTTGGCCTTGGAGTCCCTGCACCAGCTGTTCTAGCTGAGGTATACTCCAGGCATAACTCCGACCAATCTCTCAAAGAAGCTGCTCGTTTGCTCAAACCCAAGCAAAGGGAACCCACAGCTTCAACTGCCAGATCCAAAGTCCCCACGAAGCCAAAATCCAAACCCAAACAAGCTAATCAGGGAGTTGAGTCCCCTGATGATGCTCCTGTACCACCCAAACAGGATAAACCTACTGGTTCAAACCCCCAGTAGTGTTAACGACTCAACCAGCAATAGCCGCACAGGTATCCTCTCAAAAGGATCATGTTGCAACCATTTCAGGGGAAACCACATTGCTGAGACCTCTCTCACTTGAGGAGGTTATCATTGAAGAGCATCCCTCTCCCTGGATGCAATCAGCTTCTATCCCCTCTCCCCATGCAAATGCCCCTCAAAGCCCAACCATTATAATTGCCAATGTGCTGACTCAGCTACATGCCTCTCCTCCTCCCCTACAACCACCAACAAAGGGGAGAACAACAGCAATTGAGGAAGAGGATACACATGCTTCTGACAACCCACAGCACCGGGGTTTAAATGTTCTATCTCCTGGTGTGGATATGGAGATCAGAACATCTGGTGAGGCTGCCACCTCTTCTGAATCAGCATATAATCAGACTGAGGTTGGTAACATAACTAAGACCTCACCAGAGGCAACAGCTGATGAAGGAAAAAGTCCTGAGGCTGGAAGTCCCCAGTTCCAAGACAAAGGGGCACATGCTACATCTGGTCTACACCCAGTGCATGTACATCCTGCTACAAGCAGGAGGTCAAGTGATTCAGCATCTGCTGATGATGACCTGGGCTTCTTTTATGATGTTCTTGCCCAAAACATAATCCTAGAGGAGGAAGTCAGTAGGCTGCAAAAACTACTTGACCAACTCTCTCAAGGAGAAAGACCATCTGCCACCACATCAACCCAACATATGGCACCTTCCTCTGAAGGTCCCTTAAACACACAGCCACTACAAAATTCTTAGCCACCTGCCTCGGTTTCTGGCACCATTTCTCAGGACCAAAACCCCCCCTGAGCAAATGTATGCTATCCCTCAAAATCCCCTATCTCTCATCACACCGCAGCTAACCGAATTTGTTATTAAAACTGTTGATGAGAGACTTTCTTCTGCCTTACAACCCCTGGTGGAGGATGTACTGAGCCAACAACTTTCTGCTACTCAATCCCTTGCAACCAATGCACCAAAAAGGGGGAGAGTTCAGCAGTGAAAGCTAAAAGAAAGAGGATGGAGAAGGAGGAGAGAAAGAGAAGGATAAAGAGGTGGAAAAAGAGAAGGATTGTGTGTATGAGGCCGAAAAAGAGAAGGAGAATGTGATTGAGAAGGGAGCTGAAATTGAAAAAGTACATGAAGTCAAAAAGATTTTCATGTCACATACAAGAAAAAGAAGAGTGCTGAGAAAGAGAAGAACTTGAACGAAATGGTTAAAGAGGCTGATGTTGAACACAGCAGATCAATGGACAATATCATTGATCAGCTGTTTAGGCAAGGTTTCGACACTGAAAAGATGGATTCTGAAATAAGAAGATTAGAGATCGAAGAGATCCAACAAAGATGGGCCACTACAGCACTATGGATAAAGAGAGACTTGAGATCATGATCAGATTTATCAGCAAATACCTTGGGAGATCATTGATCGAAGTAAAATCATGGACCAGGGACAACATCTTGGCCATAACCTCCAAGATCTGTTCGTCTGAAGCATACACTAAGGGTTTAGTAGTCAAAGCTTTGAATGAACCAGGAGCAGGGAGCAGGACTGAGCTAGCCAAACACTCAAAAGCCACACTTACCTCCAAAATGCTAACTCAGCCTGTCAACATTCCCTCTCCAAAACAACCACAACCACAACCCACAAAACCAACTCCCTTACCCTCAAAGCCAACAGCCGATGATGCACCTAAGCAGAAGAAGAGAAGGGTGTTGAGGCTTGTGGAAGAAGAAGAAAATGATGATGAAGAAGATAGGCTGCCGATCTCAGCTGTTCTGCAGTTGCCTAAGGCCAAAGATCTCTCTCTTGCAATAACTCCTGAGCAACAAAGAGATGCAATCAAAGTGAAATTGGAAGAAGAAGAACAACACAGATTGTACGATGAAGAGTTATTGAGGAGAGTAGATAAAGCATATGCAGCCACTTCCTCCATCATTAATATGAAAAAACAAGCTCAGAGGATTTATACTCTTAGACATACTTTTCAGTATGTGAAAGAAAGAGTAAGAATTTGGCTGATCCCAGGGTGGCTCACAAAATACAAAGAAAAATATCCCTCAGAGATACAATGGGCAAGTGAAAAAGATTGTAGATGAAGTGATCTCCTTAGCCCTTGTAGTCTCACCCTGGGAAATCCTGGAAGATTTCAAAAAGGCCTACACCTCAAACATGCCCCCACAAAAAATGCTGGAGAACAGAATGATCAAAAAGGGGCTGGTGTATAAGAGGCTGAATGAGATCAGAAAGGATGAGTTACGACTGCTGTTAGAAGGTCATCATCCTGATGAATTGCTTACAGACAGATTACAACAGTGGTACTCAAAAATGGAAAACAAGTCAAATTCTTATCTGAGTACTATGGGCCAAAAGGATTCTTTGATGGTGAGGCAGAGGAGCTCACCATGGAGGAACAAATTGTATTTTTGGAGGCCTACACTAGGGAATCCTACAGGCTCATAGTTGGGAAGTGAGTCTCATGGATGGGGGAACAGCTCATTGTCCAATTCCCCAATACAGAGCTCCCATCCATACATTGCCAACCAAATTATCAAAGACTCATTCCAGGCCAGTGCTTATATGGGTCATCTTCTCAACTAATCAAGAAGGAAAAAGTCCAACCATTCTGCCAACAATAAGTGGGAAAATAAATCAATTAAAGGTTTTGGCTGCATTGGTTCAGGGGGAGTTTGTTGGACCAAAAGAACCAATGAGCCAAGATTAGAAAACCTCTAAGTCCCACATGATATCACAAAAACTGCTGAAGGCTTCATCAGCAGTTCGACAAGTGCTGAAGACTTCAACAGCTGAAGATCAAGTACTGAAGACTTAAACAACTGAAGACTAAAGTGCTGAAGTCCAACAGCTGAAGAACACAAGTGCTGAAGCTGAAGACTAAAGTGCTGAAGTCAAACAGCTGAAGAACACAAGTGCTGAAGCTGAAGACCAAAGTACTGAAGTTCAACAGCTGAAGAGTCCACAAGTGCTGAAGATCAACAACTGATGTACAAAGTCTGAAGACAAAAACTGAAGACATCAGCTGATGACATCTACTGAAGTCATCAGCTGATGAAGCGTCTGAAGTTCAAGTCTGAAGACCAAGTGCTGAAGTTTCAGTAGTTTGTCACAACAGCTGAAGAGTACTTCTTCAGTAATTGTGTTTATCAGTAGTTTTATGTTTTTGCTTTCAGTAGTTTTGTAAAACGACTGAAGAGCTTTTTCTTCAGTCGTTGTAGTTTCAGTAGTTTCTTATCAGTAGTTTTGTAATAAGTAAACACTTAGCTTCTTGTAAGAAGAGGTCAGCTGTTAGACATCTTCAGTAGTTTTAGTGTTTCAGTAGTTTGTTAATAACAGTTAGATGTCACTATCAAGTGACATCAGCCTACGTCATTTTTCCTTATATAAGGAAGAATGACCTAAATTGTAATTTTGCAAAAGCCATGCCAAAAGCGTGTGATTGAATGAAATATTCCTTTTGCAGAACTTTCTCTCTCTATAACTAATTCTGTTCATTGCTATATCTTTGGTATTCTTGCTCGAATTGTGCTAGTTGGTACTCTATTCTGCTGCTAAAATCATTCGAATCGATCAAACTAGATGCTGAGATCCTATCAAATATCTTATTTTGAAAATTTACAAACTGTTATAACATAACTAGTGATGTTTGGTCGACACCTCATGGTTCACCGGACTCGTACATTTGTGTCCCCGCCCATTGGGTTAAACCCAATTCATGGCAAATGATAAAACGTACAATTGCGTTTGAATTGTTTGAATATCCTCACACCAGCCAAAACATTGTTTATCTTATTGATAAAGTTATTATAACGTATAAAATGGAAAACAAATATTTTATATATCTTTGAAAATGCATTAAATAACACACTTGCGATATATCATTTGAAATTAAAATATAAACCAATGTGTGAGGGTGTGTTTTTTCACAGTCGATGTGTTGCGCACATAATAAACTTAGCCGTTCAAGACGGTTTAAAGAATGTTACATGACATTTTTAGCACTAACCAAAGATATACCAGTTATCGAGAAAGTTTTGTGAAGACGCAAATACCAAATGTTTAGGTCTGAGTTGGAACGTACCAACATGATGAAATTCCACTTGTAACATGTTTGAAAAGGATATTGCAAAAAAAAAAGTTTAGTAGTCTTTCATAATAGTTTGGTAAGTCATGGAAAGGCAAATACTTACTATCCATCGGGTTGTGCCATTATTATAAAATAAGCAACATGCTTCAAATTTTTTATCACGTAACTACATGTCTTTCCGGAGTTTATTATCGAACGATTTCCGTTAGTACTTCACTAAATTTATTTAATGACTTCAAAATTAAATGAGATGTCGTGTAGGGGTAGACCTTATTCAGATATGATACCTCTAGTTAAAGATAAACTAATAAAGTATTTTAAAGAAATGCCTCCAATTATTACATGTGTCACTGTTTTAAACCCTTGTTTAAATTTGTCGGGGGTTGAATCTTTACTTCATAAAATTAATTTTAATTTGGATTTAGAAGTTAATAACCCATTTTATAGTAAAATTTTAAAAGCTACTTTTAACAAACAATTAGAAAAATGTATGATGTTTATTTATTAAAATACGGGGATTCATCATAAATCCATGAGTCTTTAAGGTGTGTGGCAAATTCCGAAAGTTCAAATGATCCAATGGTAAGGCCTCGTTCTCGGGACGATTACAACTGGTAATCATTACACATAAAACATAAAACTTTACATTTAACATTCATAAAAATATCGCAGCAGAAACCTTCTAATAACTTTTCATATCATTACAAATGCTTTTGCAAGTTAATACAATCGCTCATTTCAAAACATCGTTCATTCGCATTACAGTGCAAAAACATTAAACAAAAGAATGCCATCCCAAAAGAGCTGAGTAACCGCCCCGTGCCATCCTCAGCAACATTACCTGCCAACTTGAAACACATAAAAATCAGCGTTGCAAAGTGAGTTCTAGTTTTATAATAAAACATACTTTACTTCATTAAAACCATTCGTTACTTTTACATATGATAATACATCATACGTACGCATAGATAATATCATAATTATCTTCATCATTCGTCCATTTACTTTTGCTCGTTCATCATTACATCTTTTCCTTCCATCAACACCATGAACTTTACCCTTCTGTCATGCATAAAGTTGTTACTAGGCCGAAGCCTACCATAGACCTTCCATCATGGTGCACAGCACCCTGGCCGTAGTTGCGAAGGTAAGGTTCAGGTGTACCATTGTCATGTGTTGTACCCTTCCATCATGCATAAAGTTGGTACTGGGCCGAAGCCTATCATAAACATTCCATCATGGTGCACAACACCCTGGCCGCAGTACCGAAGGTAAGCAACAATGATTCCATACAAATGGTCAATCACAAAGAAAGACCGTGACGTGCATCCTTCTAGGGTAGCTAACTTGCACGCCGTTAGGCTAACACCCTACATTGGGGCTTGTCTTGACATACAAGGCTTGCAAGACTTTCTTTACTTTCATTGTTTCTTAATGCATGCATTCATTCATCATGTTCCTGTTTTCATTATCTTCCACTTTACGTTACATAATACTTTCATTTCATTCATTAACATTCCACGTAAAGCCAAGGGAAGGATAATCATACATAATAATAAGGAACATAAACATACATAGTCAATATCATCATACCGGACATCATACATACATAACATACATCATGCATAAACATACAACACCATACATCATCATAATGCCCAACATAACCTCTAAGGCCACAAAGTCATCTATATGAACCCCCGGGAACCTTCTACATCAAAACTTACATCTGCCCTTTCCCCTGAAAGTCAGTAAATAAACTATGTTCCCTCGGGTACAGAAGCTCTACTTGGGTGTATGGGCACCCTTCAGTCGCATGGCCTCCCAAGCGACTGAATACAATGCGAATGAACACTAGGCGAATGGGCCCTATCCAAATGGACCCAATTTGGATGAACACAATGCGAATGTGTCCCATGCAAATGTGTAACACCCCGAATTTCTATTTAAACAAAAGGAAAGGAAAAGTAAATAGAAAGAATAGAAATTGTGCACAAGTGGAGGGGGATAAAATGTACAAAGTAGAAAACCTTATTATTTTAAGTATTTGAGGGGCATGGTCGCCCATATCAAAGCAAAAAGCTGGTTTTGCTCTCGGAGGAAGAAAGAATAGTGAGAGAACCTTGGTTCTAGAGAGAGAAAGAGGAAAAAGCAGCTTCAAAGTTAAGTCTTCTCTTATATGAGCTTGGTTTCAGCTGGGTTTCGAGTTCTTGACCGAAGTTCTGGTTGTTTAGTGTTTGTTTACGAGATTCAAGAGCTGAATCGAAGGTGGGTCTCGAACTTGAAGTGTGTTGCTCAAAGGCTGCTCAAGGTGAGTTTCTAGAACCCCTCTTTTTTTGATTTTTAACTGATTTGAGGCTATTAGCATACTAAGTAAACATTTTGAAACAAACCGTGGGTTTACAACCTTATGTTCGAAATGATGTATGTATGTATGTATGTATGTTTTAGTGTTGAATATGGGTTAGTGATGATGTTTAGCATGCTTAGATGGCCTTAGTATGTTAGATCTATGTTTGGGTATGATTAGAATGATAATCTGGTGATGTTGATAACATAGAAAATATTTCAAAATGTTTTGATGAACATGAACAGTGGCCCATGCGCTCAGAAGTGCCTCATGCACCTAAACAGTGGCCCATGCGCCCAGCATGAGTGGCCAGACGCCTAAGTGTTGGCCATGCACCCAAGAGTGGGTCATGCGCCTAAACAGTGGCCCATATGCCTAGCATGTTGGCCCATGCGTCTAAGTGTTCGCCATGCGCCCAAGGGTTGGCCATGCGCCTAAACAGTGGCCCATGCACCTAAGTGTTGGCCATGCGCCCAAGTGTTGGCCATGCGCCCAAGTGTTGGCCATGCGCCCAAATAGTGCCCATGTGCCTAAGTGTTGAAACGGCTAAGTGTTGGTGATGCACCTGAACACGTGCCATGCGCCTGAACAGGGCAGAAGCGCCCAAATAGTGCCCATGCGCCCAGACCGTTTTACACTTAGAATTTTGATGCTCATGGCCTGGAAGGTCCTATGCGCCCAATTTGGACTTGAGGTTTTCTAAGTGATTTTAAGGGGTAATATGGGGAGATAGGCCTGGTTATGATGGGATGGCTTATGTTTGATGTGTGTTATGCATGTACGATGTTGCATGTGTGGTGATGGTGTATGCTATGATTATGTATATGTTCCTTATTATGTATATCTTCCCTTGGCTTTGTGTTGAACGTTAATGAATGTAATGAAAGTATTATGTAACGTAAAGTGGAAGATAATGAAAAGAGGAACGTAATGAATGAATGCATGCATGAATAGTTGAATAAAAGAGAAAGTATATGAAAGGCTTGCAAGCACATGTATGAGGTGAGCAACTTTGTCTTGCAACAGACTCGAAAAAGGTCCTTGTCACGTACTCCGGTACTGTGTCAGTATTCGGACATGAGTCAGAGGTTTGAGAGCAGGCCCGAAACAGTATCAGTCTTCGGACATGAGTCGGGGGTATTGCATGAGACGGATGCAAATCGCGTACTCCGGTAATATGTTAGTCTTCGGACATGAGTCGGGGGTTTGTGAGCAGGCCCCGGCACAGTATCAGTCTTCGGACATGAGTCAGGAGTATTGCATATGACGTATGTGATGGATGATGAGGTCCATATCGCGTATCCCGGTACTGTGTCAGTCTTCAGACATGAGTTGGGGTTTGTTTATCAGGCCGCGGCACAGTATCAGTCTTCGGACATGAGTCGGGGATATTGCTGAGACGAGATAATGACGTGAGCGACTTTGTGTTGCAAAGGACTCGGATAGAGTTCAATCCCTGTGATTGACTCATATAGGATCTTTGTCATGTATCCTGGTGTTGTGTCAGTCTTCGGACATGAGTCAGGGGTTTGTGAGCAGGCCCCGGCACAGCATCAGCTTTCAAGCATGAGTCGGGGAAATTGCATTAGACAAGATTCGAGTAATAAAGAATAATTAACAAAAGATAATGTATGAAAGAACGAAGTATGAAATGAACGTTAATCAATTATCGCAATAAGTACTGAACAGGATCCTGTCATTCGACCTCAGTATCGTGGCTAAGTGCCACGAAGAGGGTAAAGTCTAACCGGATCTAGAAAGAGAAGTGAACGATAATGTAATACATTGAAAGAACGAAGTTAATGAACGTAATGGCGAAGATAATAATGATGTTATCTGTATGTACGTATGATGCATGATCACAAACGATTGTAAAGTATAGTATGATTTGAAATAAAGTAAAGAACGGTTTTAACAAAGTAAAGTGTTTTATTATAAAAACTAGAACTCACTCAGCGTCGCTGACTTTTGTATGCATGATAGTTGGCAGGTATATGTTAATGCTGAGGAGTTGCAGGCATGGATGCATAAGCTACTGGGAGCATTTTAAGGCTGGCAACCATATTTTGACATGTCATTGTATTTTGAGATGAAAACGAACGTTATAAATGATATGTTTTTAGTTATTAATGAAAGTTTTAAATTCTGCTGCAAAATAAATGTATGTTTTATAATATTTTAAGTGCAATGAATGACCAACTGTGAGGTGCACGGGAACGGGGCCTTACAGAATGGAACTATTGCGGATGAACACCTAGGCGATTAAGCACAAATGTGGATGAACACCTTGTGCGAATGAAACTAATGCGGATGGACACTTTGGCGAATGGACCCTTAGTCGCATGACTCCCCATACGAATTGCCCTCAATCATACGACTCACAAGCGAATCGACTCGAGTCGCACGACTCACATGCGAATGAACCTCTGTCATACTCCTTTCGGTCGTATGGCCTCATTCGCATGCCATCCGGTTGCCTAACCCTAGCTGATGTAGAATGCAGTTCATCCCGAACCCAATCTGCATTTTTTGTCCTCCAAACTCGTTCTAAGCCCAAATCAACGATCCTAAACCTTAGAAACACATACCACAACACCATTCAAGCACACACAAGCCCATAAACAACTCCACTCGCATCACACACAAACACATACATACGGGTTCAACACATACATTTCAAAAACAGTTTAACCATGTGTTCCACCCCAAATCAGTGAAAACTTTTAAAAGAAGGGGTCCTAGAACTCCCACAAACAACACCGTCGAGTAGAGCTTCAATCCAACCCGCTAGACTTCAACTTTCACGCTCAAATCCACGAGAACCAAGCTTGAAACTCTCTTTTTCTCTTTTTTCTCTATATGGCCGAAATTTTGTGGGTATGGGGAAGGGTGTGGGCTGCTTTCCCCCTCTTGTACCTCCACTCATTCAAGGTCTTTCCTATTTTTACAAGTTTGGTCCCTCGACTTTGGACTTTGTTTCTTTTTCTTCTTTCGTCGGCTTCAAAGAAAATATTCGGGTGTTACACAATGTTTGATTTATATAATACTTTAAGGGATAAATGAATAAATGTTAAATAGTAGTAACACTACGAATAGTAAACTCCGGAGGTATGGGCTTACCAACTTTTTATCCACCATGAATCCACAAGATTTTTAAATTTTTTACTTGTTGGCTTGGTGGAAAGGTAAAGAAGATCAATTTCCCAACCTAACCAGCATGGCTCGAGATTTACTAACCGTCCAAGCTTCCACGGTAGCTTCAGAATCTGCTTTTTCTGTTAGTGGTAGGGTTATATCAATAAGACGATCTCGAGTCACTATTGAAATGTCAATTTGTTTGAAAGATAATTTGGATGCCACGGAAAGAGTATAAGACAAATGATCACTTGAAGGAGAACTAAAATATGAAGCAGAATTATACGAGAACTAGGTAGAGAGCGGATTGACACCCAAAATGACCGATGATGAAGCGACATATGATGAGTACGTTCGTAACAGTTCCAGTTCTGGTGGCGAAGAATAAACGTACAAGTACGTAACAAACGAACGAAGAAACGACTAGGCTGAATGTTTAGTTTTTGAAAACTATTATTTAAACTTCTATGTTGTTTAAATTGTATAAATGTTTAAATATACATCTTTAATATAAATAATAATATGATTATACATTTTAAAAAATATTATATAAGTTAATATAAATAATAATATGATAATATATTTTAACAAAAAATTTCATATTTTCTTGAATTAAAAAAATATTATATGAACAAAAAACCGGACCGGTTTGGGCCCGAACCGGTTTACAAATTGACCCAAACCGGTATCCAAACAAACCCAAACCAATTTAGTAGGGTTGGAATTTTGGGATTTCGAACCGGTTTCTAACTCAAATCGGTTTGGGGCCAAACCGGATTTGACCGGTGTTGACCAAACCGGATTTGGTGTGGACCCCAAACCGGTTTTCAAAAAAACCCGGTTTGTACACTTCTAATATGAAGGATCTTTCCCAACATTGACATTTTGCAAATCACTGGTATATCACAATTGAAGAATCATTCTTTATATCTTTTTACATTGCTTTTCAAACAAGTCGGAAGGATGGGATCAAGTACCATTGAATCCAGAATGTTCTATCCATGGGTTTGTCAAATAGCCAATTTACGATTTTCTCAAACTTCATTTTTTGAAATCTTTGTAAAAATGTAACTGCTGCTGTAAAATTTAAGTTGTTAATGAATCCTATATTTATTCAACTAATTTTACAAGAAAAAATAGGTAACAAACTTAAAATTGAAGGAATTATTCATGCTTTAGTAATTTCAAACAAAGCAATTTTCTCAAAGTTCAAGGTTACTCCAAAATCATTTTGGGAAGGTCACTCCCCTGTTCAAACATATGTCTGAGGTCATTAAACCTCAAGGTGGCAACATGGTAACACCATCCATTTTTATCCCACACTCTCCTCTTCAAAGCCTAAAGTACACAAATAGAAGCGAATCCCTACATCTTCTACTGAGAAGACGCAGGCCCCCAAATCACCTCCCCTTAAAAAGGAAAGATTAGAAACAAAGGTCCTAGTGAACTCAAAGGTGTCAGCCACAACTAAACAACGCCCAAAGAAGAAAGTTTATCTTACTTTACTAAGCAGGCCCAAACCAAATTGGTTACCCTTAATTAGAGTCTCAACAATATATTGAGCAACCAAAAAGGGATACCCACATTACTGATACAACTTCTAAGAAAGAAGTCTAATAAGGAATTGGTTTACATCCTAAGCCATTAGACTTGACTCCTCAACCTCCTATACATATGTCTACTACCCAAGGATAAAGATGTTCATACTAAACTTTATCATGACCCATTGTCTCCCCTTTCCCAGACACAAGAGACATTGGAGACTAATGTGTTTGTAGAGATATTTGATCCACATCCTTTATCCCAAGATATTGATTCTATAGAATAAATGATCGATATGGAAGAGCAGGTCTCTACTACTCATCCATTAATTGATCAACAGGATAGATACAACATCTTTAAAACCTCAAACATGGCAAATCACCTTAATAATGTCTCTTTGGAGTCATTCCTTGAGTAGAGGAATCTAGGGTGCCAAGAAACCATATCTACTGGTGAGTATGCTAAGGTCGGCTTAGGATCTCATCTACCAAGGATTTTACAAATGTGGATGAGTGAAGTCTAGAACAAATCAATGAACTAACCACCCATACCTTGAGTTTGCTCAATAACTGAATGCCTTACAAGCTAAAAATGACAGGCTATAAGGTTATATTAATAAGCCATGGTTCTAGAGTTTGAGAACCGTCTTTTGAAGGCTTCGCCAAATAGATTCACTGAGGTGGAAGCTCAACTCATGACTCTTTTCAACATCAAGCTACAAGAGTTACTTCCTTAGAGCAACAGCTTATAACTCTTCAACAATTTGGAGTCAGTGCCATGTATCTTGAACACAAAGTTGAATTACTTTAAGAAATGGAGATGTAACCTATGATAGTAATAAGGAGATGAAATAAAAAGTTCAACTTGGGAAGAGAAAATTGCAACAATGAAAAGATCCAGCACCTTTTCCTTGCTATCTCTCAGAAGAAAGAGGTCTGATGAAAGAATCCTCAAAGGGAGTGCTTGTGCTGGGACTTGAAGCCTCTCCCAAGGCATCTACTAAAGAAGAAGCACTATTAATAAGAGTGCTATTGGAAGCTGAAGAAGTTCTAAACAAATCAGCTGCTCATGCAACTATCGAAACTACCAGGAAAGAGGCCTCTTTAGCAGATGAATCCTCACATGGAATGGTGATTTACACAAGAGGCACCCAGACCATGGAAGATGACATGGAAAGACATGGGGTGACTCATGAAGCCAAACCAGCCTAACTTCATAAGAAATATAAGGATTCACCTGAGTCTGAACTTAAAAAATCAACTAAAGTAATATTTGATCAACCAGATGTTGAAGCTGAAACCCTAGTTAACTTTAAGGCGAATGTGGAAGTAGATGGCCTAGAAGTCGTTAAGGATGTTGAGAGAGGTCAAACAACTACCAATGATCCCAAGTCAGTTTGTGAGGCTTTAGGATTAACTACTAGATCTTCAGCAGTCAAACCTATTGCAATCTCTGCCTCTAATAAAGGTAAGAGACCTATGACTACTGAATAAGAAGTTGAAATAGAGTCACATAAAAGGAAGGCCAGATTTCTGATAACTAAGAAGGTAGAGCTAATCCCACATAAGGTTAAGGAAGAAATTATGGAACTTAAGGTAGGCTGAGAATCTTGTATAAAGAAGAACATCATTTCCTTAATTACAAGTGCAAAGGAATCGAGAGTTGCGAGAATGACAATAAGAGTATTCAACTTCGATGGTGAACCAAGTAAAACAACACCAAAAGCTCCACCTAAATAGAAGGCCAAATTTGTCAAAAGGGTGTCATCTAAGTTATCTAGGCCAACTACTGAAAGCACTCAAAGGGCAACCACTCCACAAGCTCCAATATCCACAACTGTCAAATCCAAACCAATGGACTCCAATCAAAAGATAGAGAAGAAAAATCAAGAGAAATGTCTCCTAGAAGCTTAACTTGAGTTTAAATAATTCAATTTCAATGAGGTCAAGGTATGGGGCATTACTAAGATGAAATCAAAATTGATAGCTGCAACTCAACCAAAGTCACCTCCTACTACTTCTCAGCCTCCTCAAATGACTAAGCATGGTTCTCTAATACTCCAACACTCCAACAAGCTCCTGAAATAGCTGAATCTCAAATCCTAAAGCCAATCTGACGATTCAATTGATGAAGTGGTCATCACCACTACTGCTGAAAAAGTAAGACATAGCTTAGATCATCTATAGCAAAAAGAAGAATTCTTAGAATTTAAAGAACAGTAAGACTAAGAAGGTGATGATATAACTATTATTAATTGAGGGTATGACTTGAAAGCTGAAAGATTCTTTATTGAAAAAAAGAATAAGTCAAAGTCTTTCTTTCTAACTTAGCTGGAAGTTTTGAATCTCAGCTTTGAAGACTTAAAGAAGATGTTTACTGTAATCTCGAAATATGAAGGCATGGCAAAAAAAATAAAAATCCATGATTGCCATTATCAGAATAAATTTTGGAAACAAGGTTGAAAAGGAGAACCAAAGAAGAAAATATTCTACATGTAACTCCTTTGAGCATTCATGACTCAATCACACATTAGAGTTAAAGTTCCTTAACCATCACTTTCTATCTGAGTTATACTGGTGCTTGAAAAGTTGAAGTCAAGGAGTATGATCTTTTTAGACTATCTTCGCATAACATGAAAGACTTGGTCAATCTACCTCTTGAAAACCCCTCAAGCGATAGAAGAGTATACATGTAAGAACTACAGCTAATCAGGATGCTAGACGGTAGAAAATAGAGTTTTGGTAGCATCATCCTGGGGGGATTTATTGATCTATGAAGAGGAAGCTACCAAAAACTCAAGAATCGAGCATTGGCTATGAACTACTAATTTCTCCTAAGTGCTAAATCAACTACCAACAACATGTGTTGAATGACTGACGATCAACATGTAATGAACCACTGTCGATCAACACTTGTCTAATGCGCTGCTAATCGGCTGCTGCTGATTAGCACTATACTCCATGAGGTGCTCATCAACTATTACACAAGACAAGACGGTATGTAGTAACGACTATTGTGTTCTACGTTTTAGTTATAACCTAGTATTGAAGCTGCCTAACTCCAATGTGTCGAGTTTCTATCCCGTTATACATTTTCAACATAGAATAGTTTATTCTTATTGTTTAGATTTCATAGTATAAAACCCACATACTTATATAGTAGAGATAAGCTTTTGTTAAACCATGTTTGTATCCGTTGAATATTATTCTTTGTACTTGATTTTGATTAATTAAGTAAATACTTTGAAATAATAACTTATGTGCCTATATCTACTTGAAGTATTTGTGTTTGTTAGTAAGTTCTTAACTTAGATTCTGCGTTTATTAACTTTCGATCATATAGAAAAGCCTTGTTAATCCATAACCACGAAAATCTATAAATCTAGTATGCACAAAAGGAAGGTTTTTAGTGGAAGTTGTATTTTAAGTTATTATATCATATATATTTATAAAATTACCAATTTATAAAACTTGTTAAATCCGTCCGGGTGTGTTGCGCATATTGGTGACCGGGTTTAACCAAGCTCAGATATATTCTCATAGCAATAGATAATATTCCATATCAATACCTTAAACTGAATGGGTGGTGTTTAAGTTATTTCAACCAAAACAGAATAATTGAAATACAATCTTACTAAACATAATAACCACACTAAATAAGAGTTTAGTATTAATTGTGCTGAGAACCAAAACAATTAGTTACCACTACATACCAAGAAAGGTTACCAAGGCATGGCAACCAATACCGGTTTCACATCTCAATTATAGCTCATTTGCCGTCTCTGATGTATAATGATTCATCATTATTGACCATAGAAATAAAGTTAAATCAACACCATACAACATGCCAGCCTAATCATATAACAATAATAACAAAATATTAGAGGAGGAACCCATGGTAATTGATACCTCAATGCAACAAGAACATAAACGCCACCATTACTATGATAAGAAAAATACGAAGGGCAGTGACTGTGTGGTTGGCAATGACCACCTCCATAGAGGAGAGGCTAATCCGAAAATCCCAAAGGGCAGTGATCGAAGCTGCGAAAGTGACAACCATTATACCCACGTTGAAAACCACCACCTGACTCCATGTGGCCAGATCCAAACACCCTAAAAGGCAACGAACGAAAATAGCAACTCCACCACCATCGCACACGAGGCTACAACTGTCGGCCACCGAATCCACACCCATCACTTCCCTCTTTAAAAACCATAAACCACTAGAATAAAAGTGAGGGAGAAAGAGATCGTGAACCATCACTGTTGGTGGGGCACAACCGTTGGCCGTCGAATCCAGAAAATTCACTTTCTTTTTTTTTACAAACCATAAAACCTTTATGATAGTAATAATGGAGAAGGGTCTGTGATGCTAAAACAAGGGAGAAACAGAGGCTGGTCAGCCAAAAGCGGCGGCGTGCGACACCGGTAACGAACATCCCTCGCTCTACAAAAGACCCTAAGAAAGGGAGAAATAACGTTATGTTCCTGAGTTTATTAAACAAAAGAAAAGAAAATAAAATAGCTAGGGAAAATAAATAAAGAGAGAAAATTAAGGATAAAGAAATTGAGAGAAAGGAAAAGACATTAAAATTTTGTGTTGCAGAGTTCGAAGTAAATAAAAAAAAAGTAAGAATTTTATGTGTTTCATTTCTTTTCTTTACGTTTACTTCCATTTTAGAAGGAAAGTTAGAAGAAAAAATTCTTGAAAATTTTCCTTTTTTTATTTCTATTTCCTTTCTTTAAAAATTTAGGAACACAAAGTTTTTTGCTTTCTTCTATTTTTCTTCTTAAAAAAACTTAGGAACATAATTCTTTTTCAATTTTCATTCTTTCCTTCAATTTCCCTCTTTAAATGAGACTCAGGAACACAACGTAAAGTAGAAGATCACCGGTGTATTGAAACAAGGGACAGATACAGCTTGAAACAACATTTGTACATTAGCAGTGAAAGTAGTATCAAAATTATCATTGTGTATTCACCCATGAATTAACATATGTATGTATGTAAATTTTGGCATTTGTTATACATTTTAGTTGATTTACTTATACATTTTAGTTGATTTACTTATTGGTTAATGATTTATAAATTACCAGGAAATAGATGCTTGTATATTTTTTCTTTTTCCGTTATGAAAGTTGGTTGGTTACTAAAAAGGTTTTGGTTTAATAGTATATAATACCTGTGGTTTTTGATATTCAAATTGTATTTGAAAAATTCCAAAGTTGATTGGAAAATCACCAATTCAAAATTCGATTATAAGTCTGATATTAAATTACGCATCGAATTTCGAATTTTTAATTTACGATTCAAAATTCAAATTCAAATTATGTATTAACTTTTTCCACAACTTATATATAATAGAATAATATATTACCCTCCCGCATAACATGAGTTTTGAAGTAATACGAATAGAATTGCATGAAACATAAGAATTACACAATTCATATCATTTAAAATATTATCTTCTTGATACTCTAATAAATTAGTAACTTAAAGTGTCACATGTCATCACCACAATCAACCTTATCAATATTTTTTCATTTTTCTCATTTTAAATAATTACTTTAATTACTAAAAATATTATATAATATTATTTTACATTTAATAAATTCAAAAAGAGATCTATGTATTAGTGTTATTTCTAAATAAATAATTTTAATATAAAATAATAAAATTTTCTAAAGCATAATTTTTTTAACAAATTCGAAATATTTTAAAAGTGATTTTTAAAAAGTCAAAATTTTAAAACTAAAAATTATTAATTTGAGAGATATAACAAGAAAAATTTAAAAAATGACATTTCTATACTATTTGTTTTAGAACAAAATGATTTTCTTTTTTAGAAATTTTTTTAAAACAAATCGTGACAAAAGGTGCAAAAACTCTCAAAAACATGCACTTACTTAGTTTATAAGGTTAGTCACTTGAAATCTCAAGTGACTACCGTACAAAACAAAGTCAATGCAGCAACTTAAGATTTCTTATCTCAAAGAACAACTAGTTGGAGACCTTTAAAAAGAACTCATCTAGGAACACAGGAACCTATAGATGTGATAGACCTAACTCCTAACTCACCTATGTAAGAGGGTGATGCTACCAAAATAGGGGAGAAAGTCTTAACAATCACAGAACCTAGAAGTTCTTCAAAGAGTATCGACATAGAGGATCCGCCACCCTCACTTGCAATTGTACATACTCAACAACCTTCTCAAGTTCATATTGATATGGACTCTCTCATTCATAGTTTGTTTGAGGAGGCTATTCCAAGGGCAACATCATCCCTACCCTAAGGAGCTTCAAATTACATGTTGTTTTCTTAAGTTTATGTCTCTTGTTTACCTATATTCATAGTATCATAATATAAGTCCTGGTTCCCTATTTGATTTATTAACACTATCCTTATTGTGAGATTGATTGTATTGACCATCACTTAAAACGGTCCTGGAATTTATATCAAAGGATTCTAGGCTCTTGATTGTAAGATCAAACCATCTTAGATCCCTCAATCTCACAAAATACTTAACATCTCAAATGGCAGCTCTCACAAAGGCTGGTATGGAAACCGGAACCTTGACAAAGTCCCTAGTGATCACTCCCGAAGACTTTTACACTTGGTGTCAAACAATGGAAGGCTTTATCAAGTCTCAAGACTCTAGGATGTAGGAATCTGTTGTTTTTGGACCTCACATACTAAGCACATCTTCAGCTACCGCTAGGGGTGGTATGATTCTAAAGGAGGTGGCTGGCAATTCTAAAGAAGACAGGAAGAGAATAGACATAGATTAGAAAGCCATGACTACCCTCCAAACTACTCTTCCAAACCCCATATATAGGGGCTTTAAGAAGTGCAAAACTTCTAAGCAACTATGGGATGCACTAAAGCTCATGTATGAGGGGTCCACTGAAGCAAAAAAGAACAAGAAGGACCTTTTGAAGTGGTACTTTAAGAACTTCACCTTCAAAATAGGTGAAACCATGAATCAACAATACTTCATATATGTTGAGATTATGGATACTCTAATGGATGTTGGAGTAACTCTTGAAAATAGAGACATTGTAAGGAAGTTCATGTCCTTTCTTCCTAGACAATGGACACATTATTGTGTGGTTATCAAGAGAAATAAGAGCCTTAAGATTCTCACTCTTATAGAGTTGTATGGTATTCTTAGTGGATACCAGATGGAGATAAATATGAAAAGTCCATATTGTAACTCCAGCAATCAACTAAGTTCAGCCCTTTTTGTGGTTGAAAGAGATTGCAGAGAACCACATCATCATCTTATCTGCTTTCTTGACAACTCAAAAAAGGGTCCTTTCATCACCTTCCTGGATACACCAAGGGAGAGTTACACTCAAGCAACTCTATTCCAAGAGACAAGCTCTTCACAAGCTTTTGTAGCTACTGACGAAAGCAGTATTAACTTTCTTTTTACCCTTGACGATCTTGATTGTATCCATCCGGATGATCTGGAGTACATGGAGATGGTTCAGCAAATGGCCCTTATCACTCATAAAGCCAAGAAGTTCTACAAGAGGATAAGGAGAAAGTTTTCTAGCAATGCCGCTAGTGGAAAGTCTGTGCTGGACAAGAGCAAGGTGAAATGTTACAACTGTAACCAAATGAGACACTTCGCTAGGGAGTGCAAGGCACCAAGAACAAATTGTGGCCAAGCACAAACCAAACCAAACTACGCTAATAAGCCAACTAGAATGAGAAGCCAAAGCAGCAAGCTGCAGTTGCTGTTAAAGAAGGAGGCTTTGAGTATAGCTTTCAGGTGGAAGATGCATCTCCAAATCAAGCACTAATAATTGACCATGATGAGGCCAAGGAATTGGAACATCTCTGTACACCTGAATGTATTGTTAAAGTTAATAGATATAGGTCCTATAATTTAGAGATGAGATCTGATCTTGAGTTTTTAAATATCTAAAAATTTGATTTCAAAAGAGTTGAAAATAATTACAAACTTAAAATACAATATTTAGAGAAAATCATTTCAACTCTTAAAAGTAAGCATACCAACTATAGGACTCAAATCAAAGATCTCATCACTAAGTTAATTGAATATCAGGCTGAGCTTGTGATCAGCAAAGCCAGGACAAAAAAATATGTTCTTGAAGAAAGACTTTCAAGAACATAATATCCTTATCCTTGCATGCAAAAGTTTGCTATATGAATAAGAGGGGACTGGGAGCTATTGAGATGGCTCCTCCACACACAAAAATCTGTCTGTAAGATCTCCTAGGTGTGAAACTTATTAAGATAAGCTTCCTTCATAGACCCCATGAGTGAAAAGGATAAAAAAAGATAGTGAAGGATGACTCTGAGAAGAGTAAAGAAGAGCATCATATGAAGGGTCACTACTCTCCTTAAGAGAGAGAAAGAGTTTGGATGACCAAGTCTAGAAGGAAGAACTTGATTAGAAAGGCCAAAAGATAGTCCAATAAGGCTCAATAGATCAAGGCCACTTTTAAATCTATCCAAAAACAAGTTTTTATTTCTACAGGTTTTGAGGTGGTTAAGGCTGAAGACTCAAACTTGAACTCGGGTACCAAGAGTTCTAGCTCTTGTTCAAATCATCCCAACATTATGAAGAAGGCTGATCAATTGTGTACCACTACTACACAACATGAACCATCTAGCTCCAAAGGTAGTTCTCACCCTAAAAGTATTTCCACATCATTTGCAAAAATAAAGATGGAGAAAGAAAGTGATCAAGTTCAGCTTTGTTCTCAAAGGAAGACTCTCAAAAGGAAGAAAATAGACTGCGTACTTCTCATCTTGCAAAGGATTGTCTCTACAATCCAAAAAGTATTGTCCATATGACCGAGAAAGAAATTTCTAAGAAAATGAAGAAGAAGCAAGCTTCAGAAGGAAAATCTTTTCCTTTCAGAAGCTCCAAAATGAAGAAAAATACAAGTGAAAACTTTCCTTCAGAGGAAAAGTTGGTCTCGAAAGAAAGGAATACTTCGAAAGTTCTAAAGCCTTCTAAGTGTTAGCAAAATTTTCCGAAGTTCCAGTCTCCAAAACTTCTGATGTCATAAAAACTTTCGAAGCATTGAAGGTTAAGTTTAATCTTCCAAAGGTGGAGTGGAAGAAAAAGAAAGACCATATAATTGAATGTTCTTCATTAACAACAACAAATGATCATCCAAATCGAACAATAGGATCAATATCTGTTGTATTGTCTTCAACATCTTCTGATAAGCCCAAGACCAGCAAGGCTTGGGTTTCCAAATGTAACTAATTATATCTTTTATGAAGAAACAACTCAAGACAAACAGAAATGTAGGGATCATTGACAATGGTTGTTCAAGCACATGACAAGCAATGGTTGTTTACTCCAAAATTTTAAGAAAATTGATGGAAGACCAGTTACTTTTGAATGAGATGCTGAAGGTTACAAAACTGAAAGGGGCATAGTCACAAATGGTAAGTTCACCGTTGAAAAGGTAAACTTTGTCAAGAAGCTTGGATACAATCTTTTGAGTGTATCTTAATTTTATGATCGAAGACTGCCATGTTCTTCACTAAGCATGAAGGCATTGTTCTCAAGCCCGGGGTAGTTATTCCTTAATAGCATATCTTGCTCAGAGCCCCTAGGAAAGGGAAGATGTACAAGATGAACTTGGAAGAAACATCTCCTTCAGGATAAGTTTCATGATTTTTGTCTAAAGCAAATAGTGATAAGTCTTTCCTCTAACATAAAAAATATGCCATGTAAACTTTAAAAATATAAATAAATTCATCAACAATGATTTGCTAACTGATATGCCATAGAGAGAGTTTACAAGTGATGAACATTGTGTTTCATGCATCAAATGGAAGCAACACAAGCTATCACACAATCCAAAGGAAAAAAAAACTCTATACCTACACCCCTACACTTATTACATATAGATCTCTTTGGCCATACCAATGTAATGACTGTAGGAAGGACCTCATATTGTTTAGTGATTACTAATGACTTTACAAGATTCACTTAGGTGTTCTTTCTTATAATTAAGGATGATACTCCTGAGATGTTAAAGAGTTTCATATTAAAGATTGAGAATCAATGTGATCACAAAGTCATTATCATAAGATGTGATCAAAAAACTGAATTTAAGAATCAAATCCTTGATACATTTTGTAATAAAAAGGGTATTTCATGACAATATAATGCTCCTAAGACTCCTCGGAAAAATGGTGCCGCTAAGAGCAGATTCAACACACTAACTGAAGCTACAAGAACTATGTTATCTGACTCTAAACTGTCTATCATCTTCTGGGTAGAGGTAGTAAACACTACTTGCTATATGCAAAACAAAGTTATAGTACTCAAGACTCATGGTAAGACTTCTTATGAACTTTCGCACAAGAGAAAACCTTTCATTGGTTTTTTCAAGTCATTTGGATGTCCTTGCACCATCTTGAATACCAAAGATCAAATAGCCAAATTTTATGAGAAAACAGATGATGGATACTTCATTGGATAATCTTCTCAAGCTAAGGCTTATAGAGTATACAATCTCAAAACTAAAGTAGTTGAGGAGTCAGCCAATATGACTTTCAATGAGCACCCTCCTAGTGGGAAATGTTCTGGTACTGATTGACTATTTGAGATTGATTTAGTTCCAACTATTTTAACAAATCTTGTGAGAATGTTTCAGGATCCATAATTTTTTTATCAACAGGAGATCCTAACCCAAGATTTGAGCTAAGGAGACCTTTAGCACAAACTACATCAACTTTATTGGTAACTACATGGTTTTGTAGATCATGATCATTCTAATTATGCCTACAAGCTTGATAAAGCTCTTTATGGGTTGCACCAAGCTCCAAGGAAGTGGTACGAGACTTTATCTCAGTATCTCTGTCAGCATGGCTACAAAAGGGGTACTATATATGGAACTATTTCATCAAAGGAACAGAAAAATACTTAATGGTAGTTTAAGTATATGTAGATGACATTATTTTTTATTCAACTAAATCAAAGCTCTACAAAGACTTTGAGAGGCTGATGAAAAATATATTTGAAATGAGTGCCATGGGGGAACTCGATTTCTTTCTTGGAATTCAAGTGAAGCATGTTAACAGTGTCATCTTCATAATTCAATCAAAGTATGTACAAGACATACTTATAAGATTTAATATGACTGACTGTAAGATTGCAAAGACACCCATAGCAAGAAACCCTTACCTTGGACTAGAAGTTAGGGGGAGTGTGTGGATGAACACCTTTACAAGGCTATGATTGGGTCTCTTATGTATCTTACAACTAGCAGGCCTGATATCATGTTTGCCACATGAATTTGTGCAAGATATCAAGCCAACCCCAAAATTTCACACCTGATCACTATCAAGAGGATTCTAAGATACCTCGAAGGCGCTGCCACACTAGGCCTTTGGTATCCAAAGAATTCTGACTTCAATCTGTGTGCATATACAGATAGTAACTATAACACCCCAACCCGAATAGGATTGACGTGTCACACAAACAGTAATCAGAGTTTCATGAATGATAAAATTTAAGTATAAAGAAACATTTAAATCCTTACAAAGGTCCAAACAAATCAAATAAAGTCTTAAGATTAAAAATACTAATAAGTCTTATTAATTCAAAAGTTCTCATCCTAGCTTCTTGGGTTCACACTCTTCACTCGTTCCCTTGAGCCCCTTGGGTACCTGCTATAAACATAAGAGGAAACCAAAAAAAAGAAAACACGGCTGAGCCAAAGAATGCTCAGTAATGGAAGTAAACAATAGTAATACACTGATCAATAACGATGACAATAAGATGATCAGGTTGAAAATCAAATAATAATGATCATCTAAAAAGGAATACCCATGTGAGCTGATGACAATAAACAATTAATAATATGTACATTAGCTGGAGTTCTAATGCACCAATATGTGAGATAGGAATGTGGACACACACACCTAACCATCTCACCAATAATAATAACAATGATATCCTAGGATCGATCCATACGTCTCCTTTAACACTAATCAATATGTACAACAACTTAGCACGTAATAATAATGTAGAGACGATGTGGTCTAATCGCTCTGCCACAGGTAGAGCACGTCATTTGTGCCACAATGACGCCCTATGTCCCCGTAGGTGGATGTGCTCGGGTACAGAGGTCATAATACAATACAATCAAGTCAATATAACACAATAAGTTACTCACAACCTTAATTAAGGTCACTAGCTAAAATCAATAATTTAAGAAGCATGTGACAATGAGTACAAGGCAGATAAATTCTATCACATACAAACAATGTCAACTATACGATAAGCACTTATAACAATAATCTTATGGATTTAATAACCAACAAATCAAGTTGTGAATTCAAGATAAATATCAATAACGAGAGGTGTTCATGCTACGAGAGAGGAATAGTCAGAATCCGTACCCTAACTTGAATGAATGTCAACGTCTAAGAACCTACATATTATTTATAATCCAAATTAGATTTGATGAATAAAGCCATAAATGTTTAATTTACTAATTGAGTATTTTTAATAACTTAATATAAAACTTAATTTATAATTTTTAATTATTAAATATTAAACTCAATAGTATTTGATTATTTTGCCTAACTTACGTTAACCACATGTGTAAAAAACCAATTGTCAAGTTCATACATATATATACATTTATATATATAATGTCATTATTATTCATATACAATATAACTTGTGATATAAGTCCAACTTAATAAACTTTCATTTAACTCATAGCAATTTGTTTGTTTTGTTTCTTTTTTTTTTGTAATAACTCACTGTGCATGACAAGTTTGTATAAGCATCTGTTACGATATCTTTATTAACTATACATATTCTATTTTATTTTCTACTATAACACTTCCTATATTTAGTAATGATGGTGTTGAGTTATTCACAGTGATATATACATATAACACAAGGATGAGACGTGTTCAAGAAGACGTTATAATCCCGATCTATTTGAAGTTAGGTGTTGTTGCCGTTTGATATGATTGGATGGGATGAGGCATTCTAGAAGAACAATTCAAACGAAAATTTAAAGCTTGAAATTTGTACGCATGTAGAGAGTTGAATGTTTGATTGTTGTAAATCTTTATTTTTCATTATTATTATTATCGAATATTTCAGTGACTATGGTGGCTGCAATATGATTGCAAAGTCTACATTTGTGGGATGCCAATTCTTGGTGGAGGGATTGTCTCATGGCAATGCAAGAAACAATCCTGTGTGTCTGTATTAACTGATGAAGTTGAATACATTGTTGCTGCTAGCTGCTATGCTCAAGTGCTTTGGATTCAGAATCAGATGCTCGATTATGGATTCAACTTCAAAGAGACTCCTATCCATAGAGACAATAATAGTGTTATCTCTATTAAAAAGAATCATATGCAACACTTAAGGACAAAACACATCAACATCATGTATCATTTAGTTAGAGATAATTTTGAAAAGGGATTAATCAAACTACTCAAAGTTAACACAAATGAACAATATGAAAATTTGTTTACCAAATTTTTTGATGAAAAGATATTTAAATATCTTATATCAGTTATTGGAATGATTAACTTTGAGTAGATTTTCTCTAAACTTAATTTACATGATTTCTAAAATCTATTTGTCCTAAGTTGTCTATTTCATCACCTTCATAAACCCTTGTTTATTTAGGAAGAAAACTTTTTTAAAATTTATTTCTTAGATCTTTAAAACGATATTATTATATCCAAATATATTAATCATAAGTTCCAAAGGTAACATTAGAAACAAAAGTATCAAATAAAAAAATTAACAAGCATAATAAGAAATATATCAAGCTCATTCATTTACTTAACTAGGTCCATTCTTAGGTGTGAACAAGCTTCAAAAGTGGCAATCAAACTTAAGTATTTCTTGAAACATGTTAAAAATATAATGGATAATGTTGGTGAGATTTCCATAGTTTTCAATACATAAGTATATAAAAGATGACAATTCATGTTATGAGTTAGAGAACAAAGTAACTAGGGATGTAAGACAGAATGCACAATCAAACCTTGACAGATTTTTACAAGTCTCAAACGTTTACAAGTATATACGATTACCTAAGTGTACTTGGATTAACCAAGCGGGCTTGTCAGGCACATAGATCTATGACGTCTCTAGGCTAGCAATAGTTAATGATTGTACATATAATCGACATTACATAATAGCTACATAGTTCAACTTACCACAACATACAAGTGAATTGCCATAAGTTTACAAGAATCAAACGTTTTACAAGTGAAATGATTATAAGGTAACATGTTTCACCCCAAATTGTAAACAGATATAAAAATACTCACATGGCAATAAAATATATAATTGATGAATAAATAAGGAAATAATATGCGTCGCTTCAACGTAAACCGTCACGAGTCACCTAATTAAATAATTACAAGACTTCAATTTAATTCTAAGTTCAACAAGTTAACGGGAACTAGGGTTTCAATTTGGTATTTATCAAATGATTATATTTAAACAAATGGAATAAATTTATATTTTCTTGGGAAAAAAATATATTTATATTTTATTCAAAGTTGTGAAAGTACAATTATAATAATTTTATAAGGCTATCTATAAAGTTCAAATAATTTTTATAACTAGAAGTTTATTACTAGATAAACAAAATTAATTAAAATGAATATTTGAACGAATGATAATTTACTAATTATTATTTTCCATCCATTTTATTAAAAAATTATTTAAACAAATTTTGTTAAAACACTTTATCAACAAAATATTTTTATTCAATCTTAAAAATTTTTAGAAAATCTTTGGAACTTTCGAAAATATTTGAAATTCATAAAAATAATTTATATATAATTTAAGAATTTTACGAAAATTAACCTTTAGGCTAAAAGCCTTAAAAAATTGCATGAGGGTCCCCAGGTTCGAACCCGGGACCTCATGAGACACATTAACCTTAACCATTCAACCAAGGCCTCACCCGCGAGTCTTTTTGGTTTCTAAACCTTAAAAAACCCTTATTGCAAACCATACCCAAGTCGCATGAACCCTAGATTCAATGGACTCTAAATTGATGCAATAAATCGATTAGTTGAGATGAGTCGGAATATGGATGTTGATAGAGTTGTAGGTTCGCGGTATAGAGGTGATTGAACTCAATGATTGTGTGTATTTCAGATGTTTGAAGATAGTATACGATTAGGGTTAGATAACCAATTGTTTGGGTTCATTTAATTGGATTGTTGATGGAGTTTAATGGCCAAACGGTTCTATGATTAAAGGCATCGGTTACCCATTTGATTCCGGTTGTAACTGACATTTAATTGATGCCTACATGTTCGAAACGTGTGCTCGACAGTTTTGGGACCGATTTTGGGTGAAGAAAACGTCGGATTTGAGGGTTTAGTGCAGTTTTGGTAGTCACCGGAGGTTGGCCGGAACTTGGCTGGAATACGTGGGTGGGCGGGGGGTTTGGTTTGAGTTTTATAAATTTATAGTTTTGGCCCACGTGGTTTAACAATTAACATTTTATGTATAAACTTTATAATTAAAGTTTCTAAATTTGCAATTAGAGCCCTTGAACTTAATCAAACTTTGAGTTTTACACAATTTAACTTTTTAACTCGTAAAACTTATTATTTTTATTATTAGTAGTATTAATATTATTATTATTTTTATTATTATTATGGCTATTAAGTAATAATTTATAAATTTTCAATTAAAGAATTTAAACAATTAAGACAATAAGCATAAATGGCCCATAAGTTTCACATATGGCAATAACAGTCCTTACCAGAATTAACAATGCTATTTTTAAATTAACCCAAAATTACAAGATGTTACAGTCTCCCCACTTAAAAGAATTCCGTCCTGAAATTAGGGATGAACTAAGCTAACAAATACGGATATTTTGCCTTCATATGGTCCTCACGCTCCCAAGTGAACTCAGCTCCATACTTGTTCTCCCAACGAACCTTGACAATTGGAGTAGTTGTGGTTCTCGTTTTCTTTATAATGCAATCCATAATTTCAACAGGTTTCTCAACAAAGTGCAATGACACGTCGATCTGGATGTCTTCCAATGGAACATGCAGACTCTCGTCGGCCAAACACTTTCTTAAATTTGAGACATGGAACATAGGATGAACTCCACTAAGGTCAGAAGGTAATTCCAGTCTATAAGCCACTTTCCCAATCCTTTTCAGGATTTTGAAAGGTCCTACAAATCTTGGAGCTAATTTACCCTTCTTCCCAAAATGAACAACACCTTTCCACGGTGAAACCTTAAGAAGAACCATGTCGCCAACTTGAAACTCCAACGGCTTTCGACGCTTATCGGCATAACTCTTTTGTCGACTTCTTGCCACTTCAAGGTTCTTGTGGATTGTGGATACTTTATCGGTCGTTTCTTGTATGAGTTCAGGACCAGTGATGAAGTTTTCACCAATGTCAGTCCAACAGATTGGTGATCATCATTTATGACCATAAAGTGCTTCAAATGGTGCCATCTTGATACTCGAGTGATAACTATTGTTATACGAAAATTCCATGAGCGGTAAGTGCGTATCCCAATCATCACCAAAGTCAAGGACACATAGTCGTAGCAAATCCTCAAGGGTTTGGATTGTTCGTTCGGTTTAACCATCAGTCTGAGGATGGCAAGCCGTACTTAAATCCAATAGAGTACCCGAGAGTTCTTGCATAGACGACCAAACGTGCGAAGTGAAACCAGCGTCTCGGTCGGATATGATGTGCAACAGCACGCCATGACGACTCACAATTTCATCAATATAGATGCGAGCTAGTCTTGAAACTTTGTATGTGTCTTGTATTGGTATGAAATATGCCGTATTGGTAAAACGGTCAATAATCACCCATATACTATCATGACCATGAGGAGTACGAGGTAACTTGGTTATGAAATCCATGGATATCTGTTCCCATTTCCACATAGGGATTTCAGGTTGCTCAAGTAAACCACTTGGTCGTTGATGCTGGGCTTTGACTCTTACACATGAGAGACACTTGGAAACATATGACGCGATATCTGTCTTCATTCCAGGCCACCAATATTGACCATGTAGGTCCGTGTACATCTTATCGGAGACAGGATAAACGGAGTATCGAGCTTGATGAGCTTCGTTCATGATGAAGTGTTGAAGGTTATCACGATTCGGGATCCAAAGTCGATTCAAGAAGTACCACATGCCGTTTGGTTTTGTCTCTAGTTGGACTGAATGTTAGATGGCAAATCTTTATCTTTCCCTTCGTCGGTTAATGCTACTTGTTGAGCCTCGTGAATGCATAACTCGAGATCACTTTCAATCTTTATGTTCTAAGCATGATATTAGCCTCGTCAACATCCACATGTGTCTTGGTCTCAAATTCCCCTAACATATCAAACCATTGTCTTCGATCTCGAACTTCTTATAGTGAGACAGTCTTGTTATGGACCTTGCAACTCAGCGTGTCAGCTACAATGTTCGCATTTCCAGGGTGGTAGCGAATGTCGTAGTCATAGTCGCTAATCAACTCAATCCAACGTCTTTGCCTCATGTTGAGATCCTTTTGATCGAACATGTGTTGGAGACTCTTATGATCGGTATAGACTATGCATTGCATCCCATAAAGATAGTGTCGCCAAATCTTCAATGTGAAAACCACGCCGCTAAGTTCAAGATCATGAGTTGTAGTTCACTTCATGAACCTTCAATTGCCTCCACGCGTATGCTATGACTTTGCCTCGTTGCATGAGAACACAACCAAGACCTTGATTTGAAGCATCGCAATACACGGTAAAGTCATTGTTCCCATTGGGAAGTGTAAGAATTGGAGCGTTACATAACTTGCATTTCAATGTCTCGAAAGCCTCTTCTTGCTCGGGTCCCCATTCAAAGAGTCAATTCTTTTGGGTTAGCACCGTTAATGGTTTAGCAATCTTCGAAAAATTTGCTATGAGCCTACGGTAATATCCCGCTAAGCCCAAAAAAGAACGAACCTCTGTTGGTGTTGTAGGAACACGCCAATTCTTCACGGCTTCAATTTTAGCAGGATCAGTGTGACATCCTTGGCTATTCACCACATGCCCTAAGAATTGAACCTCTTCTAACCCGAATTCACACTTGGAAAACTTGGCGTATAATTGCTCCTTCTTCAAAAGTCCAAGAACTTGTCGCAAGTGCGTCTTCTGATCGATTTTTGTCTTTGAATAAATAAGAATTCATCAATGAACACGATCACAAACTTATCTAAATACGGTTTACATACTCGATTCATGAGATCCATGAACACGGCAGGTGCATTGGTCAAGCCAAAAGGCATAACCATGAACTCGTAATTTCCATATTGAGTACGAAAAGCGGTCTATGGAATGTCGTCATCGTGGACACGTAATTGATGATACCCAGAACGTAGTCGATCTTTGTTATTGATAGTAGCGGTAGGCGTTTTAAATCCTGTAATAAGCTGGTGTGACGCGGGGAACCCCTCCCCCCCCCTTTACTCCAAGAGAGCAGCCTTGAGAATTGGGTTGCTCCTTGAAGTTGACGAAAGAGATCATAGATTCGAGGAAGAGGTATCGGTTTTTGATGGTAAGCTTATTGAGTTCCTGGTAGTGGATGCACATACGGAATGAACCATCTTTCTTCTTTACAAACAACATAGGTACAACCCCATGGTGAAGAGCTAGGACGAATGAAGCCCTTATCGGTCAACTATTGTAGTTGACTAGCTAGTTCTTGCATTCAGATGGTGTAAGACGATAAGGTGATTTAGCCACAGGGTTTGCACCACGGATTAAGTCAATCTTAAACTCAAATTCTCGCATGGGAGGTAGTCCCTTAAGATCCTCGGAAAACCTCGGGAAAGTCCCTCACGACAGGAATGTCTTTCAGTTCCTTACCCTTGGCTTTCGTGTTAACTACATATGCCATGAAAGCCATGTAATTTTTACTTAAGCACTTGCGGGGCTTGATGCAAGACATAAGTTTGAGTCCTTAAGATGATTTCTCCCCAAAGACTTTCAAAGTAACACCGGTCGGTAAAGGAATTCGGATGCAATTCTCAAATCACAGAATTTCCGCACGATGCTTGGCTAGCCAATCCATGCCAATTATAATAACATCAAAGCTTCCCAGTTGCATTGGAATAAGGTCGATGCAGAACTCTTGTTCGTTAAGGCTCAAGTTACAATCGCGTATTACGACGTCAACAACGATTGATTTTCCATCGGCGACTTCCACCGTGAAGGATCTTTCCAGATTAACACGCGGTTTAGAAAGTATAGGCTTGAATTCCAAGGACACAAAACTCCTATCCGCACCCAAATCAAACAATACAGATGCATAATGACTATTACAAGATACTATCTATTTGGTAATAACCTATTATTAGTATGATGAACACAAAGATAGGAATTTTTGTAAGACAAGAAATGATTTAAAAGGAGTTCAACGACGTACCATTCACCACGTTGTTGTTGGCTTGGACTTGATTGGCGTTGATGTTGAAAGCCCTTCCACGAGCCGGTGGCATGGTTCTCGCATTGTGAGGACATTGTGGACGAATATGACCAGGCTCGCCACAGTTATAGCAGGTTCGGTTGGTAAGCATTGCAGTGTTGTTTGGCCCATGAAGACAAGTAGCCACAAAGTGCCCATACTTTCCACACAACGAGCAGACTCGGCATGGAATGTTGCTCGCGTGATGGTACTTGCACGTGTTACATATAGGATATGGGCCAGCATAAGCTCTAGCCATGGGAGCTTGATTTGCAACCAACATTTGTTTTTGAGGAGCATTTGTGGCTGTCACAGCATAGTTGTGTGTCGGGGTGAACTTACGCTTCTTGTTTTGGAAAGATGACTCAGCCCTTACCTCCTTTGTTGCCTCGGGTGTCACCTTCGCAGTAGACTTGGAACCCTTTGCTGACATAGTGCCAGCTCTAATATGATTCTCGGTGAGCTCTGTTGTGACAGTGATTGCCTCCTCCAAAGTTGTGGGCCTACTACCCACCACGACATCTTGAATTTGAGGTGGCACCCCCTTGATAAATTTCTCAATGTTACGGGACACGATGTCCACCATGTGTGGTAGGAGCATACTCAACTCATGATGTCGGGTGGAATAAGCCAAATGATTCCTACCATCTTGTTTGAGGTTCCAAAATTTCTCCTCTATCTTTTGCAACTTGCTCTCCGGGCAAAACTTTTAGATCATGATATCCTTAAATTCCTCCCAAGGCAACGCCAAAGCAACCTCATTCCCACGGTTTCTCTTCTCACTATTCCACCATGTGAGTGCCTGTTGTTAAGGACACTTGTAGCATAGCGAACCTTGAACTCGCGGGGCACTCACTACAATGAACGTGTTCTCCATGCTTTCAAACCACTTGAGCAGTCCGTTGGCTCCTTGTTTTCAACTAAAGCTAGTGGTTTGCACAAGTTGAAGTGTTTGATAGTGCAAGTAAGATTGTTCCCTTTTTGGTTGTTGCTATGCTCTCCATGAGCACCACTATTGTTCCCATTGGTGTTGTTGTTACTATTAGCAATTAGGGTGCTATTAAGTTCAGCAACCATGGATGGGAGCACAACAGCCATTTGTCGGGAGGTCAATGCTGCAAGCTTGCGGTTGGAACTTCCACGCTTTTCATGATGGCGAGACATGCTAGATACAAAATGAATTAGTCATGGGAAAAGGTTCAAAGGACAGTAATTTAAACAAAGATAAGCTAAGGATTGTAAGGTACACGGAATGATTCCATTTGGTAACGCATTACCATTTGGAAACGTTGTCACGTCAAGTGAATTGACCCATTTGCCTTTGAAAAAAAACTTGTGTATATTGACCATAGTTTATCACTCATCCAGAAATCCCCAGGTAAGCATGACTAGTCCCGTAGATTTATACGAAATGCTTGCCTTAGCCCGAGGCCTTTTGCGAGGAAATCCAGGATACAAGTGTCTATGTGTCACACAATATTCCTTAGGTTCATGAAATCTAAACCTTGATGAGAATTATATAGATTAGACATAAAGTCTAAAGATCCAAGTCATAAGCATAAGCATACGATTCCACGTGTTGTCAAGAATAAGATTAAGAGGTGTCATGTCGGGGAGGTCAAAGAGTCAAGTTAAGTTTAGGGAGACGTAACAATGTTTAGGCAATCCTATGCTAAGGTATCAAATTTCACTTAAGAAGGCATAGCATTATGTAGCATGCAAACCATACATTTTACAAGATAGAAATATAATTCTATGAGGTTCATACATACGCTATAGTCTAGGTCACCATTTCTAATAACATAAATCCCTATGGTTATGGGCTCTGATACCAATCTGTCACACCCCAACCTTGATGGCGGAAACGTTGAGGTGTGAGAGTTAGATCGTTCACAGCCACATAACACTATTATTAAATCCAAATATATTAATCATAAGTTCCAAAGGTAACATTACAACAAAAGTCTCAATAAAGAAATTAACAAGAATACAAGAAATATATCAAGCTCATTCATTTATTTAACAAGTCCATTCCTAGGTGTGAACAACCTTCAAAGTGGCAATCAACTTGAGTATTTCGTGAAACATGTTAAAATAAAAGGGGTTAACTAATGTTGGTGATATTTCCATAGTTTTCAATATATAAGTATATAAAAGATGGCAATTCATGTTATAAGTTAGAGAACAAAGTAACTAGGGATGTAAGACAGAGTGCACAATCAAACCTTGACAGATTTTTACAAGTCTCAAATGTTTACAAGTATATACGATTAGCTAAGTGTACTTGGATTAACCAAGCAGGCTTGTCAGGCCCATAGATCTATGACGTCGCCAGGCTAGCAATAGTTAATGATTGTACATATAATCGACAATACATGGTAGCTACAAAGTTCAACTAACCACAACATACAAGTGAATTACCATAAGTTTATAAGAATCAACGTTTTACAAGTGCAATGATTATAAGGTGACATGTTTCACCCCCAAAATGTAAATAAATATAAAAGGGGTATAGAAATACTCACATGACAATTAATTATATAATTGATGAATAAATAAGGAAATAATATGTGTCGCTTCAACGTAAACCATCACGAGTCACCTAATTAAATAATTACAATACTTAAATTTAATCTAAGTTCAACAAGTTAAGGAGAACTAGGGTTTCAATTTGCTATTATCAAATGATTGTATTTAAACAAATGGATAAATTTATTTTCTTGGAAAAATATATATTATATTTTTATGAAAGTTGTCAAAGGTAATAATTATAATAATTTTAAAAGTTATTACTTATAAACAAATTAATTAAAAAGGGATATTTAAACCAATGATAATTTACTAATTTTTATTTTCCATCCATTTTATTAAAAAATATTTAAACAAGTATTGTTAAAACGCTTTATCAACAAATATTTTTATTAATCTTTGAAAATTTTAGAAAATATTTGGAACTTTTGATAATATTTGAAATTCATAAAAATAATTTATATATAAATTAGAATTTTTCCAAAATTAACCTTTACGCTAAAAGCCTTAAAAAATTGCATGAGGGTCCCTGGATTCGAACCCGGGACCTCATGCTTGAGACACATAAACCTTAACCATTCAAACCAAGGCCTCAACCATGAGTCTTTTTGGTTTCTAAACCTTAAGAACCCTTATTGCAAACCATACCCAAGTCGCATGAACCCCAGGTTCAATCGAGTCCAAATTGAAGCATCAAATCGATTAGTTTAGAGCTTGTAACCATAGGGCTTTTGTTTATTATGATGAAACGAACTTGTAGGTGGTTTCAATTACCCTATTCGATGCTGAATGAAGACGATTGGATTGAAGAACAGGTCGTGGCCGCAGGTTCTTGACTCAAAGGCCCTTATCAATTGCGATTGAGATGAGTCGGAATATGGATGTTGATAGAGTTGCAGGTTCGCGGTTATAGAGGTGATTGAACTCAATGATTGTGTGTATTTCAGGTTAAATTGAAGATAGTATACGATTAGGGATAGATAATCGATCAATTGGGTTCATTTAATTGGATTATTATTGGAGTTTAATGGCTGAACGGTTCTATGATTAAAGGCATCGGTTACCCATTCGATTCGGGTTTGTAACCGACGTTTAATTGATGCTTACATGTTCGAAACGCTGCTCGACAGTTTTGGGACGGGTTTTGGGTTAAGAACATCGGATTTCGATGGTTTAGTGCGGTTTTGGTAGTCGTCGGAGGTTGGTCGGAACTTGGCCAGAAATGCGTGGGTGGCGGGGGTTTGGTTTGATTTTTACAAATTTATAGTTTTGGCCCACGTGGTTTAACAATTAACATTTTATGTATAAACTTTATAATTAAAGTTTCCAAATTTGCTGTTAGGACTGTTTTCGGTACGGAGTACTAACTGATTTATGTGTGTACCAAACCAAATAGTGTGGAATCCTATTTGATTGGTGATCCAGTGAGTGAAAACACAAGTATAATCAATCCAAGAATGAAACTAAACGTTAAGAACGATAGTAGGATGATTTACTGTGATCTATGAACTTGGAATAGGTGTTCTTGGGTCTCTGGATGGCTAGGGTATGATTTAGTGCGTATGAATTTGATTTGTTTTGTTTTTCCACGAATTAAGTGGTATATAGGTTAGGGTTTTCATTTGTGCGACTGAACCATTCGCATGGTTCAGTCGTGCGATTGAAGCATGCTGTTGATCCATCCGCATGACTGAAGATTCAATTGTGCGATTGAGTCAATCTCATGTTACAATCATGCGACTGATCCAGTCTCCTGGTTCAGTCATGCAACTGGTTCATTAGCATGAAGTATTCATGCATATGATCCATTAGGATGGTCCATTCGAATGAGAACTTTACACGATTAAGTTTAAGCACGTTTCTCAATCATTATTGTATAAGAACTATGTAACCACCACAACAAACTATATAGTTATTCAATATGCGTTAACCACAATAATCAATGAGATATTAAACATTATAAGCATCACAAACACATTATATTTCATTCATATACATCTTTTACATATATGTAAGACATGAAAGACATTTTACATTAAGCTCATAAACTAGGTACATATGTATATACAACTCCCCCTTGGACCTAGTTTACTCTATTTTCTGACATTCTTCATCAACTCTTCAAACTTTTTGTACTTCTCCTCCTTGTAACTCCTGCATGTATTTCAAATTCAAAGCAGAGTCATATCACATATTGGAACTGGAGGGCTTGTATATTGTCTTGCGCTCATAGAACAGTGACCACTTGTATAAAGTGTAGACATCGTCAGAAGACAAGTTAGTTAGCCACATTGGGTCAAATACCCTGATGGTTTCCATATTTCCATCTCTGTTTAGAACTATGACTGCCTCACATGTTCTCCAGTCATAGTACCACCACTTGAAGTGTGGAGTGAAGTCCTGTGGCATTTCCCTAAGAGGGATTCTTGACATCGTGCGCGGAGGACTCCACTTCAGCATTATTTTTGGCTTTCCAGTAATGGCATCAACTTCAAACCGTCTAATATACCTTGTCAGTTGTTGAGGTTTGAAGTTGACCACCTGGTACTCCTTTTGTAATGCAGCCTTAAACTAGCCTGACATCTTTCTTGGGTCAGCATATAACAGCTTCAGTTTGGCCAGGTGCTTGAGCTCAAAACTAGGGAGAGTCTTCAGATCATATAGGAATCTGAAGTACTCAATTCCCTTCTCCCTCTTGACAGCATATACATTTAGATCTTCAAAATAGGCCCACGCGATGATCTTGCCTGACACCTAGTGATACTTCTTCACTTTGTAGAGCTTGGTGTAGGCACTCGGCTTTGGTGCAGCGCATTGGGCTCGGATCTCCGCAAAATATGCCGCTCATTCAGCCTTTTTTATGTTGACATCAACGTCCGAGGCTTGGGCTTGATCCGGATTCTTCTCTGATTCTTGTTCCATCTTATCATTGGGGACAACATTACCCTCTTTATCAGCATACTTTGTATAGTGTTGGGCTGTGACGTCTCAATCTCTATATCCACATCATTAAGTCATCATCATTATCCATGTCAACTGTTGGAGCATCTTTCACTATTTCATCTAGATTCAGTCAGAATATCTCAGCTAGTTGCTCACAAGTAAGGTCATGAATTATTTCTCCTTCTTCAAGAGTATAACTCACAGACCTCCTGACAATCCCTTGCAAATCAAGTATCATTGTCAGTTGAGACTTGATTTGTTGAAGGGGAGCAACATCGTACTCATCTTGCTGAGGAATGATCTGCTTGATTTAAACACATAAATATATCAACCATTAGTCAATAATCAAGACAGTAAAACATTAACTAAATATAAACATTATGTACATGAGTCTAATACATTATTCAATTACACATGATTTAAAATTACATAAACATCTAGGCATTACGTTTGTCCTGAATCATGTGCTCCTCTACAGTTGGGGCTGAGGTCGAGACACCCTGATCTTGATTCTTCTTGGTCCGCCTCTCACTAGCTTATGTGGCACCCGATGCAGATGCATCACCTTCTTCTCCATCATCTCCTCCATCTCCTGCACCTTCATCATCTCCTCCCTCTGTTTCATCCTCATCATCATCCTTTTCATCATCATCCTCATCATCATCGTCATCACCATCATCATCGCCATCCCTTTCTCTTATCTTTAGAGGCTCATCCTTTGTTCCTTTAAGCTTGGCATAATCGTCCTTTTGGTAGCCTCCAACTCCTCTATCTTCTTTGTTGATAGAACTTTATGCTTCTGGAGTTTGGCAATCTCTTGACTTTGAGCAGCCATCTGCTGAGCCTTATCCTCCATTAGCTAGGCCTGCTGAGCGATCTGCTGTGCTTGGGCAGCGTTCTGCTCCACAAGTTGTGTGATTTGTGCAGCTCTTTCCTCGTTAGCAGCCCACAGCTTCAGCACCATCCTACTAAGTGCTTCCGGCTCATCCTCTACCCCAACAAAAGGTAGGGAGGATCCTATAGTGAATGGTTGGTGGGATGATGGTACGGGCTGGTGGTAGTGGTGATGGCTGTGGTGAATTTGGGTGTGGTATATGTGTGGGTGGTGATGGGTAAGCTGTAGTGGTGGTGGAAGTAGGGTAGATAGGTGGTGGAGTGGTTGTGGTAGTGATGGTGGGTGAGGTAGTAGTAGTGGTGGTGGTAGCAATGAGTGAGTGGTGGTGGTTGATATGGTGTCAGTGGTGGTGGAGGTAGGAATCAGCGTGAACCTCCGTCTTTTCAGCTTCATCCCATGGGGCTGAGCCATCTCTTCCTCGATCCCTTGAGGAGGATGCTCCCCCTGGGATGCTGGGTGGTCTGGGGTATAAGTAGGATCTGTAGTAGTCTCCCCAGACGCAGCTTGGCGTCCTCCAACCACCTCCATTCCACATTCGGTGGCAACCACCCTGCTGCCCACTGTTCTTGTCAACGGCTCATCATCACTCTCCTCCTCCTCATCAGGTCTGAAATCCTGATGGAAACCTGCTATACCAGCTTCTCCATGAGTGGGTGGTGGAGGTGTAACATCTGTAGTGGTGGTCCTAGATGGAGTGGAGCTAGTGTCTCCACCATCGCCACTGTCATCATCCCTTGAGTCATCGGTGGAGAGCACAATCTGCTCAATATCGGAGTCGCTATCATCGTGGCGCCACTTCCTTCGTGACGGCGCCACATAGTCTTCCCGGGCCAGATACCTAAACAATTGCCTCACAGGGGGTTTCACCTGCTTCCCCATGAACACCTTCATCCTGCCCAAGGTGGTATCGTCCATCACCTCGAGCACTATAACATCCTCCTTCTCCTTAGGTAGCTGAGGGAGCTTCTGATCAGTGATCATCTACATGAAGCATGGGTACATACAAAACCCTTCTTCCCTTGGCCTCGATGTTCTCCACCAGATAGGTGAAGATCATTTTGGAGAAGCTGAACGGATGATTCAGCACCAACACCACGTAGGCGTTCTGAATCTGATCTGATAGCTCGTCGAAGCCTCCCTTCCTGGAGGCAATGCACTTAAGCAGCACATGTTCCAAGTACTTGAATTGGGGGCACAGGTCTTCTTTTGTGAGCACACTTGCGGTGATGTCCCCCGAGTACTTTGCTCGTAGGAAGCAGTCATGCACTGTCAGTGGGTGCAGTCGGGTCGGACAGTCGGTGTCGTCACCAAACTCTAAAATAGTCCTGAGACCCTCCTCTATGATCTCTATAGCATGACCCAAGATAGAGCTCCTAATCCGGTGGGGCTCTGGGGTCCTATCGACAACCATGCCATCCCAAAAGGCCTGCTGAAGTGACCGGTATGGTGTGCATGGAGTAGATATGGCATGGAAGATCCTCGATCTCCATAGGAAAATGATAATGCCTAAGAAATCTGCAGCATTCCTGGAGATGAGATCTAGATGAGCACAAATATTGTGCTTAGTGCTCATGGGCCAACGACTCGTCAACTGTCACACAATGCAAATAAACATTAGTGTGTGTCGATGAGTAACAATGCAGGACCGGTGAAGGGGTCAATTACAACACAACAATACAAAAAGGAGATTAACTAAAGATTAATCAAACAGTAAGACTGGATTAACCACAATAAGATACTAAGAACACAAGTAATATAAGAGACAGAACACAAGTATATGGTTTTCAAGAATGCAGTATATTGCTTTCTTTATGTTCTATTACAAGTTTTACAAAGCATAATGGAAAGATACAAAAACATGAGATACTTATACTACATCCTATAGCCGGCTATACTTTGAAAGCTAGCCGGATACAATTGACTAGACACAAACAAAATCAATTGTAGAGTCAAAAGGCAGATTACCTGTTGACTAGTGACTATGACATGCCATAGCTCACATCCTTATCTATTACAAAAAGGATAAAGTACATGAAGTAGAAAGTTACAGACTCAAGACCTCAATGTACAGTTACCAAAAGCATGGACCTTTTCACCAACTCATGTAAGTTGGTGACCTTACAGAGGAGCAGCGGAAAGGTGTCCAGCTTATGGAAAAGTACTTCAGATAAAGCATGTGTTAAAAGTGTTTGGAAGAAATCAGTCTTCATGAGTTGAAGCTTCGGAAGACTTTGTCTCTGAGGCTTCGAAGACTTCATATTTGACTTCGGAAGATATTGGTCTTGGCTTCAAAAGATTTCACACTTAGAATAATATGTTGCATGTGTGAAACTTCCTGAGCATTCTTCTTCATAGCACTTGTGCAGAATGCAGGATAGACTTTGGATGTTTAGGTTGCATCAGCCTCTTCATTAATCTCTACAAACTCCCCCTAGGCTAATGCTACCAAAACACTTAGTAGACTTCAATATCAACAGTCCTCATTAGGATGATCACTAATCTTTTCTTCATAAGGTGATCAGGATCCTTCAGACTGTCAAAATTTCTTCTCATATCAAAGAGGTCATGCAGAGGCAACTGAAACATATCTTGCCATGTGTAAATGTCTTTAGTGCCTTGATCTCTAATGACATGCCATCTTTCTGGATTTATGGTGTATGTCTAAGACAAGATGGGTCTTCCTGATGCTAAAGGAGTTTTTTGAATTGGAGTTGATGTAGCATCTTCTGGCTGCATAACCTCAGGATGTTCTAACTCATCCTGGGGTTTACAAGAGGGTGCAGTCTTCCTCTTCTTTGGCTTTGGTTTAGAAGCCATCCTCTTCTTTCTCTTTGTAGGTTTTAACTAAGAAGACTGGCTTGCAGTACCAGATTGATCTTCATTGTCTTTCTCAGTTGGGACTTCCTCTCTCTCAGGCTCATAAGGAGAGGGAGGTTGACCCTGCTATGGATCAGAAGATGAAGCTTGCTGAGTTGCAGCAGGAGGTCAAGGTTGTGTTGTCTCTGGTTGTTCACCTTAACCTCCACTTTAGGTGGGGCTTGACTTGGAGTGGAGAGTAAGTCAATGAGCTCTCCACTTTTGATCTTCTGCTTGATCACCCTAATCTGCTCATCCATAGTGGATAGAGACATAGTGGATTTACTTCTGAAGTTAAAAGCATAACTTCCAAAGTATCAGAAATTTTTCAAAAATCTAAGGAAGTCTTCAAAAAGAATTTTCATCCAAAGAAACTATGAGCTTATGAAAGTGATGAACTAGACAACTTAGGACACATATATTTTAAGAAATAATAAGAATTAGTTTTAAGAAAAACCTACTCAAAGATGATCATCCCAATAGTGATATTAGATATTTAAATCTCTGTTCATCAAAAGCCTTTGTAAACAGATCAGCATATTGTTCATCTGTGTGAACTTTGACTAGTTTAATTAATCCCTTTTCATAGTTATCTCTTATTAAATGATACCTAATATTGATGTGTTTAGTCCTTGAGTGCTACATAGGTTCTCTATGATTGAGATAGCACTATTGTTGTCTATGTGAATGGGAGTCTCCTTGAAGTTTAACCCATAGTCCAGCATCTGATTTTGATTCCAAAGCTCTTGAGCACAGCAGCTTGCAATAGCAATATATTCAGCTTGAACAGTTGATGCAGAGAAACAGGATTGTTTCTTGCATTGCCATAAGACAACCCTTCCACAAGGAACTGACATCCCCCAGATGTAGACTTTGCGGTCTGTGCAACCACCATAATCACTATCTGTATAAGCATACAGACTAAAGTCAGGATTCTTTGGTACATAAACCAAGTTTTGAAGAGCCCTTGAGGTATCTTAGAATCCTTTTGACGGTGATGAGGTGGACATCTTAGGGTTGGCTGATATCTTGCACAGATCCATATAGTAACATAATATCAGGCCTGCTAGTAGTAAATACACAAGAAAACCAATCATAGCCCAGTATGAGTGCTCATCTACACACTCCCCTCAAGATCAGGTCCAAGGGAGGGTTTCTAGCTATAGGTGTCTTAGCAATCTTACAATCACTCATGTTGAACTTTTGAGTATGTCCTGAACATACTTTGATTGACTTATGAAAGTTGCTATCTTCAACTTGCTTCACTTGATTCCAGAAGAAATTGCGTTCCCCATGGCACTCATTTCAAATTGTCTTTTTCATCCAGTCTTCTCAGCTTTTCGGTCTTTAACAGAGCTTTGGATTAGTTGAAACCAAGAGGACATCATCCAAAATACACTTGAACTAGCAATATGTCCTTCCTATCCTTTGAGAAGAGAGTTCCATCTATGGTACCTTCTTGTATCCTGTTACAAAGATACTCAGAAATTGTCTCATTACCCTTTCTGGGTGCCTGATGCAGCCATAAAGAGCTTTGTCAAGCTGCAGACTAATCAGGATGATCAGGATATATAAAACCAGGTGGTTGTTTGACATATACTCTTCTCAATCATTCATATAACAAGCCACCAAATCTCACATGGCAAGGGAAAGACCTTGAAGTTCTTGAGATGCAGCAATTGCAGGAACATCCAACAGCTCTAATCTTTGATACGGAGAAAGGCATCCGTGTAGTTCATCCATTATTCTTGTGTGTATCTGTTAGGACCTGGTATTCGACTGAAATACCTAGAGATCACGTGTATACCGGATCAAATAGTGCGGAATCCTATTTGATTGGCGATCCAATCAGTGAGAACACACGAAGAATCAATCAAGATTGAAACTAACGTTAGAAATCGATAAGGAATCGATCTAATGTGTTCTATGAACTTGGAGAACGATTTGGAAGGTTTCTGGACGGCTAGGGTTCGTCTGGAATTGTACTTGATCGAATGTCCTGTTTTTCACGAATTGAGTTGTATTTATAGGTTGGCACTATTCAATCGTGCGACTGAACCATTAGTTTGGTTCAGTCGTGCGATTGAACCATGCGGTTGGTTCATTCGTGCGACTGAGTGTTCAGTCGTGCGACTGAGCCAATCTTATGTTACAGTCGTACGACTGATCCAGTCTCCTGGTTCAGTCGTGCGACTGAGTCAATCGTGTGAGTTCTTCATGTTATGGTTCATTCGCATGAGCCATTCGCATGGGAACTTCATTAAGTTAAGTTTGAATGTTTTAGTTAATTAATATAATATATATGTAATCATTCAAGTAATCAAACCCAATCAATTCATTTACGACTCATTAATGAACTATTAAACATTATAACCAACAGACTATCAATATCAGTTTAATCATACCAAACAAGATCTATTACATCACATATCACGATCTAGGGACATACATGTATCAACAAACTCCCCCTTGGACCTAGATCTCTCTAATGTCTTGTTTTCTTCATTACCTTCTCATATTCTTGTACTTGTCCTCTTGTGTGACTCCCGCGTGAATATCAAACGCGAAACAAAGTCGTATAACATTTTGGAACTGGAGGGCTTGTACAATGTCTTGTGTGTCATAGAACAGTGGCCACTTGTATAATGTATAGACATCATTAGCAGACAAGTTGGTTAGCCACATTGGGTCGAATACCCTGACAGTATCCATTTGATCCCCTTTGTTCAGAACTATGACAGCTTCAGTTCTCCAATCATAGTACCACCATTTGAAGTGTGGAGTGAAGTCCTGTGGCATTTCCCTGAGAGGGATTCTCGACATAGTGCGAGGAGGACTCCACTTCAACACAATCTTAGGTTTTCCAGTAATGGCATCCATCTCAGACCTTCTAATATACCTTGTAGGTTGTTGAGGTCTGAAGTTAATCCATCTGGTGTGGTACTCTTTCTTGAGGGCAGCCTCAAACCAGCCTGACATTTTTCTCGGGTCAGCATACAACAGCTTCAATTTGGCCAGCTGGTTGAGCTCAAATCCAGGTAGAGTCTTTAGATCATGTGGAAATCTAAAGTACTCTATGCCCTTTTCCCTCTTAACGGCATAAACGTTAAGATCATCAAAATATGCCCATGCTATAATCCTGCCTGACACCGTAAGATGTTTCTTGACGCTGTAGAACTTGGTGTAGGCATCCCTCTTCGGTGCATCACGTTGGGCTCTGACTTCTTTAAAACATTCAGCCCACTCAGCCTTTCGAATGTATACATCATCGTTTGAGGCTTGGGCTGTTCCTTCGGTCTTTCCTGCTTCCTGCTCCATCTTGTCTAGTACAAACATATCACTGACTAGGGACTCACCCAGATTGGGGACCACATTACCCTGTTGTCAGCGTATTGAGGGTACTCTTCAGCAGCAATATCTTCAACCTCAACTTCATCAACGTCGTGTAGTTCGTCGTCACTGGTTGAATCAACTGTTGGAGCATCCTTGACAATATCATCAGGATTGAGTCTGAACATCTCTGCCAGTTGCTCGTTAGATAGGTCGTGAATTATTTCACCTTCTTCAGGGGTATAACTCACTGACCTTCTGACAATCCCTTGCAGATCAAGAATCATTGTGAGTTGAGACTTGACCTGTTGAAGGGGAGCAATATCAAACTCATCTCTGTGGTACTTTGGATCTGTTTGATTTACACATTTCACATTCAAATCATTAGTAATATATCAAACAAAATGCATTAAGTAATATAAACATTCAGTACATCGTTTTTCAATACAGAATACAAAAGTAATTAAATACATAAACATCCACTATTTACTTTTATCCTGTATGCTAGTCTCTTCGTGAAGGTGCAGAAGTAGAAGCTGACTGATCCTGTCGGTTCTTTGTTCTCTTTCTTGACCGGGAGCTGAGACAGATTCAGCTGCTTCTCCTTCTTCAGTCTCTTCATCTGCACACCACTCTTCTGTTTTCTCTTCATCAGAATCACTGTCATCATCATCATCATCATCCTCACTATCTCTTTCTCCATCCTTTATCTTTAGAGGTTCCTCCTTTGATCCTTTCAATTTTAGCAAAATGGACCTCTTCGCCTTTTCCAACTCCTCTATCTGCTTACCTGCTGTGACGCTTTGTGCTCGGAGTTGGTCCACTGAGTGTTCTGAGCAGCCAATTTCTGGGCCTGCTCCTCAATAGCTCGATCCTGCTCTGCAATTTTCTGCGATTGTGCAGCAGTCAGGTCGGTGAGCTGGCGGATCTGAGAGGTCTTTTCTCATCAGCCGCCAGCAGTCGTACACCATTCTATTTAAGGCTGCCAGCTGTTCCTCTACCCCGATTGGAGGTAGAGGAGATCTAGAGGTGTGTGAGGGGTAGGCTGAGGGCTCGGTTTGGTGGCTAGTGGTGGTGGTGGAGGTGGTGAATATCGGGTAAGGTCTGGATGATGGTGGTGGTGAGTGTGGGGTGAATGATGTAGTGGTGGCAGGGGTCTGGCTTGTGGTGATCGGTATGGTGGTGGTTGTGGTTGCTGTGGGGAGAGGTATGGTGGTGGAAGGTGTGTCTGCAGAGGTGGTAGTGGTGGAAGGTATGGGGGATGTGGTGGTGATGAAGGTTACCTTACGCTTTTTCTTTTTCTGGCCATGGGGTTGAGCCATCCGTTTTCTCCTCGTTCCCCTCGAGGTGGATGCTCCCCCTTCAATCCCGCCTGAGGACCCCGGAGCATATGATGGATCAGTTTCTGTATCTCCGGAGCCTCTCGGTTGTTCACCAACAACCCTCAACCCGTGTTCAGTGGGAACCACTTTCCTTCCCACAGTCCGGGTCAATGGCTCCTCATCAGATTCATCCTCATCCTCCGTTAAAACAAAATCTTGATGAATCCTGCTGACTCAGTTACCTCAGCAGGTGAGACAGACACCGAGGGAACAGAGTCAGACACGGTGCCTGGATGGAACAGCCTCATCCTCAATGTCATCCTCCTCAGAATCATCAGTAGGGAGGACAATTGGCTCCACGTCGGAGTCACTGTCCTCGTGACGCCATTGGGTCTCCCCGGTGCCACATAGCTTTCATCTGCTAAGTGGCCAATCATTCTCTTCACTTGGGGCTTAATCTGCTTTCCCCTGTAAACTCTCATCCTGCCCAGAGTAGTATCATCCATTATTTCTAAGGCCACTGCGTCATGACTCTCTTGGGCAACTGTGGCAGCTTCTCGTTGAAGATGAGCTGTAAGAATCTGGGGTACATACAGAACCCTCTTTTCCCTTTACCTCCAAATTCTCCACCAAGTAGGAGAATATCATGCTGGAAAAACTGAAGGGGTGGTTCAGAACCAGTGCCACGTAGGCATTTTGAATCTGGTCTGAGAGGTCGTCAAACCCACCCCTCCTCGAAGCTACACACTTTAGAATCACGTGTGCTAAGTACTTGTACTGGGGGCTCAGGTTGCTCTTGTTGAGCACACCTGAGTTGATATCCCCAGCGTACTTTAGCCTTAGGAAGCATCCTCTCAGTCAATGGATGTAGTTTTGTAGGATGATCAGCGTCCTCCCCGAACTCTAGGACCCTCTGAATGTCGGCGGCAGAGATCTCAATATCATGGCCCAGTATGGAGCTCCTGATACAGTAAGGCTCACGAGAGCGGTCCACCGAGGCATTTTCCCAGAATGCCTGATGGAGTGATCTGTAAGGCGTGCAAGGAGTGGAGATCGCCTTATAGATCCGGGACCGTCTCAGAAATGCTATTATGTCGGTAAACTCAGCCCCGTTCCTGGTGGTGTGATCCAAGTGGGCACAGATGTTGTGCTTGGGATTTATGGTCCACTTTTCTGCCATTTATCTGTAACACACAAGACATAGAACTATTAATACATAAGACATGAAAACTTCTGTTCTAAGTGTAAAGTTGAAAGTCATTTTGATTCATTCGTGCGAATGAATCATGCGACTGAAGTCAGTCGCCTGTTTGAGACATGCGACTGAGTTCAATCGGGTGTTTGAGACATGCGATTGAGTTCAATCGGCTGATTGAGGCATGCGATTGAGTTCAATCTGCCGACTGAGACATGCGATTGAGTTCAATCTGCCGACTGGACTCATTCGGGTGGTTCAGTCGGTCGAATGATCCAATCGCAAGGTTCAATCGTGCGATTGGAGTTCATTCGAACGACCAGTCGCTTGCCCCACTGTTCGATCCTGTGGGTCGAATCTTGACCTTCTAAGTCTTTTAACAGTGTGTAATGGTCCATTAGCCTCGTCTACTTGTCACTAATAACCTATTAAACTCAATTTTAACATTTTGCTTCATTTACATAGGTGATTAGGTAATTCACAGTTCGGTTCTTGATTCAATCCAATGTCGCTATTGTCGGTGAGTACTGATGTACTTTTTTGTAGGATTCAAGGAGTAGTGTACCTGTAAAACGTCACTGGAATGTAAGAATCTTAACCGCAATGTATATCAGAATCTGGGCAATTTCGACAGGGTAACGGTAATGAACGCGATTCGGGGTGTTTTGGGAGTGATGAGTGATATGCGATCGATTAAGACCCTTAAATACTAAACTAGGTTCATTCGGCCGACTGGCTCAGTCGCTCAGTTCAATCGGGCGACTGAGGTTCAGTCGTACGATTGGCCTAGTCAATCGCATTCAGTCGGCCGACTGAGTCTCAGTCGGTCGACTGACTCATTCGGTCTCCTTCATTCGCCCCTTTAGTTGACCGACTGAGCCTCAGTCGGTCTACTGTTTCATTCTCCCCTTCCATTCGGTCGAATGATCAATTTCATGTCCATTCGGCCGATTGGAAGCCATTCGCATAGTTGGTCGATAACCTGATCCACTAGTGCGAATGGGTCACACTTTGTGAGTTTACAGTCATTTTAACATTTACTATTCAGACCCTTTTCACTTTTGATAATAACATTGTAAGCTCTTAACCAATTCAGTCACTTCAGACGTGACCTTTTAAATTTTGAAAACCATGTGGCCATCTCAGACATGACCTTTTTAGGTAAGTTAATTCCCTTCTGATTTCCCTGATGTAGTCCGACAGACACACAAATTAAAAGATAAACATAGTAACTTAAACTAACTACACAACTAAAGTTTATGTTTGGACTTTTTGTGAGAGATAAAACCCTAAGATGAAAATCTAAGGGATTTGATTAGGAGTAGACAGCTTTAACTTAGATTGATCATATCTGGACCAAATCAATTTTGGAATCATACAGGAATATCAAATCATTTTGGGACTTGTTATTAAAGCTCTTTGATGCTTAAATTCTCGGTGTTCATCCAGAGTCGTTAGCAACTTAAGGAAATCATACTGAAACTCTTAGATTTTCACATTGAGTTGAACTTTGAGAATGTAGCCACTAAGATTGTCAGTATATTTGTCCACTTAAATCCATACACAGACTTTTGACGCAGACTGGTGACTGATTTAGGTTTAATTATTTCAGCTAACATTTGTGGATCCCACACTTATATGGTAATCAACATTCCTCAGAGGTTTTGAGCGGTCTACGGGTATTATTACAAGAAGAGACTATTCTTAGAGAAGCCTGTCCTCAGGTCAGTGCCATCGCACAGCAGAGAGGCGGCAAACAACAATGAATTCTAGAATATCTAGGTTATGCTTATCCTCAGGTCAGTGCCATCGCACAGCAGAGAGGCACACAACCTATCTCCTTGTTAGAGCAGCTTACTTTATTTTACACAAATGCACCAACAACGAGAGCATTAGCTTTATTGCATTTGTCTTTCATTTTTCTTGCTTTGCTCTAATTTGGTCATCCGCACACTTTTGTGGCATTTAAATGCTCATTACCCTTATTGGAATATATTTGATTGTGTTAACCAGTGATAAGATGGAAGTCCACAGTCAGTTGAACAACTTAGTTTGATCTTGAGATCACCAATCAGGTCTAATTGTCTATTGTGTTGAATCTACCAACATCATTTGTGGTCTAGCAGCCTCTAAGTCTACTTTCTCTGTGTCACCTTAGGAGTTGCCAGTTTTCTATCATTTTCCCTTTTTATATTGCTTAGACTACACAGACTTATACTTTGAACTTTTGCATCTTTTCAAACCTTAAATTTTAAATCCCTCTTGATTTGTTCCTGTGTACTATCATATTCCAAAGGTATTGAATCGGTATCACAGACACAATCTACCTTATTTCAGCTAGTTACCCCTTCTCCCTCATTTTTTTTTTAATATTAACTTGCTGACATATTCTCCCCCTAAAATACTAAAATCATTTCGGATTTAATTATTTTTGGATTTTAATAAACAGCAAGGTAACATGAAGTTAAATATAACAGACAAAAGAAAAAAAACAGATAACATAAAATAATAAACATTAACGAACCTACATCGGACTACACATTATGCTCATCAGGAATTACCTCACTTTTCTTTTTAACGCCGTTGACCTCTAGCAAGTATTGAAAACGTGGTTTATCAAAGGCTTTTGTATAGAGGTCAGCACGTTGAAAATCAGTATTAATTTTAACCACATCTATTAAGGTCTTTTCAAAACAGTCTCTTATGAAGTGGTATTTAATACCGATGTGTTTGGTCTTAGGATGTTGAACCGGATTTTTGGTTACTGCAATTGCAGCAGAGTTATCAACAAAAATAGGAGTAGACGAGAATTTCAAACCGTAATCCCGCATTTGCTGTTGAATCCAAATGATTTGGGAACAGCAACTTGCAGCAGCAACATATTCGGCTTCACAGGTTGACAATGCAACCGATGTCTGCTTCTTACACTGCCATGTAACTAATCTTCTCCCAAAGAATTGACACCCTGCTGATGTAGACTTGTAGTTCATTTTGCAGCCTCCATAGTCCGAGTCACTATACGCTGTGAGCTCAAAATCGTCATCATGAGGATACCACAACCCCAGGGTGGGTGTACCCTTTAGATAGCGAAAGATCCTTTTGACCCCGATCAGATGATTGACCTTAGGTTTAGCCTGATATCTGGAACATAAACATGTAGCATACATGATATCAGGTCTTGAGGCAGTGAGATACATGAGGGATCCAATCATTCCTCGGTACATAGTGGCATCTACAAGATCTCCATTCTCATCAGGTGCTATATCATGATTCGTAGCAAGTGGAGTCCCAGCAGCAGAAGCATTCTCCATGTCAAAGCGACTGAGAATGTCTCCTACATACTTGGTCTGATGTAGAAAGATCCCATTAGGTGTTTGATCCACCTGTAACCCGAGAAAGAACTTCATCTCCCCCATTGCACTCATCTCAAACTCTTTCTTCATCACTGCTTCAAACTCTTTGCATAACTCTTCGTTCTTTGACCCGAAGATTATGTCATCAACATATATCTGTACAAGCAGTAGGTCACCATCCTTTTCTTTAATAAACAGTGTACAGTCAATGACTCCCCTGCGAAAGCCGTGTTTCACAAGATGAGTCGAGAGTTTCTCATACCAAGCTCGAGGAGCTTGATGAAGCCCATATAAAGCTTTGTCGAGCTTGTAAACTCTATCCCGATGATAAGGGTCTTCAAATCCCTCGGGTTGACTTACATAGACTGTTTCCCTGATTTCTCCATGAAGGAATGCACTCTTCACATCTAATTGGACTTTAATCTTCATGTACGAGGCATAGGCAAGGAAGATACGAATAGCTTCCATCCTTGCCACGGGTGCAAACACTCATTATAGTCAATCCCCTCGACTTGGCGAAAACCTTGAACCACCAGTCGAGCTTTGTTCCTTATAATGACTCCTTGGTCATCCTTCTTACATTTTAGTACCCATTTGGTGCCAATGACTTTAGCACCTTTAGGTCTATCAACCAGAGTCCATACACCTAACTTCTTAAACTGCAGAAGTTCTTCTTGCATGGCACTCACCCACGCCTCATCATTTAGTGCTTCACTGACATATTTTGGCTCAACCTGCGAGACAAAACATCGATAAGCACCATCATGAATGTAACCCTTCTCCATAACTGAGGCGTAATCAGCTGAGTATAGCTGATTTCGGGTTTGTACTCCTGATCGGACATCTCCAATAACATTGTCAAGGGGATGATAGACGTTTAGTCGTGATCCTGGAGTAGTCGGCACAGTCACCTCCGAACCAAGATTGTGAACATTTGGTCTGCATCTGAGGAGGTTGGAGTTTGAGGTTCCGAAGTCGAGGGTGCATCACTTGTGGCTTGTGGACTTTCAGGAACTGGAACCTGTTCCTCCTGACTGTTCTGGTCATCTGCTTCAGTTTCATCTTCAGAGGAGGAGTCACTTTCATCGACTACCCCTTCTGACTGAGTAGATGACTCTCCCTGTGTGCTGGATGGAGTTTAGAATATCATACATCATCCTAGTAGCTAACTCATCATCCGAGGGAGAGAGAGGGATGTTGAAGGATTTGAAGAATCCATCATAATCGAAGAAGTATGCAGGTCCTTTGCCTGTAGGTGGTGTGGTATATCTCTGAACGTCGACATTACACCACACTTCTACAAGACCCGTTGAGTTATTGTAAACTCGCTTGTTCGGTATGTTGTATCCTAGAAAAATTCCTTCAACTGCCTTCTCGCTGAATTTTCCTTCTTGTGTCTTCTTCAGAAGTGTACACGGTGCGCCAAAAGGTTCAAGATACTCCAAATTCGGTTTGCGTCTTTGAAGTAGCTCATAACATGTCTTTCCGTGGCGCTTGACTATTAGGACTCGGTTCAGTGTATAGCACGCATTTGCCACTGCCTCGTTCCAGAATTGGATAGGCAGTTTCGAGTCTGCCAGCATAGTCCGGGCTGTTTCTATCAACTCCTGTTCTTTCTCTCAGCAACGCCATTCATCTGAGGTGTGTAGGCAGAAGTGAATTGATGCACAATTCCCTTTTCCTTGCAGTATGCCTCCATCCCTTGATTCTTGAATTCTGTCCCGTTGTCTGAGCGTATTTGTCGAACTTTGAGCTTGTAGAGTGATTCCAGTGTGGTTACTAATTCCTTGAATGTCTCCAAAGTTTCTGATTTTGATTTCAGAAACATTACCCAAGTGAACCTTGAGTAGTCATCAGTGACCACATAGCAGTACGCGTCGCCTGCAATGCTCCTTGTACTAACTGGACCGAACAGATCCATGTGAAGAAGCTCAAGAGGAAGTTCTATTGAATGAACTTTCTTTTCCTTATGAGACTTCTTTGTCTGTTTGCCTTCTTGCAAGCTACACAAAAGTCAGGAAGTTGGAAGTTCTTGACATTCACTCCTCTAACTAAATCCTTCTGAATCAAATGATTCATCTTCCTTTGACTAATGTGTCCCATTCTCCGATGCCAGGAGATGGAATCCTCTCAGTAGCTTTAGATAAGAAACACTGAACCTCATGATCCGTTGTGGCAGCTGTTGACAGATCCAAGACATAAAGTCTTTATATCTTGAAGCAGTCATCAGAACTTGGTCCTCTGGGATCATATATTCTTTCTTCAGCACGTAACACTTCTGATTATCGAAGACGACTTTAAATCCTTTATCACAGATTTGGGAACAGAAAGTAAGTTGTTCTGAAGTTGTTGAACGTAGTTCACTTTATCAAACTTAACTTTCTGATTTCCCACTTCTCCTGAGCTGTGATATAGCCTCCTTTTCTTCCTTTGAGGAAACATGAGCCTCCTTTTTTTTGTTTGACGTTAGATAAAAGCGCTATTTTGTCCTGTCGCTCGATTGTGACGTTGATGCTCTATTTCCTGTCATGTCGATGCTAGCTGTCTATAACAGTGAGTCTCAGCACTATAGCGAACACCCGCACATACAAAGTAAAAGAATCAGTTTAGGTTAGGAACCCAAGCTTTGACTGTCTTGGGTTTCCCAGAGGCATCACACATCATAAACTCCACCCATTGACCCTTAGAAGGTGAGGGTAGCTCAGGGTCCTTCTTGTTATCAGTATCAGACACGAGGGTGGATTTTTCTTTCCATAAGCCAGATTTGTGCAATGCCTGTTTATGATAAACAGTCGTGGCTTACAGGTTGGACTTTAGGGTCACTAGCTCTTCTAGGTGGAGTTAGAGAACTCCGCTTAGAAGACCTAGGTCTAGAGTCCAGAAGATCAATCTTCTTCCTAGGTGTCTGATAGAAATGACAGTCAGAAGCAATGTGTCCACATTCTCCACAGTTGTAGCATGACCTGCTATCAACTTTATGAGTAGACTTTCTTTGTGGAGAAGTGCGTGACACTCTAGTAACATCAATCACTTTAGTTTTTGACTCTTGGATGTTTGATGTTCTCTGGTGTAACAAACTTTACTGATTTAACCTGTTTCCTTTTTGGTTAACTGGTTTTTGACTTGAAGCATGTGAAAAAGTAACATTTGAAGTCCTTTTAGGTTCTGATTTGACTCTATTTGACCCTGACTTTAAATTAACTTTTTCAAATTCATTTTCCAGGTTAACACATGGCAATTTACCCTTTGCCTTTGAAGTGGCCTCCTTTTGTTTCTTACCAGATTCAGTAGATGAACATGAGGTGTCTGGATCAGTAACAAGAGGAGTGGTCACCACATGATCCTTGATGGGGTTATTATTTACTGGTCTAGACTTGGTGTTCATCAAGGTCTCAGGTGGTGGTGGAACCACTTTGTAGCCTAATCCCTCCCCGTTATTCCTTTCTCTTACTAAGTGTTGAACTATGTGTGAAGAACTAGTCCAACTATGCAGTTTCTGTTTTAATGAATTAACTTCGACTTCTAAAACTGCTCTTTGTTTCTTAGTGTCTTCTAGGGAGTTAAGATAGTACCTAATGTCGTTTGCTTGGTTAAAAGCCACTACTTCGGTTTCCCTAAGTTGTTTGGTCAATAGGTCTATCTTTTCTTTATAACAATGCTCATTTTGTTTTAGCACTCTATTTGCCTCAGTGCACAGACGTAAATCTTTTACTAAGTTATCATTATGGTCTAATAACCTAGCAAATTTTCATCTATGCTCTTCCTAAACGTGTCACAATCAGAACAAGCATGGTTATTAAAAAGTGGTCAGTGGTACTTACCTGAGTTGGTTCAGAAGTATTAGCCATCAGTGCCGCATCAGATGATTCTGGTTCTGTCGACTCTGGCTTTTCTGTCTCTGAGGTGGAAACTTCCTCATTTGGCTTGTAGCTGACCTCGGCTGCAGTTGTTTCTTCACTATGTGACATTGCAATTTCAACTGCTATATCACCTTCACTCGCAGAATCATCGTCAATATCCTCGACACTGGCAATGTTAGATTCTCTGGTGAGAACAAACCTGAAACTCCAATCCTGTCCTTCATCATCATGAGCAGTTAGTGCTTTTGGATCCTTGTTTGATGAAGTAGAATTAGAGGGTTGCTTGTCCTGGCGAGTAAATGATGAGAACGGGTTCCCATTCCCCGTCTTCTTTGGCTTGACACATTCTCGTTTGAAGTGCCCCTTCTCACCACAGTTAAAGCAGGTCACTTTACTCTTGTCGAAGCCAAAGGTGGTGTCCTTAGTAGCAACCAAGTTCTGTCCAGTCTTTTTCACAAACTTCTTCGCCCTCCGAACAGCACTTGCTAAGGCCCACATTATATCCATTCTTTCAAGCTCCGTCTCATCCACCTGCTCGTAGTCCTCATCTGCCAGATGGCAGTTTCCAATCTTCCCAGCAACAAGTCCATCATATGAATGAACCACTGCTGCTAAGAGATCCATATGCTCTCGTGCTACTTCCACGGTCACATTACCGAAGTTCTCGGTCTTCAGTTTGGTAGCGTTTGCTTCTGATCCAATATGATGGGTACATGATGACCCAGACGTGTCTGATCCAGAAGTAGAGGCATGTGAAGGACCTGACGAGCTAGACACAAAAGCAGTCTGGAGGGGTGCTCCAGATGCCTTTGCTTGAGGTGTGGCGTTGTATAAAGCTGGATTTTGTGTGTACGAAGACTTCTGAGCTCTATACTTCATCCTTAGTGCTTCTTCTTGCAATTTAAGAATGAAGTCATTTATATCCAGCTTTACAAGGATTCCATTCTGTCTCAGGTTAGACACGAATGTAACCCACTTATCAGGCAACCCGTCTGCGAAGTTGCTTACTTTTTCTTCCATGGTAGTAGCCACTCCATGTGTATGCAATTCGCTCATCAAGTGGTAGAATCTATCTATGACGTCGTCCAAGCTTTCATTACCAATTGATGAGAAGTTATCGAATTCCTTCTTTAACTCCTTTGCTTTGATTGCCTTCAATGATGCATTACCATCATATCTCTTCTCTAGCGCATCCCACAGTTTCTTGGACTGCTTGTTCTCGGAATACTGGTGGAATATGTCTTTGGGGATAGACTGAGTGATCAATGCATAACTCTTTTCTCTGCATTGTACTTTACTTTCTGTGCGTCTGTCATCCCGCTTAATGTTAGTTTAACTCCATCAGCTCCCACGGTGTACTATAACCTATCTCAATGGCTTCCCACAGATTAGGATCTACTCCATTAAGGTAGATCTCAAAACGTTGTTTCCAGTGGGGAAACTCATCTAAAGTCAAGAGCTTTGGTGGTTTATTGTGATTCCCCACCTCACTCTCAAGCAGCAACAGATTCTGTATCCTTGAGTCTTTCCCAGCAGTAAAGGCTGACATCTGATCTTCCATGATGAATAAACTTATAATCTAATCAAACAAACTTTACTGATGCGACTGAAGGATGCGAATGAGCTAATCGTGCGTATAAGCTCTGCGATTGGTTCAATCGTGCGAATGAACTGGGCGATTGGTTCAGTCGTGCGAATGAATCTGGTACGTATGAGCTATGCGAACGAACGGTTCAATCGGCCGAATGAAGGTGCGACTAGGTCCAATCGTGCGTATGAGCAGTGCGAATGGAGTCCAGTCGTACGAATGAGTCAGTCGTGCGATTGAAGCTGCTGTTTTGCGAAAATTTCTAGGTTTGACGGGTTTCAGCCGTAAAAATTCGAAATTTCACAAGTTCTAATGCCTAGTCCGTAGAAACCAAACGTCGATGAGCAGGGAACTTCCAAGATCACTTTTGATGCCAAAGATTGCGTTTTTAGTGTAAAAACACAAACTTTATGCAATCTTGATTGAATCAACACGTAATCAGAGCCAATAGCTCTGATACCACTTGTTAGGACCTGGTATTCGACTGAAATACCTAGAGATCACGTGTATAACGGATCAAATAGTGCGGAATCCTATTTGATTGGCGATCCAATCAGTGAGAACACACGAAGAATCAATCAAGATTGAAACTAACGTTAGAAATCGATAAGGAATCGATCTAATGTGTTCTATGAACTTGGAGAACGATTTGGAAGGTTTCTGGACGGCTAGGGTTCGCTGGAATTATACTTGATCGAATGTCCTCGTTTTTCACGAATTGAGTTGTATTTATAGGTTGGCACTATTCAATCGTGCGACTGAACCATTAGTTGGTTCAGTCGTGCGATTGAACCATGCGGTTGGTTCATTCGTGCGACTGAGTGTTCAGTCGTGCGATGAGCCAATCTTATGTTACAGTCGTACGACTGATCCAGTCTCCTGGTTCAGTCGTGCGACTGAGTCAATCGTGTGAAGTTCTTCATGCTTATGGTTCATTCGCATGAGCCATTCGCATGGGAACTTCATTAAGTTAAGTTTGAATGTTTTAGTTAATTAATATAATATTATATGTAATCATTCAAGTAATCATAAACCAATCAATTCATTTACGACTCATTAATGAACTATTAAACATTATAACCAACAGACTATCAATATCAGTTCATTAATCATACCAAACAAGATCTATTACATCACATATCACGATCTAGGGACATACATGTATCAACAGTATTCCTTGAACAACTGTATAGTTTGTTTGTGATGATGGCCTCATCATCTTTCTTGTTCCTAAACAACCCATTGGTTCCATGGTAGTTCCCATAAGGAAGAGGACAAAGGTTCAAACTTTTGCCCTTTTGAATTTGAAGCAGACTTGTTGCATAGCTTCGACCCAACTTCCATCCTTTAGATCCTCATCAACTTTCTTTGGCTTTATCGGGATAAGAAACAAGATGTGAAGAAAACACATTTGCTTCATGGGTTTGTCCTCTGTCCTTACCCCTATGACAACATCTCCAATGATGTTGTGGTAGGGTGAGCTGTGGATCCTAAGCTGAGGGATCACAGCAAGTTGCTAAGAAAGATCTAAATAGAGAAATTAGATCTGGCATGGATGTTTCTCCACCACATCTGCAAATTTTCAAGGGAAAATGATCAAGCAGTGTGTGACATAATTGATGTTCTTATCTATGGTGTGATTAGTGGCATCAAGAAATCTTGGTCACTGTCACCACCACCATTGTTGTTTCCATAATTGAGATGTTCTTATCTGGTTGTGGATCCTTTGAGCTGGAATTTGAAGGCATCCCAGATGTATCAGCTGAGTTTGTCATTGCAGTGCTGATAGAAACCTCATTAGTAGAAGTAGTCCAACTGGAGCTGATGATGTATGAGTTGAAGGTCTTCTTAGCTCAAATCTTGGATCTAGATCACCTGTATTTAAATTTTCTGTAGATCCTGAAACATTCTCACAAGATTTGTGAAAACAGTTGGTAACTAAGTCAAGATCAAATAGCCAATCAAGACCATAACCAGCTGCACAGGGTGTGTGTTCATTGAAAGTCACATTGGCTGACTCTTCAACAATTCTAGTTCTAAGATTGTACACTCTATAAGCCTTAGCTTGAGAAGAGTATCCAATAAAGTGTCCATCATCTGATTTCTCAGCAAACTTGGCAATTTGATCTTTGGTATTCAAGATGGTGCAAGGACATCCAAATGTCCTGAGAAAACCAATGAAAGGTTTCTCTTGTGCCAAAGTTCATAAGGAGTCTTGCCATGAGTCTTGACCACTAAAACTCTGTTTGCACATAGCAGGTAGTGTTGACTGCCTCTGCCCAGAAGGTGATGGGCAACTTAGAGTCAGACAACATGGTTCTTGCAGCTTCAATCAGTGTCTTGTTTCTCCTCTCAGCAACACCATTCTGCTGAGGAGTCCTGGGAGCATATATTGTCTTGTAATACCCTTTTCATCACAGAATGTATCAAGGATTTGGTTCTTAAATTCAATTCTTTGATCACATCTTATGATCTTGACCTTGTGATCAGATTGATTCTCAATCTTTTAGATGAAATTCTTTAGAATCTCAGGAGTCTCATCCTTAGTTCTAAGGAAGAAAACCCAAGTGAATCTGGTAAAGACATCTATGATCACTAAACAATAAGAGGTCCTTCCTAGACTCATTACACTGGTGGGGCCAAAAAGATCCATATGTAACAAGTGTAGGGGTGTAGTGATGGAGTTTCTTTCCTTAGGCTTATGAGATACCTTATGTTGCTTCCCTTTTAGGCATGCAACACAATGATCATCACTTGTAAACTCTTTCTTGGTATTCTAGTTACCAAATCATTCTTAACTAATTTGTTCATGTTTATAAAGTTTACATGGCACATCCTTTTATGCCATAGGAAAGACTCATCATTGTTTGCTTTAGACAGAAAGCATAAAACTTCTCCAGAGAGAGATGTTTCTTGCAAATCCATCTTGTACATGTTCCCTTTCCTGGGAGCTCTAAGTAGGATATGCTCATGAGGAATGACCACACCAGGCTTGAGAACAATGCACTCATGCTTAATAAAGAGCATGTTATGACTCTGATCACAAAATTGGGATACACTTAGAAGATTCTACCCAGGCTCTTGACAAAGTTTATCTTTTCAATACTAAGCTTACAATTGTGACCATGCCCCTTCCAGAAATGTAACCACCTTCATCTCCTCCAAAAGCAACTGGTCCTCCATCAATTCTTTCAAAGTTTTGGAGTAGTGACCTATTGCCTGTCATGTGTCTGGAACAGCCACTATCAATGATCCAAACATTTTTGTTTGTCTTGAGCTGTCCCTGCACAAAGAAGTTGAATAGTTACATTTGGAAACCCAAGCCTTGCTTGTCTTGGGCATATTAACAGAAGGTAATGCAATAGTAATAGATCCTATGGTTGTGCAAAGAGGATCTTAGCTATTGTTGATGGAGAATTCTCAGTCACTTGGTCTTTCTTAGACTTCCACACCACCTTTGGAGTCTTGGACTTGACCTTCAAAACTTCAAAAGCTTTTGGAACATCGGAAGTTTTGATGATTGAACCTTCAGAAGATTCTGCAGACACTACAGCAAGCTTCAGTGCTTCGGAAGAACTCCTTTCTTCCGAGACCAACTTCTCTTCCAAGGGTAATTTTCCACTTGCCTTCTTCATAGACTTGGAACTTCCGAAGGAAACAGGTTTTCCTTCCAAAGCTTCAATCTTATTGAGACCCTTTGAAGTCTTTGTCTTGGTCATATGGACAGTACCTTTAGGATTGTATGGACAATCCTAAGCAATGTGAGTGGTACTTTCACACATGACACACACTATTTTCTTCTTCACAAGAGTCTTCTGCTGGGAACAAGACTGTCTTTGGTCACATCCCTTCTCCACCTTCATCTTTACAGATGCTGAGACAGTTCTTTTGGGCTGGGAACTGCTCTTGGAGTTTGATGGTCCAGGCTGTGCAGCAGTGGTACATAGCAGATCAGACTTCTTCTTGTTACTAAGATGAGTTGAGCAAGAACTAGAACTCTTAGCAGAAGAGTTTTGGTTGATGTCTTCAGTCCTTACTACTTTGAATCCTATTGATATGAAAACTTGTTTCTGCTTAGAGTCAAAAGTAGTCTTGATCTCTTGAGCCTTCCTTGCCTTTCTTTTGCTCTTTCTGATCAAGTTCTTTCTCATGGACTTGGTCATCATAGTCTTCTTCTTCTCCTCAAAAGGATAGTGGCCCTTCTTGGAATCCTCCTCTTCATTCTTCTTAGAGGAATTATTCACTATCTCTTCTTCATCCTTTTCACTCATAGGATCTATGAGAGGAAGCTCATCTTCACAAGTTTCACACCTAGGAGATCTTACAGACAAGATTGTGTGCGGATGAGCTATCTCATTGGATCCTAGTCCCTGCCTGTTTTGATAGCACACCTTGTTATGCAGGGATGATGATATCATGTTCTTAAAGGTCTCTTTTTCATGAACACTCTTTTCTGCCCTGGCTTTGCTGATCACAAGCTCAGCCTGGCATTCAGTTAGATTGGTTATGAGATCTTTGATTTGAGTCCTAAAATCTGTGTGTTCATGTTTTAGAACTGAAATGGTTTCTTTAGTGTCCTCTATCTTCAGTTTAAAATCATTTTTAGACTTCCTAAAATCAGATTTTAAAATGTTTAAGGACGCAAGGTCAGATCTCATATCCAAGTTATAGGACCTGTATCTATTGACTTTAGCAATGCATTCAGGAGTACAGAGATGTTCCAATACCTTGGCTTCATCATGATCTGCTATCAATGCTTGGTTAGGAGAAGCATCTTCCACCTGAAAGCTCCAGTCAAAGCCTCCTTCTTCAATAGCAACAACAGCCTGCTGCTTTGACTTCTCATTCTGGAGAGCTTTGTCAGTGTAGTTGGGTCTGGACTGTGTTTGGCCACCACTTGTTTTAGGTGCCTTACACTCTCTGGCAAAGTGGCCCATCAAGTTATAGTTGTAACACTTGACTTTGCCCTTGTCCAGGCCAAACTTTCCATTGGTTGCATTGCTTGGAAACTTCCTTACAGTCCTCTTGTAGGACTTCTTGGCTCTGTGAGTGAGAAGAGCCATCTGCTGGACTATTTCCATGTATTCCAGATCATCTGGATGAATATAGTCCAGGTCTTCAAGAGTGAAAAGAGAGTTGCCACAGCTTTCATCAGAAGACACAAAAGCTTGAGAAGAGCTTGTCTCTTGGAATGGGCTTCCTTGAGTGTAGTTCTCCCTTGGTGTCTCTGGGAAGGTGATGAAAGGACCCTTTGGTGAGTTGTCAGGGTAGCATATGAGATGATGTTTGGGTTTTATGCTATCCCTTTCAACCACATGTAGGGCTGAACCCATTTGATTATTGGAGTTGCCAGATGAACCTTGCATGTTCATCTCCATCTGGTAGCCACTGAGAATCCCATATAACTCTATCAGAGTGAGAGTTTTGAGATTTTCAGTCCTCTTGATCACCACACAGTAGTGTGTCCATTGCCTAGGAAGTGAGGACATAAACTTCCTTACAATGTCTTTGTTCTCAAGAGAAACTCCTCCATCCACAAGGGTATCCACAGTCTCAACATACTTGAAGTATTGCTGAGTCATGGTTTCACCTATTTTGAAGGTGAAGTTTTCAAATTGCTACTTCAGGAGATCCTTCTTGTTCTCCTTGGCTTGAGAGGAACCCTCATATATCAGTTTCAGTGCATCCCACAGCTGCTTGGCTATTTTGCACTCTTGAAACCTCAGTACATAGAGTTTGGAAGGCCAGTTTGAAAGGCTGTCATGTCTTTTCTATCAATCTCTATTCTCTTCCTATCTTCATCAGAGTAGTTAGCCACATCCTTGGGGATCATACCAGCACCAGTAGCAGAAGGGGTGCTAGGTACGAAAGGTCCATTCTCAATAAACTCCCACATTCTTGAATCAAGAGACTTGATGAAACCTTCCATTCTCAAACACCAGGTATCAAACTCATCAAGAGTGATCAATGGGGACTTGTTCATGGTTTCAGTTTCCATATCAGTCTTGAAAATGGTTGCCATTTGAAAAGTTTAGTATTTGTGTGTGTGAGGGATCTTAAGATGGTGAGATCTTATATCAAGAGCCTGAAAAGCTCTTATACCAAATGCAGGACCGGTGAAGGGGTCAATTACAACACAACAACACAAAGAGGAGATGAACTAAAACTTAATCAAATAGTAATACTGGATTAACCACAATAAGATACTAAGAACACGAGTAATGTAAGAGACAAAACACAAGTATATGGTTTTCAAAAATGCAGTATATTGCTTTCTCTATGTTCTAAAGTGTTACAAAGCATAATGGAAAGATACAAGAACATGAGATACTTATACTACATCCTACAGCCGGCTATACTTTGAAAGCCAGCTGGATACAGTTGACTAGACACAAACAAAATCAATTGTAAAGTCAAAAGGCAGATTGCCTTTTGACTAGTGACTATGACATGCCATAGCTCACATCCTTATCTATTACAAAAAGGATAAAGTACGTGAAGTAGAAAGTTACAGACTCAAGACCTCAATGTACAGTTACCAAAAGCATGGACCTTTTCACCAACTCACGTAAGTTGGTGACCTTACAGAGGTGCAGCGGAAAGATGTCCAGCTATACGGAAAAGTACATCAGATATAGCATGTGTTAAAAGTCTTCGGAAGAAATCTGTCTTCATGAGTTGAAGCTTCGGAAGACTTTGTCTCTGAGGCATCGGAAGACTTCATATTTGGCTTCGGAAGATATTGGTCTTGGCTTTGGAAGATTTCACACTAAGAATAATTTTGTTGCATGTGTGAAACTTCTTGAGCATTCTTCTTCATTGCACTTGTGCAGCATGCAGGATAGACTTTGGATGTTTAGTTGCATCAGCCTCTTCATTAATCTCTACAAACAATTTGATTCATTTGAACTTGAAGTTTTATGTTCTATCGTGCAAATGAACTGTGTGCCTGAGATTTAGTCATGCGGTTGAGCTCTTACGCACGACTGGGCATGCAACTTGGATCAGTCATATGCTATCTCATGCGGTTACACTAGTTGTGCGACTGAACTCATCCGCATGGTACAGTCGTGTGATTGTGCCATTCGCCCAGCTCAGTCGTGCGATTGAAGTTCATCAGGGTGTCCATTCGCATGACAGACTATCTGTTCAATTCAAATTCAAATTTTAAGCAAAACTTAATGTTAGACATCGTGGTTTGGCTCATTAGTTTCGCAAGAGACCGATATAACACCTAATAGCCTTTAATTTCACAATATAATTAGTTTTAAGTTTATTAGTCAAACTAAGTCTCGACTCTATTTAGGGCTAAATTCAGTCATTTAGGGCACAAATCGATTGACATTTGAGTAGATTGCCCTGCACTGTACCTGTATAATCATTGGAAATCGTCAGAACACAACAATTTGTAGTCTATAATGGTCAAATGAAAATCGGGCAGAGTAACGGTAGAGTCGTGCGATTTGGAGGCGATTTAGGAGTGATAAGCGACTGGGACCGACTCCCTCTCCTTTTATGCTAAGGTTTCCTACAGTCGTGCGACTGAGCCTAGTCGCATACTTAATTCATCCGACTGAGGATCAGCCGTGCGACTGGCACAGTCGGTCACCTTCAGTCGTGCGACTAGATGTCAGTCGTGCAACTGTGCCATTCGGTCACCTCCAGTCATGCGATTGGTTCATTCTGTGAACCAATCGTGTGAGATTACTCATGTTGATGGTCCAATCACACGTTTGGGCCATACGTGTGGATTAATCGTGCAATTGGACTAATACGAATGGTCCAATCGTAAGACTGGTCCATACTCATGGTCCAGTCGTGCGAATGGGCTCATACGGATGGTCCAATCGTACGGCTGGTCCATACTCATGGTCCAGTCATGCGAATGGCCTCATACTTATGATTTTGACTTTATGACCATTACACTTAACCCTTTTAACTACGAATAAAACATTTTGAGCATTCTATAGTCACAGACATGACCATTTCAAATTCAAAAACTTTTGATGACCTCAGATGTGATCCTTTTAACATTAGAAAACCCGTTTGGTCACCTCAGACGTGACCCTTTTTAGTGATTAGATCCCAGACAGAATTCCAATATGTAGTCCGACTTTTAACAACTAAACTGACAAAATTAAAACAAATGAAACTACTAGAACTGAAAAATAGAAGTAAAACATATTTTTTGTAAATTTTATGTGAGGTGGAAATCCTAAGATAGATATTTAACAGATTTATTTCTAGAACTGACAGCTTCAAGTTATTTTGACCATAAGTGGAATGATTCATTATGGAATCATACAGGTAAGTCAAATTATTTAGGACATGTTATCTAAACCTTTTGATGCTCGATTCTTGATTTCATCCAGAGTCATTAGCAAGTTTAGGAAATCATACTAGTACCACAAGATGCACACAGTGGTGTTGACTTTCAAGAGTTGCAGCCGTGATGATTGTCAATATACTTGTCCTCTTAAATCCATACACAGACTTTTGACACAGATTGGTGATGATTTAAGGTTTAATTATTTCAACAAGCATTTGTGGATCCCACGCTTATATGGTAATCAACATTCCTCAGAAGATTTTTGAGTGGTCTACGGGTAGTATTCAAGAAGAAACTATTCTAGAGCTTTCAAAGAGTTGCAAATCCTCAGGTCGGTGCTACCACACAGCAAAGAGGCGCAAACAGCAATGAATTCTAGAATATTTAGGTTATGATTATCCTCAGGTCAGTGCCACCGCACAGCAGAGAGGCACACAACCTATCTTCTTGTTTGAGCAATTTGATTCCTTTTTATGCACAGATCATAACAACCACATTGGTTGTTAGTTTGATTTCTTTTTGCATTTTTTATCGTGTGCTTTGCTCCTTTTATGGTCATCCGCACATATTTGTTGCGTTTATTTTGCTTGTCACCCCTTATTGGAACTTTGTTGATTGTGTTAACCAGGGATAAGATGATAACCCACAACTTATTGAACAACTTGGTTTGAGCTTGACATCACCAACAAGGTCTACTTATCTATTGTGTTGAATCTACAGACACATCATCAAATGGTCTAGCAACCTCTAGGTCTACTTTTTCCGTCTTACCTTAGTAGCAGCTAGTTTTACTATCATTTTTCAATTTATTTTTGCATAGACTTCTCAGACTTATACTTCGAATTTTGCATATTAAACAATTTCTTCTTTTAAAGTCCCAAACTATTTGGTCCTATGTACTATCATTTTCCATAGTTATTGAATCAGTATCACACATACGATCTCATTTCTCTTAGCTTGCCTGTCCTCCTCTCTCGTTTTCTTTTTAAATTAAATACTAGCTTAACCTATTTAACTTAACCTATTGTCCCCCTAAAATTCTCAAACCGAAAGAGTTTTGATTTTAGGATTTTAATAGGGGAGGAAACAAAATAAAAATAAAATAAAATAAAAATTAAAAGTAAAATAAAATCTACTTGTCGGACTGAGTATTGTCATCGTCGGAAATCACATCACCTTTCTTTTTAACGCCGTTGACCTCTAACAGATATAGAAAACGTGGTTTATAAAAGGCTTTTGTGTAGAGATGAGCGCGTTGAAAATCCGTACTAATTTTAACAACATCGATTAAATTCTTTTCAAAACAATCACGTATAAAGTGATATTTAATGCTGATGTGTTTAGCCTTAGGATGTTGGACTGGATTTTTAGTTACGGCTATAGCAGCAGAATTATCAACAAATATAGGAGTGGTAGAGAATTTCAAACCATAGTCTCGCATTTGTTGTTGAATCCAGATGATTTGAGAACAACAGCTTGCCACAGCAACATATTCAGCTTCACAAGTTGACAGTGCAACTGATGTCTGCTTCTTACACTGCCACGTGACTAATCTTCTCCTAAAGAATTGACATCTCGCTGATGTTGACTTGTAGTTCATTTTGCAACCACCGTAATCCAAGTCACTATACGCTATAAGCTCGAAATCGTCATCATGAGGATACCACAACCGAGTGTTGGGGTACCATTTAGATAACGAAATATCCTTTTGACTCCAATTAGATGGTTGACTTTGGTTCCGCCTGATATCTTGAGCAGAGACACGTTGCATACATGATGTCAGGTCGTGAGGCAGTGAGATACATGAGAGATCCATTCATGCCTCGGTACATGGTAGCACCCACCAGATCACCATTCTCGTCGGGCGCTATATCATGGTTTGTAGCAAGTGGAGTCCCAGCTGCAGAAGCATTCTCCATATCAAACCAATTGAGAATATTGCTTACATAATTTGTCTGATGTAGAAATATCCCCTGTGGTGTCTGATCCACCTGTAACCCGAGAAAGAATTTCATCTCTTGCATGGCACTCATTACAAATTCAGCCTTCATTACTGCTTCAAATTCTTTACATAAGTCTTTGTGCTTAGAACCGAAGATTATGTCATCAACATAGATCTGTACAAGCAGTAAGTCACCATCCTTCTCTTTGATAAACAATGTACAATCAATCACTCCTCTTCGAAACCCGTGTTTCACAAGATGACTCGAGAGTTTCTCATACCAGGCTCTGGGGGCTTGATGAAGCCCGTATAGAGCCTTGTCCAGCTTGTAAACTCTGTCCCGATGATACGGATCCTCAAATCCCTGGGGTTGACTGACGTACACTGTTTCTCGGATTTCACCATGAAGGAATGCACTTTTCACATCAAGCTGATAGACTTTAATCTTCATATACGATGCATAGGCTAGGAAGATACGGATGGCTTGCATTCTTGCCACGGGTGCAAACACTTCGTTGTAATCGATTCCCTTGACTTGTCGAAATCCTTGAACTACAAATCGAGCCTCATTTTCGATAATGACCCCTTGGTCATTCTTCTTGCATTTTAAGACCCATTTAGTGCCAATGACCTTAGCACCTTTAGGTCTGTCCACTAGAGTCCACACACCTAACTTCTTGAATTGAAGAAATTCTTCTTGCATGGCACTCACCCAAGCCTCATTGTTTAAGGCATCACTTACATATTTTGGCCCAAGTTGAGACACAAAACATCGATAAGCACCGTCGTGAATGTAGCCTTTTTCGATAACTGACGCATAATCAGCTGAATATAGCTGATTTCTTGTTTGTACTCCTGATTGTACATCCGCTATGACATTGTCCAGAGAATGGTAAACATTTAGACAAGATCCAGGAGTGGTGGGTATAACTACCTCATTATCTAGATTGTGAACCACAGGTTCAGTATCTAAGGCAGTGGGAGTATGGGGTCCCGAAGTGTCAAAGGCATCAATGTCTGATGCGTGTGTACTTGTAGTAGTTTGAACATGTTCCTCCTGATCCACCTAACCATTTTCCACGTCTTCATCGTTAGAAGAGGAGTCACTTAATTCTAGTGCTCCCCCTGAGTTACTAGAAGACTGGCCTTGGGAGCCCAATGTTGTTGAGTCTAGGGGCGGTGTGTTTAAGACCTCATACATCATCTTGGTTGTTAACTCATCTTCAGAAGTGGAAAGAGTGATGTGGAAGGACTTAAAGAATCCATCATAATCGAAAAAGAATGCGGGTCCTTTTCCAGCTGGGGGGTGGTGTATCTCTGAACGTCCATGTTACACCACACTTCTACTTGACCCGTTGAGTTATTGTAAACTCTTTAATTCGGTATGTTGTATCGTAGGAAAATTCCTTCTTCAGCCTTCTCACTGAACTTTCCTTCCTGAGTTTTCTTCAAAAGGGTGCAAGGTGCGCCAAACGGTTTGAGGTACTCTAGATTTGGTTTACGTCATTGAAGTAACTCGTAACACGTTTTACCATGACGTTTTACCACCAGGACTCGATTTAAAGTGTAACATGCATTGGCAACTACCTCATTCCAAAATTAGATAGGTAGTTTCGAGTCTACTAGCATCGTTCTGGTTGTCTCTATCAAGCTTTTTTTCTTCCGTTCAATAACTCCGTTCATCTGTGGAGTGTAGGCAGATGTGAACTGATGTATAATTCCCTTTTCTTTGCAGAATGCCTCCATCCACTGATTCTTGAACTCAATACCATTGTCTGAGCGTACTTGTCTTACCTTCAGCTTGTAGAGAGACTCTAAAGTAGATACCAACTCTTTGAATGACTCAAATGTTTCAGATTTGGATTTCAGAAACATTACCCAAGAAAATCTTGAGTAGTCATCTGTAACTACATAACAGTACAAGTCGCCGGTGATGCTCCTTGTACTGACTAGACCAAACAGATCCATGTGAAGAAGCTCAAGAGGTAGTTCTATGGAATGAACTTTCTTTGCCTTATGAGACTGCTTAGTCTGTTTGCCTTTCTTGCAAGTGACACAAAAGTCAGGTAGTTGGAAGTTTTTGATGTTTACTTCTCGCACTAGATCATTCTGGATCAAGTGGTTCATCTTTCGTGGATTGATGTGTCCCATTCTCTTATGCCAGGAGATCGAATCCTTCTCAGTAGCCTTGGACAAGAGGCACTGAACTTGATGATCCGTTGTGGTGGCCTTTGAAAGATCCAAGACATAAAGGTTGTTATATCTTGAAGCTGATAATAAGACTTGGTCCTCTGGGATCATGTAGTCCTTTTTCAGAACATAGCATTTTCTTATTGTCGAATACTACTTTAAATCCATTGTCACAGATTTAGGAGACAGAAAGCAAATTATTTTGATGTTGTTGAACATAGTTTACCTTGTCAAATTTCACTTTCTGATTCCCCACTTCCCCTTGAGTTGTGATGTAACATCCTTTGTTTCCGGCAAATGAAACATGACCTCCTTTTATTTGTTTGACGTTTGACAGGAGTGTCTGGTTCCCAGTCATGTGCCTGGATGCTCCGCTATCTACAATCCAAGTGTTTCTTTCAGCACTATAGTGAACACCCTACACATTTAATGGAAAACATTAGTTAAGGTTAGGGACCCAAGCCTTAACCAGCTTGGGTGTCCCAGAGCATCACACATCATAAATTTCACCCATTGTCTATTTGAGGGTGAGGGAAGATCATTCATCTTCTTGTTCTCATTACCAGACATTGAACTAGACTTTTCTTTCCATAAGCTAGTTTTGTGTAAGGCATGTTTGTGATAAACAAACGATTGGCTTATGGTTTGAACTTTATGTTCACTAACTCTTCATGGTGGAGTCAAGGAGCTCCTTTTAGAAGAGCTGGGTTTAGGATCATGAAGTTCAACTTTCTTCCTATGTGTCTGATAGTAAGGACAGTTAGACGCAATATGGCCATACTTTCCACAGTTGTAGCAAGATCTACTTTCGACATGCTGGTATGGATGTTTCTGTGGAGAAGTGTGTGACACTCGTGTGACTTTGACTTGGTTGAGTTTTGACACTTCTTGTTTAGATATTTTATCTTGTTTAACAAAATTAATTGTTTGAACCTTTTTATCATCTTTACCCTTTTGATTGTTAGGGACTTACACATGATGCATGTGTGTAAGGCCCTGTTCCCGGGACGCTTACAGCTGGTGAATCATTGCACATAAAACATATATTTTCATCATATTACATAAAAACGATGCAGCGGAACATATAAACAAAACACTCCATTTCAATATAATAGATTTTGCAAAACAGTACATCGTTATCCAATTACAAAACCCAAGTTGCATTACATCACAAAAGCATTATAAATGGATGCCATCCAAAAGAGCTGAGTAGCCGCCAACTGCCATCCTCGGCAATCATTACCTGCCAACTGGAAACACATCAAAGTCAACTGGAAACATACTTTATCTTTCATTAAAACCGTTCTTTACTTTCATGCGATCATACATCATACGTACACATAGATAATAGCATTATTATCTTCATTATTCGTTCTTTCATCAATACATCTTTTCCTTTCACAACCCATGAATTTACGCTTCATGCTATGTACTAGCCTAAGCCTATCATAGACCTTCATTCATGTACCACACCTCTGGCATAGTACCTAAGATAAAGTTCAGGTATACCATTGTCATTTGCTATGCCCTTCATGCTCATGGTACTGGACCTAACCTATTATAGACCTTCATTCACGTGCCAGCACCTCTGGCCACAGTACCTAAGGCGTGACAATGGTTCCATACAAATGGTCAATCACAAAGAAAGTCCCCAATGTGCATCCTCCCGGGGTACCGAACCCGCACACCGTTGGCTAACACCTTTTATTGAGTGCCCCGACATACAAGGCTTTCAAGACTTTCATTACTTTCATCATTCATTAATGCCTGAATTCTTACTTCATGTTCCTCTTTCATTATCTTTCTCTTTACGTTACATATTACTTTCATTCATTATTAACATAACACGTAAAGCCACAGGAAAGATAAACATACATCATAATAGGAACATAACATACACAGTCATCATCATCAACAGGGCAACATCATACATACATACATGCATAATCATGCAACATCATCATTATCAAGCCCACATACTCTCTAAGCCCTCAATAGCCTCTTACATGAAATTATGGAACTTCCACGTCAAAACTACATCTGCACTTTTCCCGAAAGTCAGTACCTAAACTACCCTTCCTCGGTACACCAGGCCTACTTGGGCGTATGACACCCTTCAGTCGCATTGCCTTCATGCGACTGACCTCATGATGCGATGGACCAATGCGGATGAACAACCCAATCGTGTGAATGAAATTAGTGGAATGGACTCATGCGGATGAGTCCCATGCGAATGGATCTAATGTGAATGAAATAATGCGACTGGGCTCCAGTCGTGCGAATGAACCCTCAGGCGTGCGAATGAACCCAATCGCACCTCCCCGCCGTATGGCATCCATTCGGTGGGTCGCAGAGCCCTAGCTGTTGCAGAATGCAGTTCATCCCGAACCCATCTACCATTTTCGACCTCCAAGCTCATCTAAACCCATTCTAAGCCCAATCAACCATCCTAAACCTAGGAATGCATACCACAACACCATTCAAGCACCACAAGCCCAAACACGAGACCCAAACGAATCATACACACCACACCTACATAAATGGGTCAACACACACCAAAACCCATTTTCAGATGTGTTCCAGCCCCAAATCATTCAAAAACATGTAAAAGAGGGTCCTAGAACTCACACAAACGACCACCCGAGTAGAGCTTCGATTGACTCGTTACTTAACTATTTCCACGTATGAATCCACTCGAGACCAAGCTCGAAATCCTTTTTTCTCCCTTTTCTCCTTCTCTTCTATCTTTTTTTTGGCTGATTTGTGGGTGTGGGGAGAGGGTAAGGGCTGCCCTCTCCCTTTAAATCCCCCCACTTCAAACCCAACTTTTCTCATCAGGGGCGGAGTTTGGTCCCTCGACTTTGACTTTATTTCTTTTTCTTGTTTTTCTCGGCTTCAAAATAATAATAACCGGTTGTTACAAGTCCACCCCCCTTAAATAGGTTTTGTCCCTGAAACTGTTTTTCCATGAACAAATGTGGGTACTGCACTCATTTCTTCCTCTTCTCCCACGGTGACTCGGATCCTTCCTGTGCTTTCGCTGACACCGCACAAAGAACCACTTATTCTCACCTCTTCTCCTTTCTATCTGACAGGATCAGTGATCACAAGTTTGATGTATTAATACAAAGCAGCGGAATACAAACTAGAATTAGACAAATTGTAGCAAGCAATCGATACTTGTAAGCATTAAGAGCGCATACGGTTATAGGGAGAGAATATATATTTCTGATTTGAAGGAATGTTTATAGAGGTAGAATATTTCTAATCAAATCATTCATTCATTCCATTCATTCATCATCGTTACAATAAGTTGTCACTCCTTATATAGAGTGCAACAATCACTGCTGTTATCACGGAAAGTGACAACTGGCAGATCTAATACAAAAAAACTAATTCTTACAAACTACTGAAATGTTCACAACTACTGAGAACATATCACAGCGTGTAAGTACAAAATATAAAACTACTGAAACTACAACGACTGAAGAACAAGCTCTTCAGTCGTTTTACAAAACTACTGAAACATAAAAATATAAAACTACTGATATCACAACTACTGAAGAAGTACTCTTCAGCAGTTGTGACAAACTACTGAGGCTTCAGTACTTGATCTTCAGACTTTGACCTTCAGGTGTTTCATCAGCTGATGACTTCAGTAGATATCATCAGCTGATGTCTTCAGTCTTTGTCTTCAGACCTTGTACATCAGTTGTTGATCTTCAGCACTTGTAAACTCTTCAGCTGTTGTACTTCAGTACTTTGGTCTTTCAGCTTCAGCACTTGTTTTCTTCAGCTGTTGTACTTCAGCACTTTGGTTCTTCAGCTGTTGAGGTCTTCAGCACTTGATCTTCAGCTGTTGAAGTCTTCAGCACTTGTCAAACTACTGATGAGGCTTTCAGCAGTTGTTGTGATACCATGTGGGACTTAGAGGTTTTCTGATCTTGGCTCATTGGTTCTTTTGGTCCAACAAACTCCCCCTGAACCAATGCAGCCAAAACCTCTAACTTATTTATTCTCCCACTTATTGATGGCAAAATGTTGGTCTTTTTCCTTCTTGATCAGTAGAGAAGATGACCCATGTAAGCTCCGGCCTGGGAAGAACCTCAAATATTTGTTTGGCAGAGTATGAATGGGAACTCTGTTTTGGGGAACAGGACACAGAGTTGTTATCCCATTCATGAGATTCACTTCCCCATAATGAGTCTGTACGACTCTCTTGTGTAGGCCTCAAGGAAGGTGATTGTTCCTCCATGGTTAGCTCTTCAGCACCTCCTTCAAACAATGATTCCGGCCCATAATACTCAGACAGGTATTTGGCCTGTTTCCATTCTTTAGCTCCACAGTTGTTATTATTCTGTAAGCAAACTCATCCGGGTGATTACCCTCTAGGAACAACTGGAGCTCATTTTTCCTGACTTCCTCAAGCCTCTTGTAAACTAACCCCTTTTTCACTATTTTGTTTTCCAGCATCTTCTGAGGGGTTAGATTAGCTTTGTAGGCCTTCTTGAAGTCTTCTAGGATTTCCCAGGTGAAACTACAAAGACCAGAGAGATCACTTCATCTACGATCTTTTTCACCTGGCCAATGTATCTCCGAGGTATATTGTTCTTATGAATTCTGTGAGAGACCCTGGGATCAGGCCAAATCCTCACTCTTTCCTTTTGATATTGAAAGTATGCCTGAGAGTGTAAAGTCTGAGGGCTTGCTCCTTCATATTGATGATAGAAGATGTGGCTGCATAAGCTTTGTCAACTCTCTTCAGCAATTCCTCATCATGCTGTTTATGAAGCTCTTCTTCTTCTAGCTTCACTTTAACCATTTGTCTCTGGACTTCAGGAGTAATTGCTGAGGAGTGACTTGTGGCCTTAGGCAACTGAATCACAGCTGAGAGCGGCAGCCTGTCTTCATCATCTTCTTCATCTTCTTCTAGCCTCAATATCCTTCTCTTCTTCTTCAAGGGTATATCATCGGCTATGGGTTTTGAGGGTAAGGGAGTTGGTTTGGTGGGTTGTGTTTTGGGTGGTTTTGGTGTGGAAATGTTGACAGGCTGTGCTAGCATCCTTGAGGTGAGTGTGGCTTTTGATTGCTTGGCTAGCTCAGTCCTGCTCCCAGCACCCGCTTCATTCAAAGCTTCAATAAACCCCCTTAGTGTATGCTTCAGACGAACAGATCTTGGTGGTAATTGCCAAGAGTCCCTGGACCAAGCTTTGATTTCAATCATTGATCTTCCAAGATATTTTGCAATAAATCTTATCATGATTTCAAGCCTTTCTCTTTCTAACACTTCATAACTTGCCCATCTATTCTGGATTTCTTCAATCTCTAGTCGTCGAATCTCAGAGTCAGTTTATTGGTGTCATGGCCTTGCCTAAACAACTGATCAATGATGTTGTCCATTGATCTGCTGTGTTCGGCATCAGCCTCTTTTATCAGTAGCTCCAAGGCTTTATCTTCAGCAATGTGCTCATCAGCACCTTCTTTCGCTTGTAGGTGAGCATTGGTTGCTGTTCTTTCTCCTCCTTTTGGGCTTGCTTCGCTTCCTTCTTTTCCTCGGATCTTTTCCTCTTCTTTTCTTTCACTGCAGTACTCTCCCCCTTTTGGGTTGCATTGGAGGAAGGGGTTTGTACCGCAGAAAGAGTCTTTTGGACAGCAGCATCAACCAAGGGCTGTAAAGTTGAGGAAAGCCTCTCATCAATGGCTTTGATCACTATATCAGTGATTATGGGTGTGATGAGAGGGAGGGAATTTTGGAGTACAGCACCTATTTGCTCAGGAGGGTTCTGTTCCTGAGAAGTAGGGCCTGAAGCAGAGGCAGGTGGTTGATTTTGGAGTGGCTCGGTGTTTGGGAAACCTTCAAGTGAAGGTGCCATCTGTGGGTGGATAGAGCAGATGGTCTTTCTCCTTGTGAGAGTTGGTCAAGTAGGTTTTGCAGCCTACTGACTTTCTCTTCAAGGATTGTGTTCTGGGCAAGAACATCATAGAAAAAGCCCAGGTCATCATCAGCCGAAGCTGAATCAGCTGACCTCCTGCTTAGAGCAGGATTTACATGCACTGGGTGTAGACCAGTTGGTGCATGTGCCCCTTGTGCTTGGTACTGGGGACTTCCAGCCTCAGGACAATGTCCATCATCAGCTGTTGCCTCTAGTGAGGTCTTAGCAATGTTACCAGTCTCACTCTGGTCATGTGCTGAGTCAGAGGAGGTGGCAGCCTCACTAGATATTCTAAGCTCCTTGTCTACACCAGGAGATAGAATGGGAAACCCCTGTGCTGTGGGTTCTCAAGTGCACTGTGTTCCTCCCCCTCAATTGTAGAGGTATTCCCAGTAGTAAGTGGTTTCTGGGAGGGGGTGAGGAGTGCAATTGAGTCAGCACTTGTGCAACTATTAAAGTTGGGCTGTGAGGGGCGGTTGTTTGGGGTGAGGGGGGATAGAAGCAGTGTGCACCTGGGGAGGTTGGTGCTCTTCAATGGCAATCTCCTCAAGTGAGGAAGATCCCAGATATGTAGGTGCCCCTTGGTGGTTGCTGCAGGCTCCTGTTGAGAGGAAGCCTGAGCGGCTGTGGCTGGAGGAGTCATTGTATCCACTAGGGGTTTGGACTAGTGGATATATCCTGCGTTTGTGTTGCAGGGGCATCCTCAGGGGACTCAATTCCCTGAGTAGCCGTTTTGGTTTCTTTTTGGTGGGTTTGGTGGGGACTTTGGATTTGGAGGTGGTGGCTGTGGGTTCCAGCTGCGTGGGTTTTCGCAGCTTGGCAGCCATTTTGAGTGTCCGGTCAGAGTTGTGCCGGGAGTATACTTCCGGCAGAACAGCCGTAGCAGGGACTCCCAAGCCAACAAGTCCCTCAGCATTAAGCTGGTCTGTAATAATGGCCATTATGAACCGTGGATAAGTATCCAACGGTTGGCAGTTAGTTTTTGAGCCATATCTTTGAGCTCTGAAAATATTAATTCTGAAAAGTTTAGTGGTTTTGCTCAAGGATAGAATACATTACCTGCTGCCATTTGGTGACATTTGATCCCAAGACGACGTCTTAGGGGCCAAACATACATTCACCATGTGAAAAATCAGGCGCTCAGCGTCATTAAAGTGTTTCTTCATGATGGTGGAGGCACTGAGATCGCCTTGATATCCATGTTGAGCAAAGGATAGATCTATGGTGCCCTTCGGATATCCAGCAGGAGAAGTAGCATCATTCAGTTGAAGAATTTGGCGGATTATTGCAGGAGTGATGACTACTTCTTTGTTGTTGACGACCGACCGGAGGGATGGTGTGTTGTTCTCCCCAGTGGTAACAGTAACGTTCATCCAAAATTGGTGCAAGGATTCGGCATGTAAGATGGGGTTCAGAAGAAATGCCTTGTTGTATTGGGACTGAACCATAAGATCGATAGCAGTATCGAACTTAGTCCAGATCGGCGATTTAGTGAGGTAGGCAACACAGTTGTGTCGCGGTTTAATTTGCATAGACGCCATTGAGAGAGGGAAGTTTTGGAGAGGAACGTTAGGTTTGAAGAAGATGAAGCATTGAGAGCTAAGGTTAGGGGTATATATAGGGTACGGGTAAGGAAACGACTGAAGGATGTGGTGTTAGTCATCAGTAGTTTTAAACGACCGTTGACATGGTATTATCCTTTCAGACGTTGAAACAGCTGAAGTCGTGGTGTTAGGCATCAGTAGTTTAGAAAACTACTGAAGACCGTGGTTTTGACTTCAGATGATTGAAACAACTGAGGACTTGGTGTTTGTCATCAGTAGTTATGAAACTACTGAAGACAGTGGTTTTGTCATCAGCTGTTGTAAACAACTGAAGACTTGGTATTAGTCATCAGTAGTTATAAAAACTACTGAAGACGTGGTTTTGCTTCAGTTGTTTAGAATGAAACAGCAGTTGTACAAACGACTGAAGAGAAAGTTCTCTTCAGCTGTTTTCGTCAATTCTTAGCTTTTCAGCTGTTTCATACTGTCCTCAACACATTCATCAGTCTTTTTGGCTGATTTCAGTTGTTTCATAGGACATCAGTACTTATCTGTTTTTACTGATTGCAGTAGTTGTAACTGCATCAGTAGTTGTAACTACATCAGTAGTTTAGAACAGATGAAGTACTTCAGTACTTGAGACATTTAGCCTTCAGTAGTTATAAAAACTACTGAGGGTAAAAGAGCTCATCCGTACTTATATGTGACATAGGTACTCATGATCATCAGTATGAATTACTAAGATCATCAGTAGTTGTCACTTATTCTAGTTGCAACATACCAAGCCTTAACACCAGGTTTTGGAAAGTTGAACTATCCAAAGGCTTAGTAAAAATGTCTGCAAGCTCATCAGCACTAGGCACAAACTTAGGATCAATCAGACCTTTTTCAAAACAATCCCTTATAAAATGATGTCTGATCTCTATATGTTTGGTCCTAGAGTGCTGGACTGGATTTTTGACAATACAAGAGCTGAAGCACTATCCATTAACAATGGAGTCTTAGTCTCTGTAATGCCATAATCCAAAAGTTGGTTTTGAAGCCAGAGTACCTGAGATGTACAACTTGCAGCAGCAATGTACTCTGCTTCAGCAGTGGATGTAGCAACTGAGGTCTGTTTCTTGCTCTGCCAAGAAATCAAGCAGTTGCCTAGGAATTGACATCCACCAGAAGTTGATTTCCTGGTCAACTTACACCCTGCATAGTCACTGTCAAAAAAGCAACTAATTTACCAGAATGTCCGGTAGAATACCATAAACCTAGAGATGGAGTGCCTTGCAGATATCTAAAGATCCTCTTGACTGCAATCAGATGAGACTCTTTAGGTGCAGCCTGAAATCTAGCACAAACACATGTAGCAAACATAATATCTGGTCTAGAAGCTGTTAAATACATCAAGGACCCAATCATACATCTGTAAAGTGTTTCATCAACCACTTTACCTTTCTGATCTGTCCAGTTGTGTGGTGCTGCTCATGGGAGTAGAACAAGGCTTACAGTTTTGTAAATCAAACTTTTGCAAAAGATCTTTTGTATATTTGGACTGATGAATAAAAATTCCATCAGCCTTTTGTTTGATTTGCAACCCCAGAAAGAACTGTAATTCTCCCATGGCACTCATTTCAAACTTCTGTTGCATCAACTTTGTAAAGGCATCACACAACTTTGGATCAGAGGATGCAAAAATGATATCATCTACATAAATTTGAACAAGTAGATTATGCTGCCCAGCTTTCTTAATGAATAAAGTCTTATCTATGGAGCCTCTAGTGAAATTGTTTTCCAGAAGAAAGTTTGATAATGTCTCATACCAGGCTCTGGGAGCTTGTTTTAACCCATAAAGAGCTTTATCAAGCTTATACACCCAATTAGGATGTTTATTGTCCTCAAAGCCTGGAGGTTGACATACATAAACCTCTTCTTTAATTTTTCCATACAAAAATGCACTTTTGACATCCATTTGAAAAACTTTAAGGTTTTGATAAGCAGCATAAGCTAAAAACAATCGAATTGCTTCCAGTCTGGCTACAGGGGCAAAGGTTTCATCATAATCAATACCTTCTTCTTGTGCAAACCCCTGAACAACCAGTCTGGCCTTGTTCTTAACAATAAGCCCATTTTCATCAGTTTTGTTCCTAAACACCCATTTAGTGCCTATTGCACACTTACCTGGAGGTAGAGGAACCAGTTCCCACACTTGCTGTTTCTTGAACTGAAGAAGCTCAAGCTGCATGGCATCAACCCATCCATTGTCCTTTAAAGCAATGTGATAATTCTTTGGCTCTTGCTGACTGATGAAGAGAGCATAGAAGCAGAAATTTGACAATTGACTTCTTGTTGATACTCCAGCAGTGATATCACCAATGATTTGAGACATAGGGTGATTCTTCAGATCTTGATACACAATGAGATCTGTGCAAGTGTTTGTAGCCGGTTCAGCAGCAACAGATGGTGATGGTGAATCATTTCCTTGAAACAATCAGTGGATGGTAATTCAAAGGAAGTTGAATTCGAAGAAATCTCATCAGCATTTGTTGTGGATGGTGCTACTGGAGCTACAGGAACATCAGGTCTAGCTGAGTCAGGCAGCTGATCACTAAACCTGAAGAGGTGAGTACTGCAATCATCATCATCATCAGCAGTACCACCAGGTGGTGAACTGTTGACAGGAGCAACAGCAGGAGTTTGATAAGGAACATATTGCAGTATGTCCAAATCAAATAACTCCACAGGACTTTGTGGAATCTTGTCCTTTGGAGATTCATTAAACTTAACATGTATAGTTTCTTCAACCATCTTTGTTCTGCAGTTGAAGACTCTGTATGCTTGCAAGTAGATGAATAACCAACAAAGTACCCTGCATCCACCTTAGGATCAAATTTATGGAGTTGATCCTTTGTGTTGAGAATGAAACAGGGACACCCAAATGCTTTGAAAAATGAAATCAGAGGAGCCAAATGATGGAGAACTTCATATGGAGTCTTCATCAACCTCTGATTTACTAAAACTCTATTTTGCACATAACAAGCTGTGTTGACAGCTTCAGCCCAAAAGGTCAGTGGCAAACCTGAGTCAGCCAGCATGGACCTTGCAGCTTCAATGAGGTCCTGTTCTTTCTCTCCACTACTCCATTTTGTTCTGGAGTCCTTGGAATGCTGAACTGCCTTTTGATTCCCTTTGAAAGATAGAAGTCATCAAGTGTATGATTTCTGAACTCAGTTCCATATCACTCCTAATACACTTGACTGGAAGGAATACTGCTTCTCAATGTACAGCACAAAGTGAATAATCTTCTGAGCAGCCTCATCCTTTGAATGTAGAAAGAAAGTCCATACAAATCTGGAGTAATCATCCACAATTACCAGACAGTATTTCTTCTTTGCCATGCTCATTACTCTCACAGGACCAAATAGATCCATATGCAGTAATTGCAAGCAGGCAGTGGACTTGGACACTTCAATAGGAGGGAATGAGACTTTGTGCTGTTTTCCTTTTAAACAAGCAGTGCAGGTTTCATCACAGTGGAACTCCTTTATTGGTAAGCCTCTGACTAAACTATTGTGGCTAAGCTGATTCATGTTTTTGAGATTAACATGACCAAGCCTCCTGTGCCACAGTTTAGATTCTTGAGAAGAGGCTTTGGAAAATAGGCAAGGATTGCCTTTGAGATCTATCTTCTTAGAGAGATCTAAGGCATACACTCTTCCTGTCCTGTTGGCTTTCAGGAGAGTGTGATCATCCAACACCTTGTCAATCAAGTGCAAAACTTTGGATGACAGAATCCTACAGTTTTGACTGGTGAAAAGGGCAACATGGCCTTTATCACACATTTGACTGACACTCAAGAGGTTGTACTTGAGATTTTCCACATGATTAACATCATCAAATTTGATTTCTCCATTGGAGACAAAGCCTTACCGATGATGTAACCCCTAGCATCATTGCCAAAAGAGACAAATCCCTTCTTTCCTTGAGAGTAGTCATGAAGAAGAGAGCTGTTCCCAGTCATGTGCATAGATCCCCCACTGTCTACATACCAGATGCTACTTTGGCATGTTGAAGAACCCTGCAATAATAAACAATCAGTTAGTTTTAGAGACCCAAACCTTTTTTGTTTTGGGCCTGGTCTCATCAATAGATGGTAAACTAACAGGTTTATTTGAAACAACAGCCTGAGAGGAAGAAGATGGTGTAGAAGAGGAGTCCTTGGCTTGGACCTCCTTTTCTGTGGTTTCAACATAGGAGAATCTAGTTGGTTAACTCTACCCAACAGATGTTGTACCATCATCACCAGCTGTGTCTGATTTTGTGATAAAGCTTTCAGCTCATCAGACACATTGCTAGTGGAGTTTGATAAGTTCCTATGTTGCACCTTCTTCTTTTGAGCACCCTCAGCTGTCACCTGTTTAACCCCTTCCTTTTTGGATTTCTTTAAGGACTTAAGGGTTACAGGATTTGATGTTGCTGATACAAATGTGGTCTCAAACTCAGTTTTCATTTTTACCATTTTCTCATTAATTTCTTCTTTTTGTTTGAGTTTGGAACCTCTTTTGTACCAACAATCATCTGTAAGATGATTGAACAAACCACATACTTCACATGGTTTCTTCTTCATCTTAGGTTGATCATCAACTAAAGAGGTGAAGCAACAGAAGACTTGTTCTTCAATGCTTTGGAAGCATTGGTTGCTTTCTTGACTACCTCTTTAGTAGTCTTCAAACTCTTTCTACTGCCAGTTTTCTTCTCTTCAGTACTGACAGCAGTTGAAGTTTGAACTTCAGGTGTTAAATCCTGCTCTCTAGTCCTTTCAGGACCTTCAGGATTAACTCCTGAGTTGATCAACTCATTTATCATGTGAATGTCAGCATTTGAACCATCAACATCAGCTGATAGGTTCAAAGAGGGCTTGATGCTGACTGCTACTTCTGATTGTGCTGTATCAGAAGGTAGATCACATGATGTGATGGATTGGTTATCACTCTCACCATCAGATTCTACCTCTGCTCTTGGGGTAAAATCTGTAGGTGGAGCAGTGTGATTGTAACCAATTCCAAACTTCACATTTGAAGCAGATTGCTTACTAAGAAGCATTTCAAAACCTTTGCATGATTGTACCCATCTATCACACTCGACCTGGGTAACTGCAAGGGTTTCTTGAGATCTTTGTACTTCTCTAGAAGTACTTCTTCTCTAGCCTTATCATCAATTATTTGGCAATTCAGTTTATAAATCTCATCATTTTTATCTTTGAGCACAAACTCAAACTCAGCTTTGTTTTTGGAAATTATTTGTTCTAGCTCAATGTTCTTATTAATTAGAGCTACATTTGCTTCTCTAATGGAAGCAAATGCTGCTATGCATGGTTCAGAACATAATTTGGCTTTTGCCTCAGAGGATACCTGTGATACCTGAGGTGTAGAGGCATTAGAAAATGAAGTATCAGCAGACTCCAAAGCCATAAGAGCTAGATTCCCAAAAGGACTGTCACCACCATGTTGACCAGCACCTGAGAACAGTTGATCATGACCAGACAAGTCATCTGGTAAACTGCTCCAGTCAACAACTCCTGGGGTGAAGAAGCTGTGTTGTTGAGATTGAGGTTGTTGATGAGATTGGGATGGCTGAGGTTCTGGTAGTGCATGAGGTTGTGGTGCCATAGGAACTTGAACTTGATTTGACTGTGGCATGTAATAACAAGGGTACGGATATGGCATTTGACCCTGAGGAACAAAATATGCCGGAGATTGTTGTTGAGGATGATGACTAGAGGTGACAGGATGTTGCCCTCTGTGTTGTTGACTATTGCCAGGAAAAGTCACAAAGGGTGCAGTGGAGTTAGATCCAGTTGATCTACACTCTCTTGCAAAGTGTCCAAGCCTTTGGCATTTGTGACACCTCAACTTGCTCTTGTCAAAACCAACTTTGGTTTTGCCAGAGAGTCCTGGGAATTTTCTTCCAGTTCTTTTATAGAACTTCTGAGATCTGATATTTATCAAGGCCATTTGGCTCAAAATATCCATCTCTTCTAAGTCATCATCAGCAATCCCCTTGAGATCATCCATAATGAAACATAGATTGTCATTATTACACCCAGTAAACTGACCATCAACACTCACAAATGCAGAATCAGAAGTGCTTGAAGAGAAATTAATATGCTCATCATACTGGCATTCAGATGAAGCATATTCTGACTCATGACCCACCAAGGCAGTGTTGCCTTGTATAAAGTCTTCAGTGAGCTTTCCAGATGAAGACAGCTTTCTCTTCTGTTCTATCTCTCTCTCAAAAGTGAGCAGTTTCCCATGGAGTTGGGTGAGAGATAGTTTGTCCAAACTTGCACTGGAGCGTAGGACAATAGTATATGTGTCCCATCTCTCAGGCAGTGATCTGAGAAATCTGTTATTCATCTGAATATTGGTGTATTCAAGTTTGACCATTTTTAGTTCAGAGATCAAACAAGAGAACCGCTCATATTGTTGAGTCAGTGTCTCACCCTTTCTATGAGAGAATGTCTCATATTGTTGGGCAAGAATTTCTCTATTATTTGCCAAGACCTCATCTGTTCCTCCAAATTGTTCTTTCAAGGCAATCCAGAGGTCATGGGCAGTTTCATGATGCATTAGCCCAGAATAGATTTCATTGGGCAATGCCATGGCCAGAATTCCATGGGCTTTTGCATCAATTTCAAGCAACTTCTTATCCTCATCTGAGTATTGCTCCCTCCTCTTCGGAACCATTTGATTGGTTTCTGGGTTATTCACCATAGGCTTGTGTGGACCATGTACCACTGATGTCCAACACCCTGCGCTGTTAACAGACAGGTGATGGAGCATACGTTTTTGCCATATGTTATACTCATTCCTAACCAGCATAGGTGGCTTGGTTGAGGAACCAGTATTGTGAGGATCATTGGAAGGAGTGGTCATTTTCAGTTCAAAAACAATTTAGTTCAAGCTTTTAAAAGTTTTAGATAGACCACAACAAACTCAATGAGAACCAAGAAAAGATCTCAGGATGAATGAGCAGAAATACAAAAAATTCAATCTCTATAACCGTTTCTTGTAAAAACAAAAGCTAATTCAATCAAACTTAGATCTTGAATAGCAGTTTCAATGATCAATTGTTAGATCGATCAATGATTAACCTGCTCTGATACCATTTGACAGGATCATGATCACAAGTTTGATGTATTAGAATACAAGCAGCGGAATACAAACTAGAATTAGACAAATTGTAGCAAGCAATCGATACTTGTAAGCATTAAGAGCGCATACGGTTATAGGGAGAGAATATATATTTCTGATTTGAAGGAATGTTTATAGAGGTAGAATATTTCTAATCAAATCATTCATTCATTCCATTCATTCATCATCGTTACAATAAGTTGTCACTCCTTATATAGAGTGCAACAATCACTGCTGTTATCACGGAAAGTGACAACTGGCAGATCTAATACAAAAATAACTAATTCTTAACAAACTACTGAAATGTTCACAACTACTGAGAACATATCAGCGTGTTAAGTACAAAATATAAAACTACTGAAACTACAACGACTGAAGAACAAGCTCTTCAGTCGTTTTACAAAACTACTGAAACATAAAAAATATAAAACTACTGATATCACAACTACTGAAGAAGTACTCTTCAGCAGTTGTGACAACTACTGAGGCTTCAGTACTTGATCTTCAGACTTTGACCTTCAGGTGTTTCATCAGCTGATGACTTCAGTAGATATCATCAGCTGATGTCTTCAGTCTTTGTCTTCAGACCTTGTACATCAGTTGTTGATCTTCAGCACTTGTAAACTCTTCAGCTGTTGTACTTCAGTACTTTGGTCTTTCAGCTTCAGCACTTGTGTTCTTCAGCTGTTGTCCCTTCAGCACTTTGGTTCTTCAGCTGTTGAGGTCTTCAGCACTTGATCTTCAGCTGTTGAAGTCTTCAGCACTTGTCAAACTACTGATGAGGCTTTCAGCAGTTGTTGTGATACCATGTGGGACTTAGAGGTTTTCTGCTGATCTTGGCTCATTGGTTCTTTTGGTCCAACACTTCGATGATTGCCGTGTTGTTCCACATAATTGAGCCGTTCATCTACTTCGATATCCTCCAGTGGAACAATCACGTATTCATCCGCCAAGCACTTCCTTAGATGAGATATGTGGAATGTCGGGTGAATTCCCTTACTCATCTGGTAACTCCAACTATAGGCCACCTCTCCTACTCGAGCAATGATTCAGAAAAGGCCTATATACCTCGGCTCAACTCGCCCCGCTTTCTATCGGATAAAACCTTCCAAGGTGAGACCTTCACATAAACCCTGTCACCCACCTGAACTCGATCGGTCTGCGTCGTTTATCAGCATACAACTTTTGTCTATCTTTGGCTGCCTTCATGAAGGCCTTGACCTTTTCGAGCGTTTTAGTCGTAGCCTTGATTACCTCGACGCTTCCTAACTCTTTCTGACCAATATCACCCCAACAGATAGGTGTTCTGCATCTCCTGTCGTATAACATCTCATAAGGTGGCATACCAATCTGGCATGATAACATTGTTGTATGAGAATTCAGCTAATGGTAAGTGGTCATCCCAACTTCCCCCAAAATCATAACACATGCTCGAAGCATGTCCTCCAATGTCTGAATGGTCCTCTCTGACTGACCATCAGTCTAGGGATGATAAATCGTACTGATGTGTAACCTCGTCCCCATCGCATCGTGGAACTTCTTCCAAAATTTAGATGTAAACTGGGTGTCATGATGAGACACAGTAGACACCGGCACACCATGACGAGTTACATTCCCTGATAAACAGATCAGCCAACCTCTCAATGAATATGTCTCGCGATCGGTAGGAAGTGAGCACTCTTCATCAAATGGTCAACAATCACCCATATATCATACTTACCCTTCAGTACATGGCAGCTTCGTAATGAAATCCATGGTGATGTGCTCCCACTTCCATTCCGGTATATCCAAAGATTGGATCTTCCCATACGCCTTTTGATGCTCGGCCTTCACCTATAGACAAGTAAGGCTTTACTCACATACTCCACTATGTCTCGTTTCATACCCGCCACCAATAATCCTTCTTCATGTCTTGATACATCTTTGTGCACCTGGATGAATGGAGTATTGAGTATTGTGAGCTTCATCCAAAATCTTCACCTGTAGATCCCCAAAACGAGGAATCCACACCCGTCCAAATCAGGTTTTAACACCAAGTGTGTTTTCACCCAATTCTCCAACCAAACCTATCATCCTTTCAGAGTTAAGATGATCTTCTTCCATTGCCTCATCTTGAAACTCTTTGACTTGCTTCATCACATTTGAGGTCATGATCAACTGATAGGCTTTCACCTGAATCGGCTCGGGCCTCTCCTTTCGGCTAAGGACATTAGCCACCACGTTGGCTTTGCCCAGATGGTAGTGGATCTCGCAATCATAGTCCTTTATAAGCTCCAACCATCGTCTCTACCTCATGTTCAGATCTTTCTGCTCAAAGAAGTACTTCAAGCTCTTGTGGTCAGTGAAAATGGTGCACTTCGTCCCGTAAAGATAGTGTCTCCAAATCTTTAGCGCAAAGACCACGGCTCCTAGCTCCAAGTCATGAGTAGGATAATTGACCTCATGAACCTTCAACTGTCGGATGCATAAGCTATAACCTTCCCTCTTTGCATTAACACACACCCCAACCGGAGTAGGAAGCATCAGAATAGACCACCATATCTTCACTTCCATTGGGTAATGACAGAATAGGAGCTTGAGTCAACCTCGCCTTCAGTTCCTCGAACGCCTTCTCTTGAGCTTGACCCACATCTTTTCGGGTCAACTTGGTTAGTGGAGCAGTAATCTTATGGAAGTCTTGGATGAATCTTCTGTAGTAGCCCGCCAAACCCAAGAATCTACGAATCTCGGATGGCGTCTTTGGAGACTTCCATTGCATCACCGCCTCCACCTTTGCTGGGTCCACCATAATCCCATCTGGATTCACCACATGACCCAAGAATTGAACTTCGCGCAACCAAAATGCACACTTGGGGAACTTGGCATACAACTTCTCCTTTCTCAACGTCTCTAGAACCTCCTGAATGTGACCGGCGTGCTCAATCTCGCTCTTCGAATAAATCAGGATATCATCAATAAACATAATCACTGATTTATCCAACATTGTCCGACACACTCGATTCATCAGGTCCATAAAAGCAGCTGGCGCATTGGTCAAACCAAAAGACATGACAAGAAACTCATAGTGACCATAACGTGAGTGGAAAGCTTTTTAGAAACATCCTGCTCTTTCACCTTCAACTGATAATAGCCAAATCGAAGGTCTATCCTCGAAAACCAACTGGCACCTTGAAGTTGATCGAACAAATCATCTATTCTCGGTAATGGGTATCGGTTCTTCACTGTCAACTTGTTCAGCTCGTGGTAGTCAATGCACATCCTCATACTACCGTCCTTCTTTTTCACAAACAGGACCGGTGCACCCCAAGGAGAGATACTCGGTCTGATGAACCCCTTATCGAGCAGCTCTTGAAACTGCTCCATCAACTCTTTCATCTTCGTCGAAGCCAACCGATACGGTGCCTTGGCAACAGGTTGGGCACCAGGTATCAGATCAATTTGGAACTCGATCTCTCGGTTAGGTGGCACTCCTGGTAGGTCTTCTGGGAACAAGTCTAGAAAGTCACACACAACCGGTACATCATATAGTTGTGGTGTTGGCGTATCTACATCCTTTACATAATCCAAGTAGGCGCTACATCCACGCCTCATACACTTTCCCGCCACCGCCATTGAGATCACTTTCGGGATAGTCGTGACCCGATCTCGATAAATAGTTACCAATCTCCCGTCAGGCGCTGTCAAATGAATCATCTTCTTGCGACACACAATGTTCACCTCAGAGTCCGCCAACCAATCCATCCCAAGAACCAAATCCAAACCACCTAAGGTCATCACGAACGGTCTAACAGGAAACTTATGACCTCTAGCTCCACATCACAGTTCTCTATCATCTCAGAAATCCTGGTAGACTTACCTATGGTAGTTTCTACATCAAAGGGCGCATTGACACATCTACTACTAACAGGCAGCTTAGCACAGAAAGCAGCAGAAATAAACTTTTTACTGGCACCGGAATCAAATAACACAGAAGCTAAAGTTTGGTTCACCAGAAACGTACCGGACACGACATCAGGGTCTGTCGTAGCTTCCTCTTGTGTCATAGTGAATGCCCTGGCGGTCGCCCTTGGCCCTTCACACCTTGTCTTCTTTGCTCCAGATCCCTCCGCCCTTAGCTTCTTACAATCCTTACTTATGTGACCCTCTTCACCACAGTTAAAGCACCAGGCCATACGACAGTCCCTTGCGATGTGCCCCGCCTTCCCACATTTAAAGCACAAGTTTGACCCAAACTACATTCCCCGCTATGCTCTTTCCCACGCCTACCACACTTCTTCATACCCGCACCTGACGCGACCACACGGCGGTTGTCCACCCTTGCCTTCTTGTTACCCGTCGAGGCACCACCCTGACCAAACCTCTTCCTATTCTAGTTTTGATCACCTCCACCCTTCCTGCTACCTTCAGCCACCACCACTACAGCCCTCTCGTCATATAACCTCCCTACCAAATCCACCGCTGACCTAAACGTGCTCGGTCGGGCATCGATCATATGCCTACGAATGTCCGCTGGCAAACCCTGAATATACCTCTTAATCTTCCATGACAGAGGCATCACCTAATCCAGCACCAAACGTGCCATCTCGTTGAACTTTGTGGTGTATTGCTGGGTGTAATGTTTCCCGCCTCTAGTTGCAAGAACTCCCTTTCGACCTTGTGCTGTTTCCATCAATCACCAACTTTTTCAGCTCTGACCATCTCATCCTCCCAATTGCTCTGCTACCCTCGGCTTGGACTATATTGTCCCACCAGCACAGAGCCGAGTCCACAAAAGAGTGGGCAGCAAACTTTACTTTTTGGTTCTCCCGGCACTCGCTGATATTCAATACAGCTTCCATTTCTCTCACACACTGGTGAGCAGCAGCAGTAGTGCTGTTTCCATCGAAAGTAGAGGGCTCGCATCATTGAAATGCCCCCTAATGACAGCCTCGTGTCACCTCCTGCATGGGCTCTTCTTCGTCCTCCTCTTCTTCAGCATCCGAGAGAACTGTTATAGGCTCCGGTTGCTCCCGTCCTCCCTAGGACCTATTTCTCTTTTTCCTTTCCCCTTCCCGTACTGCCTTGATAACTTCAGTCACTACAGACGGTAAGATCGTCTGCATGACCTGATGAACTTCTTCAACCACCGTCTCTTTCACCGAGGCTCTCAAGTTTGCACTCTCATCACCACCCTCCGGATGGGGGTCTCGGGTTCTTCAGGAACCACCTTTTCAACTCTGGGTCTCCCTCTCTTGGGTCGCGGCTCAGCACCAAGCCCATCATGACCACCTCCACGAGAGGATTTCGAAGATCTACCACCGGCCATTCACACGCACACCGAAAGATTCAAACACTAACACGGTCATTCAAGGGAACAGCTCAGTTTATGTCAAGTCTAGTAAGTCCCTAATTATAGTGGCCAGTTGTGATTAGCTACTTACTTTACTCTTCATACCCCAACATTACCTATCCTGACTACATAGTATTTAAATCTACAAACAACGCATAACCACATAACATGTGTACATACGGTTAACATTACGAAAATACCTGATGGCATGCAGCTACTCAGATTGGCATCCCTTCTCTTTCCATCCCATTCTTAGTTTAAGTTAAGGTTTATATTGAAAATTTACCCATTTCACTTAAACTTTGGCTCTGATACCAACTTGTAAGGCCCCGTTCCCGGGACGCTTACAGCTGGTGAATCATTGCACATAAAACATATATTTTCATCATATACATAAAAATGTCATAGTGGAACATGTAAACAAAACACTCCATTTCAATATAATAGCTTTTGCAAAATAATACAACATTATCCAATTACAAAACCCAAGTTACATTACATCACAAAAGCATTATAAATGGATGCCATCCAAAAAAGCTGAGTAGCTGCCTCGTGCCATCCTCAGCAATCATTACCTGCCAACTGGAAACACATCAAAGTCAGCATTGCTGAGTGAGTTCTAGTTTTATAAAATAAAACATACTTTATCTTTCGTTAAAACCGTTCTTTACTTTCATGCGATCATACATCATAAGTACACATAGATTATAGCATTATTATCTTCATTATTTGTTCTTTCATCATTACATATTTTCCTTTCATCAACACCATGAAATTTCCCCTTCATGCTCATGATACTGGGCCTAAGCCTATCATAGACCTTCATTCACGGTGCCTGACACCTCTGGCCACAGTACCTAAGATAAAGTTCAGGTATACCATTGTCATGTGTTATGCCCTTCATGCTCATGGTACTGGACCTAAGCCTATTATAGACCTTTATTCACGGTGCCCAGCACCTCTGCCCACAGTACCTAAGGCAAGCAACAATGGTTCCATACAAATGGTCAATCACAAAGAAAGACCCCAATGTGCATCCTCCAGGGGTAGTGAACCCGCACACCGTTGGGCTAACACCTTTTAATAGCGTGTCCTGACATACAAGGCTTTCAAGACTTTCATTACTTTCATTATTCATTAATGCATGCATTCTTACTTCATGTTCCACTTTCATTATCTTTCGCTTTATGTTACATACTATTTTCATTTCATTCATTAACATAACATGTAAAGCCACAGGAAAGATAAACATGCATCATAATAAGGAAAATAACATACACAGTCATCATCATCAAACAGGGCAACATCATACATACATAACATGCATAATCATGAAACATCATCATGCCCAACATACTCTCTAGGGCCTCAACAGCCATCTTACATGAACTTACAGGAACTTCCACATCAAACTTACATCTGCACTTTCCCCCGAAATTCAGTACATAAACTACACTTCCCTCGGATACACCAGGCCTACTTGGGCGTATGGGCACCCTCAGTCGCATGGCCTTCAGGCGACTGAACATCATGCGATTGGACCAATGCGGATGAACACCTATGAGGATGAACACCCAATCGTGCGAATGAAACTAGTGCGAATGGACTCCATGCGGATGAGTCCCATGCGAATGGACCTAATGCGAATGAAACTAATGCGACTGGGCTCTCAGTCATGTGAATGAACCCTCAGTCGTGCGAATGAACCCTCAGTCGTGCGAATGAACCTCAATCGCACCTCAATCGGCCGTATGGCCTCCATTCGGTCGCATAGCCCTAGCTGGTGTAGAATGCAGTTCATCCCGAACCTAATCTGCCATTTTCGACCTCCAAGCTCATCTAAACCCATTCTAAGCCCAAATCAACCATCCTAATGAATCATACACATACCCACACATACATAAACGGGTCAACACACACACATACCAAAACCCGATTTTCAGATGTGTTCCAGTCCTAAATCATTCAAGAACGTGTAAAAGAGGGGTCCGAGAACTCACACAAATGACCACAACAAGAAGAGCTTTGATTTGACCCGTTACTCGATGATTTCCACGCTCGAATCCACTCGAACAAAGCTCGTAACCCCTTTTTCTCCCTTTTCTCCTTTGCTTCTCTCTTTTTTTGGCTGATTTGTGGGTGTAAGGAGAGGGTAAGGGTTGCCCTCTCCATTTAAATACCCCCACTCACCCAACTTTCTCTTTTTGGCGAGTTTGGTCCCTCGACTTTGGACTTTATTTCTTTTTCTTCTTTCTTCGGCTTCAAAATAATAAATAACCGGGTGTTACAACGTGTTTGGTTAACTTGTTTGGTCTTTTTAGGTTCAGAATTAGACGTATTTGAACCAGAATTTACCTTAACCTTCTCAATTTGTTCATCCAGATTAACAGTAGGCATTTTACCTTTTAACTTTAAAGTGGTCTCCTTTTGTTTAGTGACAGATTCAATGTGTTTACTTGTGGAATCTGGATCACTTACAAGAGGAGTGGACACCACATGATCCTTGATTGGTTTGTTATTAATTGTTTGATTTTAGCATTCAACAAGGTCTCATGTGGTGGTAGTACCACTTTGTAAACCAAACCCTCCCCATTGTTTCGTTCTTTCACTAAGTGCTGGACTATGTGAGAAGAACTAGTCCAACTGTGCAGTTTTTGTTTTAATGAATTTACTTTGACTTTCAAAACTACTTCTTGTTTCTTAGCTTCTTCTAGGGAGTTTGGATAGAACTTTATGTCATTATCTTGGTTAAAAGCCAGAACTTCAGCTTCCCTAAGTTCTTTATTAACAATTCTATTTTCTCTTTGTAATTGTGCTCATTTAATTTAAAATACGATTTGCTTCAGTGCACAATTGAAAGTCCTTTACTAGGCTATCATTATGATATAATAACCTAGAAAATTTCAAATCTATGCTTTCCCTAAATTTATTACAATCAAAACAAGCATGATTATTGAAAAGTTGGTTAGTGGAACTTACCTAAGAAGGTTCTGTTGAATCAGCCATCATAGCAGTGTTTGACTTTTCTGGTGCAGGTAATTCTGAACATGTTGAACTTTGGCCTTCATCATTCAGGTGATTTACCATATTTGCAGTTTCTTAATTATTTGACATCATGAGTTCCACTGTTATTTCACCTTCGCTTGTAGAATCGCCATCCAATCCTCAACGCATGCAATGTTGGATTCTCCCGGAGAAACAAACCGAAAGCTCCAATCTTGCCTTTCATCATCATGAGCCGTTAAGGCTTTAGGATCCTTGCTTGATGATGCAGAAATACTTGTGGGTTTATCTTGATGATTGAAGGATGAGAACGCAATACAATTTCCTGTCTTCTTGGGCTTCACACACTCACGCTTGAAATACCCCTTCTCTCCACAGTTAAAACAAGTCACTTTGGTTTTGTCAAAACCAAAGGTTGTATCCTTGTGGAAATCAAGTTCTGTCCGGTCTTTTTAACAAACTTCTTAGCCCTCCGGATAGCACTTGCCAATGCCCACATGATATCCATTCTTTCCAGCTCAGTCTCATCTACTTGTTCATAGTATTCATCTGCAAGATGACAGTTTCCAATCTTCCTCGTGACTAGACCGTCATAGGAATGAACAACAGTTACTAGGAGATCCAAATGCTCCTTTGCCACCTCTACAGTCATATTACTGAGATTCTCGGTCTTCAATCTGGTAGCATTGGCTTCAGGTGCTATGTGTTGGGTGCACAATGACCCTGACGTGTCAGATCCTGAAGTAGTAGCTTGAGACGGAGCGGCTGAACTAGATACAAACGCCGTTTGAAGTGGTGCTCCAGACGTTTTTGCTTGAGGAGTGGAGTTGTAAAGTGATGGGTTCTGATCATATGATGCCCTTTGAGACCTGTACTTCATCCTCAACTCTTCCTCTATTAACTTCAGAATGAAATCTTTGATATCCAACTTCGCCAGCATATCATTCTGCCTGAGGTTTGACACAAAGGAAATCCACTTTTCTGGTAATCCATCTGTGAAATTCGATACCTTGTCTTTCATGGATGTAGTAACCCCATGAGTGTGCAGCTCACTCATCAAGTATTAGAAACGGTCGATGACGTCATCCAAGCTCTCTTTTCCCATCGATGAGAAGTTATCAAACTCCTTTTTCAATGCTTTAGCCTTTAGAGCTTTTAATGACGCATTCCCTTCATACCGTTTTTCCAGAGCATCCCATAGCTTCTTTGCTTGCTTGTTCTCATAAAACTGATGGAATATATCCTTAGGAATGGACTGAGTTAGCAGAGCATACACCTTCTTCTCTGCATTGTACTTTACCTTTTGCCCAACAGTCATCCCCCTTAAGGTAACTTTAACTCCATCGGCTCCAACCGGCATGCTATACCCTGTCTCTATTGATTCCCACAGATTAGGGTCTACTCCGTTTAGGTAGATCTCAAACCTTTGCTTCCATTGTGGGTAATCATCTAACATTATCAGCTTAGGAGGCTAATTGTGATTCCCCACTTCATTTTCCAAAAGCAATAGATTCTGGATCCATGAGTCTCTACCTGCGGTGAATGCTGAATACTAATCTTCCTTGCTCTTAACTTTTGATTTTAAAACAAACTTTTGTACTTGTGTGAATGGAAGAATGCGACTGCGCTATTCGTGCGATTGAAAAATGCGAATGGCTCAATTGTGAGATTGAACAAATGCGGATGGCTCAATCGTGCGATTGGACAGGTACGGATGAACAATGCGAATAGGGTGTTCAGTCGTAGGAATGGATGAACGACTGAGTGCAATCGTACGTATGGGAGGTGCGTATGAGTCCAGTCGTGCGATTGAGTCAATCATGCGACTGAAGCTGCTGGTTTTTTTGAAAATTTAAGGGTTTTTGGTACTTTGACGCAAAAACATGAATTTTTCACTAACCCTTATTGCCGTATGCCGGAAAAACGTTTTTTGACCTAGAGACGTCGAAAAAACTGTTTGACACAAAAAGATTATGTTTTTGAGTGAAAAACGCGATTTTTATATCCAAATCGATTGAATCACATGCAAATCGAGAGCCAAAGCTCTCATACCACTTGTTAGGACCGTTTCCAGGACGTAGTACTAACTAATTTACATGTGTACCAAACCAAATAGTGTGGAATCATATTTGATTGACGATCCATCAGTGAGAACGCAAGTATAATCAATCCAAGAATGAAACTAAATGTTAAGAATGATAGTAGGATGATTTACTGCGATCTATGAACTTGGAACAGGTGTTCTTGGGTCTCTAGACGGCTAGGGTACGATTTAGTGCGTAGGGATTCGAATTGTTTGTTTTTCCACGAATTAAGTGGTATTTATAGGTTAAGGTTTTCATTCGTGTGACTAAACCATTCGCATGGTTCAGTCATGCGATGAAGCATGCGGTTGATCCATCCACACGACTGAAGATTCAATCATGTGACTGAGTCAATCTCATGTTACAATCGTGCGACTGATCCAGTCTCCTGGTTCAGTCGTGTGACTGGTTCATTAGCATGAAGTATTCATGCGTATGGTCCATTACGATGGTCCATTCACATGAGAACTTCACACGATTATGTTTAAGCATGTTTCTCAACCATTATTGATTAAGAACTATGTAAACAACCACAACCTATATAGTTAATTCAATATGCGTTAACACACAATAATCAATTAAATATTAAACATTATAAGCTCATAAACACATTATATTTCATTCATACCCATTCTGTTACATATATGTTAGACGTGAAAGACATTTACATTAAGCTCATAAACTAGGTACATATGTATCTACATTTGCAATTAGACCCCGTGGACTTAATCAAACTTTGAGTTTTACACAATTTAACTTTTTAACTTGTAAAACTTATTATTTTTATTATTATTAGTATTATTATTATTATTATTATTATTATTATTATTATTATTATTATTATTATTATTATTATTATGATTGCTATTAAGTAATAATTTATAATTTTCAATTAAAGAATTAAAACAATTAAGACAATAAGCATAAATGGCCCATAAGTTTAACATATGGCAATAACGGTCCTTACCAGAATTAACAATGCTAATTTTAAATTAACCCAAAATTAAAATATGTTACAATAACAACCTTTTCGGGCACTTTTTCAGAGGTAGGACCGACATCTGTATTTTAAAGTTTATCCTCTTTCATTAACTTTATCTCAAATCCACTTCATATATATATATATATATATATATATATATATATATATATATTATATATATAATATTATATATATATATATATATATATATATATATATATATATATATATATATATATATATTTATATATATATATATACACAATGGCTCCCCCCTCTTTCACTCTCTTCTTCATCTAAAATACTTCTAAACCTAAATTCATCCAAAACCAACTTTGTTCCTATCTTCTTTCACCTTTAAGCTTTCAAATGGCCAACCTTGACTGCAGAAATAACCCTGATTTGTTCATGCAACTCCACAAGCAGCACAATTAGGTTGCCATGTTGGACTCTAAGAAAGATTAAAGTTTCTTAGAGGTTTGTCGTTTTCTTTCTTTGTCCACTACTTCACCTACCTTACCATTGATCCTTCTCTCTACGAGGATCAACTTTTGGAATTTTGGAGGACCTGCTAAGAGGTTTGCATGGATGGGGAGAAGGCACTAGTTGCCACAATGCAGGGGAGAACAATCTTCATCACTCCTGTCATCATAAACACTCATCTTCATCTGAATGATGCAAAAGGTGAATTGTCCTTTCCCAAAGTTGTTGTCAACCACTCCTTTGAATAGATAGCCTATGAGGGAGATTTCTTTGTAAACAACTTCAGGAAAGGGAAGGTCATATCTTAGTGGAAATATCTACTATATGTTGTTATCCACAACCTATCAAACAAACATGGATGATGAGACTAGATTCCTGAGGATCTCTCCATCATAGTTTATGGAATGGTTCAAGGGCTCAAGTTTAGGTACTCACAATTTGTGTATACTAACTTGCTTGCAAATTTAGACTTCTTAGAATATTACATGTTTCCTAGATATGTTTAACACATTCTCAATTGTGAACTAGGCTTACAGTTGAGGGGAACAAGTAATGTTCTAAATTAGGACTGATGAAGACTGACATCAGTAAGACAATGAAGAAGCAATTATTGGCTTCTCTAAGGTAGAAACAGCCTTGTCCCAAATATGTTAGAGCTCATTGCTCAAGGTGACAACCTATCAACACAAGCTAGTGTTGAACCCATACCTTCTACCTTATAACCACCAAAACAGCCACAAATCATCCACACCTACCGAAGAAAATCCAAACAAACCCTAGCTCAAGCTACTAAGATTGTGAAGACCCCCATATCATCACCCATACAAGAAGAAGTGGCAATTAGAGCTCCCAACACTCCTAAGAGGAAAACCACTCGCATCTGATAAATGATCAGTGCTGAGGTTCCTCATGCTCAACCCGATGAGCTCACAAGCACAATAGCCTTAAGCCTTCACTCAGAGTCTCAAAACTCTAGTGATCAACCTTTAGGGAAAGTTACCATCCCCAACCTCTTGATCTCAATCAACCAATTCCTAACCTTGAATTCTATAATGATAAATACTTGGATATCATGAGTCTCTCTACTCTTTCTCCACTCAAAAAGAAATGAGGACTCCTGTCTCTCCCTTATCTAGTCCATATCATTCACCCATTATTGAGGTGGATCTACCTGAATCAGTTTAGTAGGTCCTTATGGAAGAGGCTCTCATTTATGAAAGTGATTATATTGTTAAGACCACAACCATGGCAACTCAGCCCATTGACACTTCACTTAAAGTTGTCCTTGAGCAAAAAAATCCATCAGCAAAGAACATTATGCTGGTGATAAGGAAGAAAACTTTGGTACTATTATCTCATCCCCCCGTGATTTTTCTGATAAAGATGAGGGGAATATAAGACTAAAGGTGTAAAAACTCTCAATTTCATGCATTTAGTTTCTAAGGTTAGTCACATTCATAGGTTCTTGTGTTCCTGGATTAGCTCTTCTTAAAGGTATGTATATGTATATATACATGTATATGTATATATACATGTATATGTATATATATATATATATATATATGTGTGTGTGTGTATGTATGTATGTATGTATATGTATATGTATATATACTGTATATGTTACGTATATATGTATATGTTATATACATGTATATGTATATATACATGTATATGTATATATATATATATATATATGTGTGTGTGTGTATGTATGTATGTATGTATATGTATATGTATATATACATGTATATGTTACGTATATATGTATATGTATATATATACATGTATATGTATACGTATATACATGTATATGTATACGTATATATACATGTATATGTATACGTATATATACATAAATGTGTGTGTGTGTATATATATATATATTAGAATAAAATTGTTATGGTAATGGTTAGTTCTGCTGACCTAAATTTTGTACCCGGACATGTGATGTAAAAATAAATATATAATAAATATAAGATATACCCCAAAGAGGAAATTTGGTCTAATATTGTAATCAATAATATTTCTCTATCTGTCTTTATAATTAACGCTTTATATCAATCGCCATTCCCTATCACTAATACTAGGGGTATGACATGAACGAACAGAATATCGGTATGTTCATACTTATTCATTTAACTTTAACTGAACATGAACATGAACACGAATACATAATCGTATAGACTTTTTATTTATTTTCGTTCATTAAAAAGGTGAAAATGTTGGTGTTCATTTATGATTGTTCGTTAAAAAGTTAAACAAATGTAAATGAACATAAACATATACAAAAGAACAAAAATAAGCAAACATAATGGAACAAACATAAATGAATACAAAATAAGTTGATATTAAAGAATACAAACGAACAAGTTTAACAAATCATAATGTATCCAAAAACACATGTCAATTAGTAGTTCAAATATACATGATTTATCTAAAAATATGATTTTACCAAAAACTGCATAGAAACTAAAATAGTATGTATGGTATTAATACGAAATTTTGTCTTAATATTTAAACAAACATAAGTAAACATATACAAATGAGTATAAAAGAACATTCACGAACCTAAATGAATGAACAAAACTTGTTGTGGACAAGTAAATAGGGTAATACCATAATTTCACAAGGTTGGAGAGAACAAACAATACTTAACAGAGCAAATAGGAAACCAGCAAACGAAACAGTTAACAAGAGGTAAGAACACAAGCAGAACACAAATATTTGATTTTCAAAAATGATGTATATTGCTCTCAAGTGTTTTATAATTGTTACAAGGCTTAGTTCTAAGAACTGGTTACTTAAGATACTTTATACTACATCTTACAACCGGTCATACTTTGAAGGCCAACTGAACACTAATCTAAAAAATAAGATCAATTTAAATCCAAAAGGCATATTGTCTTTTGACTTATGATTATAACAACTTATAGCTCACATCCTTATCTATTACAAAAAGAATAAAAGTACAAGTAGAAAGTTACAAACTTTAAGATCTTAATCTACAGTTGACAAAAGTATGGACATATCACCATCTTGTATAAGTTGGTGAGTTTTCAAAGATAGCAACGGAAAGTGGTTCAGATTTTGTTAAAAGCATGTCAGAGAAAGCATGTCTTTCTCTATCTTCGAAAAAAAATCAGATCATTGGCTTCGGAAGACTTTGTCATGAATCTTCAAAAGACTTTATATTTGGCTTCAGAATAAATGGTCTTTGGATTCGGAAGATTTGACACTTAGAGAATTTCTTAATGCTTTTATCAAATCTTTCGAAATAACTTCATTTTTATTTCAGTATGCATGCGGAAATAACTTTGGTCTGCATGAGCATTTAAATTAACTTACACTTGTGTTCAGGGTTCGTTCATTAATTAATGAACAAAATGTTTTGTTTATTTATTACTAAACCAAGGAACTTTCTACGAAATAGTTTTTAAACATTCGCTTTATTTGGAAGCCTATATGATTAGTTTCTTATATGTGATTCTTATATGTGAAACCAATTTAAGCTACATCGTGTTTCTGTTTTTTTTTATTTTCTATATGATTTGTGGTCTTAGTTTAATTTCTTAGACGATTAATTCTTCTTTTGGATTTTCAATTTATAATCAATATATTGTGAAAGAAGATAAAAATATAATTTTGCTTAAATTTTTAAGACAAACATAATCTAATAATAGTACAAATGTTTTATACAATAATTTATATTTCGTCCCCACTAGAAAAATTATTTTATTTTTACATTATTTAATTCATGTTGTGTTGTTGTTATTTAATAAATTACTATTATTATTATAAATAATTATATTAATTTAGTATGTCTATGTCTATAGTGATTTTTAAAATTTTATGTATTTGCTTAAATAATATGATGAATACATCATGACTGTATAGTTGATTTGTCTCAATGGGTAATGATCTGTATTTCTCTCCGGATTTCCATGGTTCTAGCTGTGCCAAAAGGTTTTTAAGTGGATTTTTGCTTCTACTAATCCATATTGTTTTCGTTTTTGATTATTTAATATTTTAGTTATATATAATTAATTTATACATATTTTGTTTCCTATTTCAATTTTTAAATTAATGTGTATTCGTACGCTGTCAATATGTCGTTGCGACATTCTTTACTTTTATTTAGGTTCTTTTATAAAAAAATTTTAAAGTGAGTTTGTTTACATTGATAAAAACCGAATCGTTCTATCTTTCGACATAAATTTTGTTAAAAAAGCATCATGTCAAATAGGATATATTTTCAGTTCTTTTTTTATGTAAGACACATTTTCATAATTTCAACACTCACTTCAAGAACATATTTTTTATTTATTTCAGGATATTTTCTTTGTGACATGCTATTTTATGTTTACGTTTTGATATCCGGAACCGAGACATTAATCTTCATAGTCTTCGCTTTACGTACTTGACTACATCAATATTATTGCCACAACACTTGTGGGTCGTAGGTTAGTACAAATCAACATGCACAAGGTCTCTTTAATGCATGGGCTTGATCCTTTTTTGGTTATATTCATTTTACTTTGTATTTACATTATGTGCTCTCGTCTCTCAACCTGCGGGATGTAAAACTAGAACCGAACTGTCACGTCATTGGGTTTACGGATAAAAAAACACACCACAACACGCGGGGTTGTGTTCTAGTATATATTAAAAAGGTACGTCGGTGCTATAGTTTTTCTTATTTTTTATTTTTTCTAATTTTATTTTCTATATAGGTACAAAAGTTGCATCAATGAAACACAAGTCGTTTATTGCAATCCCTTCATGCTTGCAACGCCAGTTCGACCCGACTTTCTATTATTTTTCCTACATGATTTTATTTAAAACAGAATCATGTCAACGCTTATAATAAATCCCCGCGGCAGCGCGTGGGGGAAGGCTATTGGTTAATGTTAATAACAATAATACTTATTATTATAACACTAGGTTAAAACCCATGTATTATATGGATGAAAAAAATAAAACATATTAAAATAATTAGTGTTATAAATATTTTATTTTCTAGATTTTATTATCTATTTTTGAAATATAAATTTAATAAATATTTAAAATTTATAATACATAATGAAATAGAAATTATTACTCTATATTTAATATACATTAATAAATTATTAAAAATAACTACATTTATATATTAGATGTTTAATAGTTTAGTTTACATATTTACAATAATTATCATTTAATATGAGAGAGACAAGAAACACAAATATAAATATATTTGTTTTAACATATTTTAGTTAAAAAATGAAAGTCAATTTAATGGTTTTTAAAATTTTTGTATTTATTTTATGAGAGAGAGGCGGAAAATAAATTTTTTGATATGTTAGAGTGATGACACGTATCATTGATACATTACAATGATAACACGTGTTTTGAGAAAAACTATTTTATTAGAGGTTATAGATTTATATTTTACTATTTATATTGCTATAATTAATACTATCTAAATTAAGTATTGTTATATTTAAATAATTAAATATATAATTACTATAGTGGGGTTTTAATAAAAGTTGTATATAATCTCAAAACTTAAGGATTTTGGGCTTGACATGTGTCAATTATTGTTTTAAAGAAAATGTCACTTTAGTTGTTACGTCACTAATGTCTGATCATTGTAAAAAGTGTAAATGAAACGGATCGTTCCTGTGGTTTCATTAAAACTTTGGATTTGGTCATAACATTAAAAAGTTTGGATTTGTTCCCCAATAATCCATTTTGCTTTTGCTCATGGTCCAAAACGTTAATAGAGTTAGTTTTAGTTGTTAACTCAATGGAAATTTTGTCATTTAACTTGTAACACTTTAATATGCCTTTTAACTAAAAAAACAAAAGAATATTTCATGTTTATTATGGAATGTCAATCAAATAAGATCGTCAACACTAACTGACTGAATACCTAATTTCTAATCAAATAAACCTCTATTCATAATCAAATAGAACACTAACAAAATTGAGTGGACGATGGTGAACTCGGATGTAAGAAGCACCCTTGAAGATTTAAACCCCGTGCTACATTACGGTAAGTAGTCTAATTACGAACACGTGTTTATTCATCTATTATGTGTGAGTAAATCGTATGTATGTTATTATGGGTGTGTATATATGTGTGTTTCGTATGTATATATATGTGTGTTTTGTGATTCATTGGTTTTATAATTCCTCGTATGTTATTTTGTATGTCATGTGTGGGTGTATATATTTTTGTTTGTGTGTTCATAATATATCTATATGTATATATGTGTTTGTTAAATATAAAGAGTGCAATATAGTGTACGCGATATATCTATATGTATATATATATCTATATATACATATATATATATATATGCATGCACGTATGTATGTATGTATGTATGTATGTATGTATGAATGTATGTATGTATGTATGTATGTATGTATGTATGTATGATGTATGTATGTAGTATGTATGTATGTATGTATGTATGTAGGTACGTACGTATGTATGTACGTATGTATGTATGTACGTATGTATGTATGTACGTATGTATGTACGTAGGTATGTATGTACGTAGGTATGTATGTACGTACGTAGGTATGTACGTAGGTATGTATGTACGTACGTATGTATGTACGTATGTACGTACGTACGTATGTAGGTACGTATGTATGTATGTACGTATGTATGTATGTACGTATGTATGTATGTACGTATGTATGTATGTACGTATGTATGTATGTACGTATGTATGTATGTACGTAGGTATGTATGTACGTAGGTATGTATGTACGTAGGTATGTATGTACGTAGGTATGTATGTACGTAGGTATGTATGTACGTAGGTATGTATGTACGTAGGTATGTATGTACGTAGGTATGTATGTACGTATGTATGTATGTACGTATGTATGTATGTACGTATGTATGTATGTACGTATGTATGTATGTACGTATGTATGTATGTACGTATGTTTGTATGTACGTATGTACGTACGTACGTATGTATGTACGTATGTATGTACGTACGTATGTATGTATGTACGTATGTATGTACGTACGTATGTATGTATGTACGTACGTACGTACGTACGTATGTATGTATGTATGTATGTACGTAGTATGTATGTATGTATGTATGTATGTATGTATGTATGTAAATTGCATGCATGCATGCGTGCATGCATGCATTCGTGCATGCATGCATGCGTGTATGTATGTATGGATGTATGTATGTATGTATATATATGTATATATATATATGTGTGTGTGTATATATGTATATATATGTATATATATATGTATATATATGTATATATGTATATATATATATATATATGTATATATATATATATAAAGGAGGGTATAAATGAGAACTATCTTTTTTTGTGAGAACTCTTGGAACCAATCTCAGCCACTCATTTTTTATCACATGCAAATTACATGTCATTTCCCCTTTGTTTAAAATGTTCATAACTTTTTTTCACGACATCATTTTTTCAAAAAAAGTTGACCATAAAATTCAATATTTTTTATATTTCTAACACCTATCATATTGATATATTTTTTCTAAAAAAATCATACATCCGTTGTTTACATATGTGTAAATATAGTTATATACATGTGTAGTACTAGATTTACACATGTGTAAATCTGATATTACACTTGTGTAAAACGAATTTCGTGAAAAAAGGGGAATTTTTTTTATTTTTTATAATTTTTTTTATTTTTTATAATTTTTTTCTATTTTTTATGAAAGAGCGAAAGTAGGAGAACATTTTTATGTTTTTATATTTTTTATCTTTATGTTATTTTTTAATTTATAAAATTTTTAAATATGTTTTTGTTAAGTACAATTTTGCTATTGAGAACTAGTGGTTGAGATTGGTTTCTAGAGTTCTCACAAAAAAGTTAGTTAACAAAAACAGCTAGTTCTCACATCATCTTCGACTCATCTTCATCTTGCCATTGAAAACTAGTGGTTGAGATTGGTTCCTTGCAGAATAACACACCAATCGTTACTAACTCATTCTTTGACTCAATGCAGATGAGTTGAAGATGAAGATGATGCTACAATGATGATGTCATTAACAATTGGTGTGTTATTCTTCAAGGTATACATGTCCACATGAAAGAATATCGATGGCGGGAGCGTTAACATCATCTTCCTTGACGGTATCTAATGGAGGTCATTATTATATTTAGAATTATCATTTTGTATTGCACCTGAAAGATCTTATTGTATTTTTATATGACCCTAATGGTTGTTTTCACATTTGAAACTAAAGGATTTAAAAAGATTGCGACTATCTTCAACATGGTTACGGCGGTTTCCATCGTGTCCAACAACACAACAGCCAACCTTTCCCTTTCCCCTTCCTCTTCCTCTTCCCTTTCTTTGCCTCTGGCGGAACCCCCTTTTCGTGTAACACCCCGAATTTCTACTTAAACGAAGGAAAAGAAAGTAAATAAAAAGAATAGAATTTGTGCACAAGTAGAGGGGGATAAAGTATACAAAGTACAAATCTTATTATTTTAAGATATTAAGGGCATGGTCGCCCATATCAAGTAGAAAGCTGTGCTTTGATCTCGAAGGAAGAAGAAGAGAGAGAGAGAGAGCCCGGTTCTAGAGAGAGAAAGAGGAAGAAGAAGCTGAAAAAGGTAAGTCTTCTCTTGTTGAGCTCGGTTCCAGTTAAGTATTGAGTTCTTGACCAAAGTTCCAGTTGTTTAGAGTTTACTTTCGCGATTCAAAGAGCTGAATCGAAGTGGGTCTTGAACTGGAAGAGTGCTGCTCAAAAGCTGCTTAAGGTGACTTTCTAGAACCCCTCTCTACTGATTTTTAACTGATTGGGGCTATTATGCATCCCCAAGTGATGCTTTCAAGTAAAACCGTAGGTTTACAGCTTTATGTACGAATGTTGTATGTATGTATGCATGTTATAGTGATGATTAGGGTTAGTGATGATGTTAGAATGCTTGACGGCCTTAGTATGTTAATCTGTGCTGGGTATGCTTAGAATGATAATCGGGTGAAATTGGTTGCATAGAAAAGATTTCAGAATGTTCTGATGAACATGAACAGTAGACCATGCGCCAAGGTGGCTCATGCGCCCTAAAATTTGTCCATGCATCCAGCATGAGTGGCCAGACGCCTAAGTGTTGGCCATGCGCCCAAGAGTGTGTCATGCGCCTGAATAGTGGCCCATGCGCCCAGCATGTTGGCCCATGCGTAGGTATTGGCCATGCGCCCAAGTGTTTGCCATGCGCCTAAATGTACCCATGCGTCCAAGTGATAAAACGGCTAAGTATGGACCATGCGCCTAAACAGTGCCCACGCGTCCCAGTGAAAGAAATGGCTAAGTATTGGCCATGTGCCTAAACAGTGCCCATGCGCCCAAGAGCTTGAAACGGCTAAGTGTTGGTGATGATGCGCCTGAACAGGGTAGAAACGCCCAAATAGTGCACATGCACCCAGACTGTTTTACACTTAGAATTTTATGCTCATGCGCCTGGAAGGACCCATGCGCCCACTTTGGACTTGAGGTTTTCTAAGTGGATTTCAAGGGGTATAATGGGGAGATAGGCCTGGTTATGATGTGATGGCTTATGTTTGATGTGTGTTATGCATGTTTGATGTGCCTGTATCGGTGATGGGTATGTTTATGTTTATGTATGTTCCTTATTATATGTATGTCTTCCCTTGGCTTTGCGTTGAACGGTAATGAATGTATGAAAGTATTGTGTAACGTAAAGTGGAAGATAATGAAAAGAGGAACGTAATAAATAAATGCGAGCATAAACGAATGAATGAGAGAAAGGATGGCTTGCGAGAGAAAGAAAGGAGGTTCATGACTCACTGAGGGTCGTTAGCTCAACTGTGTGTGTATCATAGCGTGCGATCTTGGCTTACTCTTAAGGGGACATAGACATTGTGGGAGTTCAGTTTTGGTAACTGCTCCGATACGTGCGATGTGGTATTTACTGGGCTATATAGCGTGTGCGATTTTGGCTGCCTCATGTGGTTTTTATAACGTGCGATCTTGGCTAACCCATGGGATGGCGTGCGATTCTGGCTAAACCCCGAGAGTTCTCACACACACAGGGGGAGTCGGTCTTCGTGACCACTCCGATGGTGTGATTTGAGCAATATGTGTAATGGACGACATAAGGGTAGCGTGCAATTTTGGCTGCCTCATGTGGTTTTATAGCGTGCGATCTTGGCTAACCCATGAGATATCGAAAGAGGTCATTGTCGCGTATCCCGGTACTGTGTCAGTCTTCGAACATGAGTCGGGGTTTTGTTTGTCAGACCCTGGCACAGTATCAGTCTTCGGACATGAGTCGGGGGTATTGCATGAGACAGGATATAGATTTGCGTACTCCAGTACTGTGTCAGTCTTCGGACATGAGTCGGGGGTTTATGAGCAGGCCCCGGCATAGTATTAGTCTTTGGACATGAGTCTGGAGTATTGCATATGACGAAAGTGACGGTTGATGAGATCCGTGTCGCGTATCCCGGTACTGTGTCATTCTTCGGACATGAGTCGGGGGTTTGTTTGTCAGGCCCCGGCACAGTATTAGTCTTCGGACATGAGTCGGGGATACTGCATGAGACGAGATAATGAGGTGAGCGACTTGGTGTTGCAACAGACTCGGATGGGGTCCAATCCTTGAGATTGACCACATGTATGGGATCCTTGCCGCTTGCCCCAGGTACAAGAGTCAGCTTAGTGCATAATGTTCGGGGTCTATGATAGACCTCAAGCCCAGTAACCAGCTTCGTGCACAATGTTCGGGGTATAGCATATGGCATTGATCCGGAATGAAACGAAAAGATGAACGGTGAATGTACTTGCCTCAGGTACTGGAGTCAGCTTCTTGCACAATGTTCGGGGTCTATGATAGACCTCAGGCCCAGTAACCAGCTTCGTGCAAAATGTTCGGGGTATTGTACATGTCACAAGATGTAACGAAGAAACAAAGGTTAACGAACGTAATGACGAAGATAATAATGATATTATCTGTATTTACGTATGATGTGTGACCACGAATGATGTAAAGTATAGTATGTTTTGAAATAAAGTAAAGAACGGTTTTTTAACTCAGAAAAGTATGTTTTATTATAAAACTAGAACTCACTCAGCATCGCTGACTTTTGTATGCATGATAGTTGGCAGGTATATGTTGATGCTGAGGAGTTGCAGGCATGGATGCATAAGCTACTAGGAGCATTTTGAGGCTGGCATCCGTATTTTGACATGTCATGTATTTTGAGATGAAAATTAATGTTGTAAATGACATGTTTTAGTTATAAACGAAAGTTTTAAATTCCGCTGCAAAATTAATGTACATTTTATAATGTTTTAAGTGCGATGAACCTCCAGCTGTGAGGTGCCCGGGAACGGGGCCTTACAAGTTGGTATCAGAGCCAAAGTTTAAGTGCAATGAGTAAATTTTCAAAATAAACCTAATCTTAAACTGAGAATAGGACTAAAAGGAAAAGGGATGCCAGTCCTAGTAGCTACGTGCCTGCAGGTAAAGGTTTTATGTAAACGTTTTATGTAAGTTAATGTTAACCGGCATTATGTGTGCATGTTATGTGGCTTTTGTGCTATCGTGTAGATTTAGATACTGATGTAGTCGGAATAGAAAATGCTTGGGGTATGAAGAGTAAAGTAAGTGGCTAATCACAACTGGCCACTGTAATTAGTGACTTACTATACTTGACATAAACTGATTTATTACCTTAAATGACCGCATTAGTGTTTGAATCTTATAGTGTGTTAGATGATGGTTGGCGGTAGATCTTCGAAAGCTTCACGAGGTGGAGGTGGTGGTGGACGTGGTGCTTAACCACAGGTCACAGGAGGAAGGTCTAGGTTTGAAAGAGCAGCCTATGAGGAACCCGAGACCCCTCATTAGGAGGGCGGTGATGAGAATGCTAATCAAAGAGCCTCGATGAGAGAGGCAGTCAGGGAGGAAGTGCATCAGGTCATGCAGACGATCCTACCATCTGTGGTACCGAAGTTATGAAGGCTGTTAAAGATGTGGAGAGACAGGAAGGGGGTAGACCTTCGGGCGAAAGGAGACGACCGGGGCTGAAACGGTTTTCTTCGATGACGAAGAGGACGAAGAGGAAGAGCCTGCGCCAGAGGCGGCACGAGGCTGTAATTATGGGGCGTTTCAACGATGCAAGCCTCCAATTTTTTATGGAAACGGCACTGTTGCTGCTCCGATGGGTGAGAGAGATGGAAGCGGTATTGAATATCAGCGAGTGTCAGGAGGATTAGAAAGTAAAGTTTGTTACCTATTCTTTTGTGCACTTGGCTCTGTGCTGTTGGGACAATATAGTCCAAGCCGAGGGTAGCAGAGCTATTGGAAGGATGAGATGGCCGGAGTTGAAAAGGCTGGTGATTGAGGAATTCTGTCCTCATCGTGAGATGGATAAATTTGAAAGAGAGTTCTTGCAGCTGGAGGCGGGAACCCTGACACATCAACAGTACACCACGAAGTTCAAGGACATGGCACGTCTGGTGCCGGATCAGGTGACACCTCTTTCGCGAAAGATCAAGTGGTATATTCAGGGCTTGTCGGCGGACATCCGTAGGCACATGATCGTTGCCCGACCGAGCACGTTTAGGTCAACCGTTGACCTGGCGGGAAGGTTGTATGACGAGCGGGGGACGATGGTGATGACAGAGGAAGGGGAGGAGCGAGCCTATGTTAGAAGGGGAAAGGAAGGCGAGACAATGATGGTGGATTTGGGTATGGAGGTACGGTATCGAGGGACGATGATCGGAAGAGAATGGAAAGGAAAGGAGAGAATTGCAACAAGTGTGGCATAGGCCATGAGGGGGAGTGCAAGTGGGGACTGAATGTTTGTTTTCAGTGTGGAAACGAGGGACATAGAGCGAGGGACTGTCAAATCGCTAAATGCTACGACTGTGGCAAGACAGGACACATGAGCAGAGACTGCAAGAAGTCGAGGGTAGGAAGCTCCGGTACGAGAAAGGGGAACAGAGGGTGAAGGCTAGAGCCTTCGCTATGACCGAGAGGAGGCTAGGTCAGACTCCGAGGTAACGTCAGATACGTTCTTGCAAGTTTAGATTTATGCATCTATGCTTTAATATATGATGCTAGTAGTAGTTTTGTTGCCGTTGTTTTCTTTTATGTTGCACGTTAGGGGTAGGAAGATCGATGGGCCGTCGATGTAAGAATTGCCATTAGTAAGTCTACCAGGTTACCTAATGCCCTAGAGGTTTGCGCGATAGAATTGAGAGAGAGCGCTTGTTCCTGCTAGGCTGTTCAAGATAGACATAGGTAGGTAGACGTGCATCTCCGGTGAGTTGATCAGTAGTCTATGCCTCAAACACCAAGTGTTGCAAAAGATGGATTGCTCAACCGTGCACGACCAGACTTCGGTGGCGACCTACGACAATGAAGTATGAGGAAGGCTTCGACCAGGAGATCGGATTGCATGATTTGAAATCAAGTAAAGCTAATATTAAAGTGTAGAGGGTCATTCCTAGTTGTTGCTCAAGTAGGAGAAGTGACACATCGAATGGAGCCACCTGATGAGTTAAGTGGAATTCATATGATATTCCATGCATCACTTCTAAGAAAGAGCTCAATCGATGTGGATATGATCATGCTACTAGAGAACACTGAGATGGACAGAGTATCCAACCACGAGGAGCAACTGGTGACCACTACTAATAAGAAGGAGAGAATAGACCAAGGAGGATGATCGTTTCATTTGTTCGGGTGCAGTGAAGCCTAAAGGGACTGAGTTTAGATGCAAGCTCAAGAAGAGGTGAGATAGTGTTACCCGTGACTGTTCAAGAAGCGACAGGTTTCGGGGACGAAACCTCTTTAAGGGGGGTAGACTTGTAACACCCTAAAATTTCTACTTAAAAGAAAGGAAAAGAAAAGTAAATAAAAAGAATAGAATTTGTGCACAAGTAGAGGGGGATAAAGTGTACAAAGTACAAATCTTATTATTTTAAGATATTTAAGGGCATGGTCACCCATATCAAACAGAAAGCTGTTTTGGTCTCGGAGGAAGAAGAAGAGAGAGAGAGAGCCTGGTTCTAGAGAGAGAAAGAGGAAGAAGAAGCTGAAAAAGGTAAGTCTTCTCTTGTTTGAGCTCAGTTCCAGTTAAGTATTGAGTTCTTGACCGAAGTTCCGGTTGTTTAGAGTTTACTTTCGGGATTCAAAGAGCTGAATCGAAGTGGGTCTTGAACTGGAAGAGTACTGCTCAAAAGCTGCTTAAGGTGAGTTTCTAGAACCCCTCTTTTATTGATTTTTAACTGATTTGGGGCTATTATGCATACCAAGTAAAACCGTGGGTTTACAGCTTTATGTACGAATGTTGTATGTATGTATGCATGTTATAGTGATGATTATGGGTTAGTGATGATGTTTAGCATGCTTATACGGCCTTAGTATGTTAGATCTGTGCTTGGGTATGCTTAGAATGATAATCGGGTGAAATTGGTTGCATAGAAAAGATTTCAGAATGTTCTGATGAACATGAACAGTAGACCATGCGCCCAGAGGTGGCTCATGCGCCCAAACAGTTGTCCATGCATCCAGCATGAGTGGCCAGAAGCCTAAGTGTTGGCCATGCGCCCAAGAGTGGGTCATGCGCCTGAATAGTGGCCCATGCGCCCAACATGTTGGCCCATGCGTAGGTATTGGCCATGCGCCCAAGTGTTTGCCATGCGCCTAAATAGTACCCATGCGCCCAAGTGATAAAACGGCTAAGTATGGATCATGCGCCTAAACAGTGCCCATGCATCCCAGTGAAAGAAACGGCTAAGTATTGGCCATGCGCCTAAACAGTGCCCATGCGCCCAAGAGCTTGAAACGGCTAAGTGTTGGTGATGCGCCTGAATAGGGCAGAAGCGCCCAAATAGTGCCCAAGCGCCCAGACTGTTTTACACTTAGAATTTTTATGCTCATGCGCCTGGAAGGACCCATGCGCCCACTTTGGACTTGAGGTTTTCTAAGTGGATTTCAAGGGGTATAATGGGGAGATAAACCTGGTTATGATGTGATGGCTTATGTTTGATGTGTGTTATGCATGTTTGATGTGCCTGTATTGGTGATGGTGTATGTTTATGTTATGTATGTTCTTATTATATGTATGTCTTCCCTTGGCTTTGCTTTGAACGTTAATGAATGTAATGAAAGTATTATGTAACGTAAAGTGGAAGATAATAAAAAGAGGAACGTAATAAATAAATGTGAGCATAAACGAATGAATGAGAGAAAGGATGGCTTGCGAGAGAAAGAAAGGAGGTTCACAACTCACTGAGGGTCGTTAGCTCAACTGTGTGTGTATCATAGCATGCGATCTTGGCTTACTCATAAGGGGACATAAACATAGTGCGAGTTCAGTTTTGGTAACTGCTCTGATATGTGTGATGTGGTATTACTGTGTGCTATGTAGCATGTGATTTTGGCCGCCTCATGTGGTTTTATAGCGTGCGATCTTGGCTACCCATGGGATGGCGTGCGATTCTGGCTAAACCCTGAGAGCTCTCACACACCAGGGGAGTCGGTCTTCGTGACCACTCCGATGGTGTGATTTGAGCGATATGTGTAATGGACGGCATAAGTGTAGCGTGCGATTTTGGCTGCCTCATGTGGTTTTATAGCGTGCGATCTTGGCTAACCCATGAGATATCAAAAGAGGTCCTTGTCGCGTATCCCGGTACTGTGTCAGTCTTCGGACATGAGTCGGGGGTTTGTTTGTTAGGCCCCGGCACAGTATCAGTCTTCGGACATGAGTCGGGGGTATTGCATGAGACAAGATATAGATTTGCGTACTCCGGTACTGTGTCAGTCTTCGGCCATGAGTCGGGGGTTTGTGAGCAGGTCCCGGCACAATATTAGTCTTCGGACATGAGTCAGGAGTATTGCATATGACGAAAGTGACGATTGATGAGATCCGTTTCACGTATCCCGGTACTGTGTCAGTCTTCGGACATGAGTCGGGGGTTTGTTTGTCAGCCCCCGGCACAGTATCAGTCTTCGGACATGAGTCGGGGATACTGCATGAGACGAGATAATGAGGTGAGCGACTTGGTGTTGCAACAGACTCGGATGGGGTCCAATCCTTGAGATTGACCACATGTATGGGATCCTTGCCGCTTGCCCCAGGTACTGGAGTCAGCTTCGTGCACAATGTTCGGGGTCTATGAAAGACCTCAAGCCCAGTAACCAGCTTCGTGCACAATGTTCGGGGTATAGCATATGGCATTGATCCGGAATGAAACGAAAAGATGAACGGTGAATGTACTTGCCTCAGGTACTGGAGTCAGCTTCGTGCACAATGTTCGGGGTCTATGATAGGACTCAGGCCTAGTAACCAGCTTCGTGCACAATGTTCGGGGTATTGTACATGTCACAAGATGTAACGAAGGAACAAAGGTTAACGAACGTAATGACGAAGATAATAATGATATTATCTGTATGTACGTATGATGCGTGATCACGAGTGACGTAAAGTATAGTATGTTTTGAAATAATAAAGAACGGTTTTTTAACTCAGAAAAGTATGTTTTATTATAAAACTAGAACTCACTCAGCATCGCTAACTTTTGTATGCATGATAGTTGGCAGACATATGTTCATGCTGAGGAGTTGCAGGCATGGATGCATAAGCTACTGGGAGCATTTTGAGGCTGGCATCCGTATTTTGACATGTCATGTATTTTGAGATGAAAATTAATGTTGTAATGACATGTTTTAGTTATAAACGAAAGTTTTAAATTCCGTTGCAAAATTAATGTACATTTTATAATGTTTTAAGTGCGATGAACCACCAGCTGTGAGGTGCCCGGGAACGGGGCCTTACATTTCGGGTGATCTAGACTTAAAAACATCGAATCTATTATGGTAAATATGAAATACATGGAAATTACCTTTTTGCACGTCGAAAGATTATAGAAGTATATATGATATTTTTTTTCTTTCTAGGAGATTGTATACCTTATTCATCGTCTCTAATAGTTTCGGAATTTTAAAGTCGATACTTTGTGTTTATTTATTTATTAACTTATAGTCTTTATATATGACTTTTACGTTATCTATTTAGTACTTTTTTTGTTTGTTTCGACAAATATATACATGGGGATAATTTCTAGTTTGTTCAATTTGAAACATTAACATTACTAGTTTACTTCATAACTGTTATGTATATGGCCTTTTAATTGTAAGTTAACAACTCGTGTGTGTTACTTTATATCATTTTTTGATTATTTTACATATATGTAAATAAATATTAAATTGAGCATAAGAATGTTTACATTAGTTTCGACATCTGTATGCATACTTTTACCTACATGTAAAACAACATAATCTTTACATAACCAAGTAAAAACTTTACATAACCATAACCAATTAAGTACTTTACATGATCATATCTTACTGGTTATCAATAAAACACTTTCAACATAAATCTTTATCGTGTTACACCATTGCATCTTTACCCATATAAAATATGTGTAAACCACATAAACTTACACACCACAGTATTACGTATACGTAAACATGCTCTGTTGTTTTACCTTCTAGTTAACCAACCTAAACATTTCCACCTGCTTATTTTTTTATTAAAAGATTACTTGGATGTAATCTAGTTTTGGCTATATGTAATCAAGGTATAATGACAACCAACTTTCCAATATTTTTCTTATACAGAAACATAACATCCATACAAGTATAATTTGAAATACTAAAAACATATTGGTTATTGCATTACCCAGAACATACCAAATGTTTAAGATTGTTCTAAAACCAAAATTCCATATAATGCTAACCAACCATCAAACTATTAAGTCGTTTAAAGTCAAAATAACATTCTAACATATCAACTACTCGTTCATGATTCACTAAACCGTTGGATTCCTTCATTATCCTTTCCTGGTGCTTCTTTGCTTTAGATAGAAGAATACGATACATGTATTTGACCATTAGCTTTCTTGATCAAGCATCCTGCTTTGCTCCTTTTTATAAAAAAATCCACAACTCCATTTCCTAACATCATATTTCAGATTTATGTATACATTTCACCTAAGAACATGATACACTATTAATGTTAACAACATTAGAAATTATTAAGCATACTATATAAAAAACCCACAACTCCATTTCTTAACATCATATTTCATATTGACGTATACATTTCACCTAAGAACATGATACATTATTAAGGTTAACAACATTAGAAATTATTAAGCATACTATATACGCATATGTAAATTTTCCAAAACAGAGTACATAATTCCTATAACAGAAAAATAATACTTTAGTTCACAAGAACCCTAATTACCAACATTTTAAACCTCATACCCAATTTCTAACATTATAAACCTATCATATGCTCTTTAATATGAAAATGAAACATATCTCAAACCAAACCTAAAACTACTCAACAATCTGTAACATCAATCGATTACTTGTTAAATTATTAAGCATACTATATACACATATGCAATTTCCCAAAATAGAGTACATAATTCCTGTAACACAAAAATATACTTCAGTTCACAAGAACCCTAATTACCAATATTTTAAACCTCAAACCCAATTTCTTACATTATAAACATCATTCCTGCTATTGTCATGTGTTCTTTACATATGAAAGCAAAACATATCTCAAACCAAACTTAAAACTACTCAACAATCTGTAACATCAATCGATTACTTGTTAAATGAGTATCATTGGAAAGGTTTTACAAAAACATAAGAAACCACAATACAATAATCAAATACTCAAAAGTTTTAGGTTAAAAACTTACAGTTAACCTGTGCTTCATGCTTTCAACCACCGTCGTAGCTTAGTGATGTATCAGTATGTAAAGCCAATTGATGAATCTTTGAAATTAGATAATATCTGTAGTTGATTTTGATTCAGGAAGGATTACAAGGAATCACCCTCTAAAATAGCAGGTTTCTAAAAAATGAATAAATGATTTTACAATTCTACCCTTTGCATTTAAATATACATTTACTAAATAATCTGTTAATTACACTCTTACCCATTTCAATCTCATCCATTCATTAATATAATCAATGGTTACTCATGGTTACTACAGTTCTTATTTTTAAGTAAGTCTTCCAAAGAACCTGACCATATATATATATATATACATATACATACATATATATATATATACATATATATATATATACATATATGTGTGTATATATATATATATATGTGTGTGTGTGTGTGTTATATATATACATACATATATATATATGTATGTACGTACGTACGTACGTACGTACGTACGTACGTACGTATGTAGTTACGTACGTACGTGCGTACGTACGTATGTATGTACGTACGTATGTATGTACGTATGGATGTATGTATGGATGTATGTATGTATGTATGCATGCATGCATGCATGCATGCATGTATGTATGTATGTATGTACTATGTATGTATGTGTGTGTGTGAGAGAGAGAGAGATTAATCCTATGTTATTATATATGTTTTTTGTGTATGTATATATGTGATTTGTGATTATTCATGTTAACAGAATTTTATTATGTGTGTATATATCTATGTGTGTTTGTGTTTTGTGTGTGTATGTATGTGATTTGTGATTACTCATGTTAACAGAATGTTATTATGTGTGTATATATCTATATGTGTGTTTGTGTTTTATGTGTGTTTGTAGTGTGTGATATGTGTGTTAATGAACAAAGTGATACGAGTGTGTGACACCTAGTTTTATCTTCAATACTCGAACCATAAAAACCTTTTAAGACGTGAACCGACCATACAAGTAGTATGGTTACGGTTCTTCATCTACTCAATTTCGGTTCATGGTTCAAGGTCTAGTCTGGTTCGGACGCTTAGTTTTATCATTCTTTTAAATTTTTTGTTATTGCAAGAAGATGAGGATAATGATAGTGATGACAGTGATTTCATAATTAGAACTTTTATACAAAATGCTGATATAATTGAGGAATGGGTAGTAAGTGGTGAACAAGAAGAACATGGTAAGGAGAGGATGATGAAAGTTCACATATTGATCATGGTGAACAAGAGTGAAGGCTACTAACACCAACGGCTACTAAACTCTTTAATAAAATCAAATCAGAAGCTACAAAATGTAATGTTTAAAGGAATGGCTTAAATAAGTTTCAAGTTAACGATGAAGAACAATATATGGTTGATGTTCAAGAAAAGTTATGTTCTTGTAGGAAATGAGAATTAACCGAAATCCCTTGTAAGCATGGAGTTTCTAGCAACTGGAACATGGCAAATAATGGTGAGGCAGTGGGGATTCAAGAAACTTGGGTTGATTCATGTAATTGACTAGATACATGGAAGAGAGTGTACATGAATAAAATTGACCCCGTTAATGGCAAGAAATTATGGCCAAATCTCCATGTACAATAACTCTCCTACCACCTAAATATCACAATCCCATTGGTGGACCAAAAAGAAAAGAAAGAAATCAAGTGATGAGTTGAGTCAAAGTATGGAAAATGTCATTTGACTCTTGTGATGTCTAGTTTTTGTTATGGTTATTTGATGTTTGTGGTTTTTAGTTTTTGTTGTGATTAGCGTGACTCTTGTCAATAACATTATTCCCCGATAACTTATGCTATTTTGCGTCACTTTTTTATTACGTTTGCAACACCTTTGAATTTAAATGAAACCATGAACCTGGATTAAGTCAAAAAATTTATTCGGTATCAAATTGATGAATATCTACTTATGCATCTTAAAACTGAGGTAAAAGATAACCGGATTTTATGCTTATGGAGCTGCCAAAAAGTGTATACCTGTGCAGCTTATTGTTGTACAAAAATAGTAATTTTAATGATACTATCGTTAGTCATGAGGAATATTTTAGTACAATAACGTTTACAAATACGAATAGAAAATATATATAAACAATATTTATGTACCAACTTAATTCGAACATCCGTCTTTAGTATATACTCCAATGATTCTTCATATAGTATTCTTAACATGAGCCTTCATCGCATTCGAATAAAAAACTATACCCCTTCACTTCAACAAGTAACAAATAAAAGATTGACGGTTATGGCTGAGGATCGTGTTAGACACGGGTCCCTTAAAAAATTTGTGTCTCTACTCAAGACAAGGCGTCTGTCTCCCAGGGTACAACAAACAAAGCTGTATATACTGCCAGAGAGTGTCTCGGCCTGTGCGATCACCGAGTAAAATACATGTTATGATGTTATGTGAAAAAATATTAAAGATAATGGTGTATAAAGAACAATTTACAGAGTTCTTCTCTAAATTTCTAGAAAACTTGTTGAATTGAAAGAGAATAAAAAATTTATCGTTCTCTTCTTATCATGAGTTTAGTTATATACTCATGCTAAAACTTCACATTAATATGAGTTTTAAACCAAAACTTCCATTTGATTTATAAAATATTTAATGAGACCAAATTAAAACTTGTATTTTATTCATTACATGTTTAATATCAATTATAATAAAATTTATGATCCATAATAAACATTCATAATATTTATTAAAAGACTTGGTCAAAACATAAAACATCATTGTTAATCAATATATGGTTTTATTAACATTATGCAAGAAATTGCAATAATTTCCTACTATAATCATCAAAGTTTTACTTTCTTCATTCCGACCACTCAACTTTGAGCATCGATATTAAATTTATCTTACTTCAATTTGGACACGGTATAGTTTGTTACAGAACGAGAACTTAAACCAATAAATAGATAACTATTTATATAAAAAATATATAAATATAATTATTTTGTGTCCAAATTCCAACAATCCCCCACATGAATGGAGATCGATCAAAACAAACAAACTTCCTAATGAAAACTCGACAGTTGAGTGTTGAAGGATAGGTAGGTATTCTCATTAAACCTTCCTCTAAGAAGCATATTTAGCCTAACGGTGGTGTGTAAATGCGATGTCTTTAAACAGACCATATTTGGTGTAGACGACAATATACATTCACACAAGACGCTCCCTAGTCAGGCTCCTCTCCTCATTGTCGTGTCCGTTATGGTCATGGAGCACTACCATGTTCTGTGAGAGCTCTAGGATTTACGCCACCCTACAGATCCATTCGAAGCCACCCCAGTTCTCTCTAACATAGGTGATTCCATGAATCATTAGCACTATGGTTATATTTCCCACAATCATTTAACCTGAATATGCTTAACATTCCCTTGGTCACCGATTCGAGGTGCTTCCTAGAGTGAATAGACTAGGAAGTTCATCACTTCCTTTTAGTTTTAGGGTACTCCCCTATAGTGACTTCGTTGGTCATATGATTAACTTGTCTTATTGAACCAAGATCTTAGGATCTCCAGTAAGCTAGGTTAGGTTTCCCTTATATTCTCATGTAAGGCCCCGTTCCCGGAGACCTCACAATTGGTCAATCACAGCAGTTAAACATAAACATTATAATTATACAAACTTAAGCAGCAAAAATAATTTATCAAAAACCATTCATTTCATTTAAAACATTGTTGTTGAGCAATACATCATCGTTTAACTGATTACAAAAGAATTGTTTTACTGCATTACAAAACAACATCAACATAAAATACGAATGGATGTCAGTCTTTCCCTGCCGAGTGGCTTCACCCTCGTGCCATCCTCAGCAATAATTACCTGCCAACTGAAAATGTATAAAAGTCAGCGTTGCTGAGTGAGTTCTAGTTTTAAAAGTAATAAAAATACTTTCTGTATGTTGTATATGAAAATACTCTTTCTGTGAAATACAACTCTTTACTTGTATGCGAGCACACATTAACTATATGAACAGATACCGTTTGTTCTCTTTACTGTATGCCTTGTTTACTCTGTATTCTTTTATCTTTATCTTTCACTATCTGTATGGACCAATGAGCAATACCATAAACTATATGCGTGATGAAAACTAGTGGTGGGCCATATATATCCCTCAAGAGGGTTCTGTTTACTGCATACAAGACCGACCCAACCACCTAGGGTACGCTACAGAGGTCCTGCCAATCTCAATGACTGGCCCTGTGTGCATAATAGGGTAGCTAACCCGCAGCACAGTTGAGCTAACGACAACATGGTCGTGTACCTCCTGTAAGCTTGCAAGACTTGTTAACATTTTATTAATGTTCCTCTTTTGTTCTTTATTGCTCTTTCTCTTAAGTATTACAATATACTTTACGTTACGATAATAAACATACCACGTAAAGTCACACACTATAAGTATAATAATAGCAATAATAATAATAAGAAACAATCATAAGGCAATTATAATCATGCATGAAACCCATCATTAATAAACCCTAGTCAAACCTCGTCTCAAAACCATAAAGCACAAAACCCCAAGAATTCTGTAATAAATTCGAAGTGTGGGCGCTTACACTATTTGGGCGCATGAGCCCTGTATGGCGTTTCATTACTATGTAGGCGCATCAGTCAACACTTAGATGCTTTAACTCTTAGGCGCATGAACAATTCAGGCGCATGGACACTATTCGGGCGTATGAACACTTAGGCGCATGGTTATTCGGACGCATGGACACTTAGGCGCATCGGCAACTTGGGCGCATGGGCACTATTGAGGCGCATGAACCTACACTTAGTCGTCCGACTAATATTTCTAGGCACATGGAAACTGTTCAGGCGCATGGGATACACTTATCATTTCTAAGGCAAATTTTAGCGCATGGGCTATTGTTCAGGCACATGGGTTACACTTAAATTCTTCTAAGGCATTCCCAGCGCGCATGAGCCTTATCTAGGCGCATAAACCTTTGGGTAACATGTTTCTAGGATGCTTTCGAACCCAAATCATCAAACCTTTCTTGTTCTAAGCTTACCAGGCCATTCTAAGCATGAACAACTATAAGCATTCAAGAATCATCATTCAACATGCATAATACATGCGAGTATATATTACATAAACCTTGTAAAATCATTTTAATACATTTTCAGCCCCAAAGAGAGTTTAAAACAAGTAAAACCGGGGTCTAGAACTCACCTGGTGCAACTTGGGTGTTTCTTCCTTCTAACCCACTGCAAATGAGTTCAACACCTAAAACACACCAAAACACACCCACACACGACACCACACAAGCATATAAGCACATAAGCATGTAACGAGATAAAACCTGTCATAAACACTTAAAAACCTTGAATTTTTACCTTAGATTCGTTCTTCTTCTTCTTTTCTTCAAACCGAGAGTATGTGTTTCTGCTCTTTCTCTCTCTAAATCCGATTTGAAAAAAGGTGAAAAGTAGCATGGTGTGGGCGGCCATGTTGCTTTTGTACCAACTTTTATCCTTTTTTACCCTTTTGACACTTTAACCCCTCATCTGGGTTAATTGATGTTTTCTTTCTTTTTATTTTCTTTATTAGAATAACCGGGTGTTACATCTCATTTCCCTATAGGCTTTAGTCCAATTTCTCTCTATCTCGTCTTGTTTCAACCTACAGGTTATTGGATCCAAAATTATTATCTATCATTTTGTCAAGTCGATACAGATAACTTCAATGAAGATAACTTTTCATGATGTGTTCTTAACTCGTATGTTAATAATAGCTATTGTAAACTTTTACAATTCTTATTTCAAGAAAACACATATCCTTTATCCCTTTGGTAGTAGACATCTATCAAGATTCTAAATCTAGACAATTAGAGTCCGAGTCTATCATAGGCTTCTTATGACCTTTGTGTACTACACTAGATCATGAGTTTGCAATATCTTTGGATTACCAAAATCCATATTGCTAACATTTTATTTTCAAATGCAAGAATACCCCCACATTTAAGTGTTATTGGATAACATTCAAATCCATATGGGGTAATGAAAGGTTCTCCCTTTTCTAAATAGGTTTGAGAAAACTTCTCACAAAATTATTTTTACATACCCTAAAGGATTGTTTCAAAAATAGTCTCTCCCCCACATTTCTTGCAATTTGATTTCAAAGTGAGGTTTGCTATCGGACAAACCTAGAAAACTAAGTCCTCCTCATTAGGCTTTGTATACTAGATAACATTATCTAGTTAGTCAAATTTTTCATAGGTTATATCAACCTCCTTGAACCAAATAATACCCTCTTTCAACTTTTTCTATACATAGTTGACCTCCTTAGAGCATCACACTTGATAAGTACTGGGTGTTAGCATGCTTTAGACTACAGTACTCTAGCATGTGAACAGAAAATGCTTAAGAATAACACATTATTCCTTGTCTATATCCATATATTATTTTAGACAAATAATGAAACTTATTAATCATTCGGTTTAGGAATATAACTCGTTTTCCTTTATTCCTCTAATCTAGATGCAAGTCACCAGCATGACGCTAGACCCGGTATCCACCTCAGCACCAACTCAGCAGCAATCACTTGGTAGCAACTGTCGGACCTCGACTTTAACACAATAGTTTGGTAGCAACTCAAAGGCAAGCTCGGTACTAATTTAGCGTACACACTTAGTGGTTAGCATTAAGATAAAACCAATATCTCCATAGCAGCTTTCAAAACTACTCAGCCGAGTTTCAAGCACAACAGTGCTAGTGCACGAAGTGCAAAGGGAACTATCTTCCCTTTGACTTATAAAGACTTAGTAAATGTCTTGATTCAATTCACTTTGGTGAACACATTTATCATTAATAAGATAAAATTTGTCTACAATCAATAATTACATTATGACAAAGTCAAGCACACTAACACTAAATAATATGCAATTCATGACGTTTGCCTGTAGTTATTGGCACACATATATGTTGTTCCCTTTTATGTATATTAGGATACTTTCCCAAACAAAAGAAAAATCCTTATATAGCTCTAACAATATTAAAATGATAGACGTTTTACATTTATATCTTTCAAGAATGAATTTAGAGCTATATGGAGGATTTTCTAAAGATAACATATATTGCTTTCATATGTATATTTATTCACACTTGTGAATTTTTATGATAACTTCAATTGAATTTTATCGGTATATCTCATACCAATGCACTTATCATATTTTCGAACTCATGATATGGTATGACATTTGATATCTCATCTTCGACACTTGAAGCGATTCAACAACTATTAAATTGTTTCCGATGCAAATCTCTTATTGCACTATCCATTTTAAGTTATATATTTTATAAATATTATATCATTGACATTTAAAATTATTTCACTCAAATCAATTTGAATGTTACAATAGACACTGATATTTTTGTAAATATCGCATGTATTATCTTAAGATATGAACACAAATAATAATATAACCGAAATTAAAAACATAAAGTGTAGAACACTTTTCAATAATAGTTTAAACAGATGAAAATTACATCTAGACATCGAATTCACAAACTGTTATTATCTATAACACTTTCACCATTAGCAATGATATCGATTTTATGGTATGTCTTGCCGTACTCTCTTAATAGTACTCATGCACTCATACAATCAAGTTTCTTATCTTATCTTGAAACTTAATTTAAATAGTCAAAACTGAAGAAAAAAACAATAACATTGTGTATACAATATATTATTCATATTAGTTGTATTTGAATAAATATTTTTCTATTCACAACAGCCTCAAGTTGTTGTTTTTGTTCTGAATAATCTAATCGAGACTATTATATAGTTCGAGACATGTACTTCCACATGAGTAGTTAACCGTTTTAAATTGCAAAACAACATGTTTTATTTATTCAAAACATTTTATAAATTTGCAACTATTTTAAAATATATCGTATTTATTTTATGTCTTGATCACAAAAGTCAAGACATAATGTCACACCCCAACCATGACGGCGGAAACGTCGAAGTGTGAGGGTTAAGATTGTTCACAACCACATAACGCTATGTTAAAATATAAATGCCATTAATCAATTGTTTTCAAACATCACATACATCCACGTCTTACAAGAAAAATAAATAAAAAAAATAGGAATCCAAATGTTCATTTAAGTCTAGGTCCATATCCTATGCTTAAGCGTTCTTCAGTCATCATTAAACTTGCACATTACCTGAAACATGTTGAAAATAAAGTCAACTAGCAAGTTGGTGAGTTCTCATGGTTTTAAAATACATAAGTATATCATGAGAAAGAATGTGGCAATTCTAGTCAATGGTCACAAGATAGTAAGTATATAGAACATGCATAGTTACAATCAAACCTTGACTGAATAATATGAGTAAGCATGATTAGCTAAGTGTATTTGGTTCCCTAGTGCACAAGCATACGGCTCCTAGGAGCCGGCAATCCCTCGGCTTTAGCACCAAATAGGCTTGTCAGGCCCAAAGATCTAAGACTTCGCCAGGCTAGTTATAGTTAATGATTGCACACGTATGTCACATCTCATATACAAATAAACATATTCAAATAACCACGACTATGTAAAGAATTGCACGTGCGTAATAAGTATCAAAGCGTGTATGAGTATGTTTGTATAAACAACATGTTTCACCCCGAAAGTGTAAAAAAATACGTAAAATGGGGCATAAGAACTCACATGGTAATAAGAAGACTTGAAGATGAATAAGAATAACCACGAATAAGATTTCCGACACAAACGTCACAAGGTACCTAAGTAGGAATAAGGTAACGCGTATAATTGGTGGATGATTAATTATTATGTTTTAAGGTTCTCAATTATAAATTGAATAGAGGTTGACATCTATTTATTTCGTGTTATTAATGTGAATCGGGTTATGGAACGAAATGATAATTAGGTTTATTGCGCGAAAGAGAAAGGCTAATATAAATAAAGAAAACTAATCGCACGTTACACCGATTTATGAAGGTTGCATATATTGAGATAATATGTGAATATATATTATATATGTATACATACTTTGATATGCTTATATAAATATAAGTATATATGTATAAGTAATTAATCATTCTATTGTTTGACAATATGTATACATATATTTAAATAATTTAAAATATTTCTACACATGTATTATCTTTTCACCTAACAACATTATTTTAATAATTCAAAATAAGGAAAAATACCACAATGTATTTTAAATTCAAACATATTTATAAACCTTTGATTTAATTAAAAATAAATAATATAAAATAATAAATAAATTCTGAATTTATAAAATAATTCTCAGAATTAAAAATTAAGCAAAGGGGTAATTAATAATAAATAAAACAGAAAAGAAAGAAAAGGAAAAAAAATAAAAAAAAGTTTAAAAGGGGATAGGGGTTTGCCCGGGGTCGAACCGGGTCTCCCCTAGGGAATGGGATGCGGGAACCAGTGAACCAGGGCCGTGGCGTGGTTCACTTCGGTTTCTTTTAATTTTAAACAAGGCTTCCCCGTTCCCCCAAATCCGATGAACCCTAGGTTCATCCGATCCAAAATCGACCCTCGATTCGATGTTAATCACTCGAATCATCATGGGGCTTTTGCTCCTGGACCGAATCGAGTATAAAACATGTTTTAATTACCCGAGTTGCTGAGGTTTTGAAAGGTTTCGAGCTCGACTTAGGCTCGGATGTTCTTGATTTGGGGCTTTTTGATCGGGAGCTTTTATGGTGAAATTGAGGGTTCAGAGAGTTTAGGAACTTCAAAATGAATCCGAAGCTCTCAATTTATAGCTCTGATTTTATGTTTACGGGCTTAACACTCTCGGTTTGAAACCGCGTTCGATGATTACCAAATTAAGAGATTCGGGTTGTTATCTTGAAATGTCGATTGATTTGCGGATTGATTAGGCCGCGTATTAAGTTTGGAAGTGTTTAATTTGATTGATTTTGTGATTCCAGACGAGATTTGATTCGGATTTTACTCGGTTAATCCTCGGTTTGGTTTGGAAGTATAGCACGAGCGGGAAACTCAAATGGGTAGGGATTCGAGTTCGAGACATGGGACCGAGGGGTTTGGGCGGTTTGATTGGGTCAAAAACGGCAAAAATCGGTGGTTGTAGCTTCGCCGGAGCTCGGCCGGAGCTCCGGCCGAAGCCACCGGAAAAACGGGCAAAGGAAAGCAGAAGTTACACCTTCAGTCCCTGAGGTTTGGGCTGTTGGTTAAAACTATCTAATCTTTGATTTTCAAGTTTGAATTTGGCAGAACACCCCCCTGAACTTGATTTAAGAATTTTTATTATTAATTATTGTTATTGTTATTATATTATTAGGATTACTATGATTATTATTATTATTATATTATTTATTATGATTATAGACATTATACTTTTTTTTTATTATATGTTATTATTACAATTATAATGTTACCGTACTTTTAAAGTTATTATTATTATTATTATTATTATTATTATATTATTATTATTATTATTATTATTATTATTATTATTTAACCTTACTAACGAGGCCACGCACAAACATAAATAAATAAGGACGGAATAATTACAGGATTACGTGTTACACATAAAATCCACAAATAGTATTATTATATTAATTAATACACTTAATCTTTTGTTTAACACTTCAGGATTTATAGATTAACCGTTTCTAACACATCATTAGAGAATAATTGATTATAAATACATTTTAAACACATTTTGGTTATATATATAAACCATTTTTAACAAATGATTACAATAATCATTTTAAATATTTTGGTTCTTATTAAATTAATCATTTTCTAACACGCTCATTAGAAAATAGATTATTATAAATAACCTTTTAAGCTCATCGGTTACAATAACCACTTCTAACCCGCACGTTAGAAATAACGAATACAAAGATCGCTTTACAATCTTTTCAATTTATATAAAATAAATCCTGTTCTAACTTACTTGTTAGAAATAAATGATTAAGGTTTTTCGATATATAAAATATAAATCGGTTCTAACACGCTAGTTAGAAATAAATAACGACAAAACATTGCTTTTAAGCTTATATTTTATACAATAAGCTCGCTTCTAACACGCTCGTTAGATTTGAACAATTACAAAATTGTTTGTAAACTTTTGGCTCGTTAAATAAGCTATTTCTATTTTTGTTACAAAACACTAGTTTTAATTTCTTTTTAAAACAAAATTTGGTTTTACTTAAATCATTGTAGTTTTAAATAGTTTTAAAACTACAAACCCATTATTTTCTAATGGCTTTTAAAAATTAAACCATCACTAACACACATGTTAGATTGTTAAACATTTACAAAAATATTTTAACGCGTGATAGAATCAAAATATTCATTTGATAACACGGTATTTTGAATATTAGATTGTACTCCAATCTTAGTTAAAATCCAAACAAGATGTTGTACTACATTATTTACCAAAATGATTGTTTGATTTTAACAAAAATCACAAATAATATTTTCTTTAACATTTTGTGAACCAAAAAAACTACAGGATCGGTTTGTGTCACTAAACACTTGGTTTTCTCTCAAACTCACTTAAACAACACTCTGATGAAAGCAAAGTCTTTAAGAGTTGATAACAATATAATAAGTAATAATCGAACACAAGAAGTAATTTTCAAGGTACTTGCACATATTGTTTCTCAACTCAAATATTACAAGACACTTACAAGCATATTGTTATGAGTTACAATAAGAAACTATATATAATACTAACTATAGCCGGATATACTTTGATACCAGCTGGAATCCTCTAACTAAAGCAAAAACTACAAAGCTATAGTTTAAGGTATCTCAGATAAGACTTTATCTGAGATATGGTAGTCAGGACATGTCCCTGACTTACCTTTTATCACCAACTAAAGTTGGTAACTTGTACTAACATAAAAAGGTGAACAGTGGAATAAAGTATGGTCAACTACATGACTCTTGATAAAACGACATACAGTATTAGAGGTCTGTAATGGAGTGTCAGAGACCATACTTATGTCCATTAGTTCATAGCAGTGTCTTCCGAAGGTTAAATGGTTTTGGAATAACAAGTACTTCCAAAGCCACTTATACTTCGGAAGAGACTACTTCTTCCAAGGCTTGAGGACTTCTTCTTTCTTCATACTTCGGAAGTAGTCTTCTGATTTCTTCTTTTGAGACTTCATCTTCGGAAGTGAATACTTTATCTTCAGAAGTAAAGTTTTGTCTTCGGAAGTAAGACTTTGACTTTGTCTTTGGAAGTAAGACTTTGACTTTGTCTTCGGAAGAACTCTACTTCCTTGGAAGTTCCACACTTGGCTTCAGAAGCCTTTGTAAGTAGCAAAAATTTGTCTAAGTGATTTAGTTTTGGTTGCGCCAACCTTTTTCTTGATCCAACAAAAACCACAGTAATAAGGTTTAATAAATCCTATCACGAAATTTGTTTTAAGGTTGTAGAAAGTAGGTTCACTTTTATATTTAAAAATAGTAAATCTAACGATAATAACGTTAGCCATGGGAAATATTCTAGTACAATAACGTTTACAAATACGATAGAAAATAAATATAAACAATATTATGTACCAAACTTGATTCGAACATCCGTTTTATTATATATAATCCAACGAGTCTTCATATAGTATTCTTGACATGAGCATTCATCGCGTTCGAATCATCAACTATACCCCTTCACTTCAACAAGTAACAAATAAAAGATTGACGGTTATGGCTGAGGATCGTGTTAGACACGGGTCCCTTAAAACAAAATTTCGCGTCTCTAATCAAGACAACACGTCTGTCTCCCAGGGTACAACAACCAAAGTAGTATGTACTGTCGGAGAGTGCCTCGGCCGAGAGATCGCCGGGTAAAGTATGGTTATGATGTTATGTGAAAAAATGTTAAAGATGATGGTATGAAAAACAATTTAGAAAGTGCTTCTTTTTAAATTTCTATAAAAGTTGTTGAATTTAAAGAGAACAAAACTCTTCTTCTTCTCTTTTTATCATGGGTTTAGTTATATACTCATGCTAAAAACTTCATATTAATATGAGTTTTATGATTCACAACCAAAACTTCCATTTGATTTATGAAAATTTTATGAGACCAAATAAAATTTCCATTTTATTCATGACATGTTTAATATTAATTTTAATAAAAATTAGGATCCATAATAAATATTCATAATATATATTAAAAGAGTTGGTCAAAACATAAAACATTCATGTTAATTAATACATGATTTTATTAATATTATGCAAGAAATTGCAATAATCTCCTACTATAATCACCAAAGTTTTACTTTTTTTCATCCCGACCACTCAACTTCGAGCATCGATATCTAATTCATCTTAGCTTCAATTTGAACACGGTATAGTTTTTTACAAAACGAGAACTTAAACCAATAAATAGATAACTATTTATATAAAAAGTTATATAAATATAATTATTTTGTGTCCAAAATTCCAACATATATAGCCGTCAAAACAGTGACTTTTATTTATGTCAAATTAGTGTTTCTTATGCATATAGAGTTGTCAAAACAATGCAGATTTGCCTGGTTTATTGGTATTAACTTGGAGCAGTTTTTATGCATATAGAGTTGTCACATAGTGCAGATCTGTGCAGTTTATTTGCTATCATTTGGTGCAGTTTTTATGCCCACTATAGCTGCCAAAACAATGCACATATATGCAATTCCTTGCTGTCTAATTTGTGTAGTTTTTATTCATTATATTAGTTGTCAAAACAATTCAGATTTATACAATTTGTTGCTATTAAATTTGTGCAGCTTTTGTACGCTGTGTAGTTGTCAAAACATTGCAGTTTCATGCTCTTAAATTAATGCAGAATTTATATGTTATAGCCCTATTGAAATGTGCTTTAGATATTAGTACTTCTATTACCTTATATATGTTAGTTTTAAAACTACTTACAATTAGGTTTCTTGACAATTAAGTAAGAATGGACTAAAAGTGTTATGCTATTACATATGGGTCAAGACCGGTAGGTCCATAGGTATAGCATCAAAATTCAACAGGTGCATAGCCTATTCGAGGAGGGGCTTTTATACACTGGGCTTTATGGTAGCTTCTATGATCATCAGTTGTTATCATTAAAGGATATGTCATCCGTGATGTAGTTAAACATGACTATGATTTTCAAGAAAGTGTGATAAATGGACTCAAGCATCACTTGATATGCAAAAGCCAAATATGATCCTGGTAGTGATGTTACCCTTAGACACCTCATACCAGCATATACACCATATAAATTACTTTATCAAGAGCTAGCATGAGTAAAATAACTTGTGAAATTGAAAAACAAATAGAGCAAATGAAAAAAGAAAAAGCATATTCTGCTTTGACTTTTGGAAGCCAACTATTGAATCCATTAAAGTAAACTGCACAAACATTAATTTGAGAACTTCAATTCATTGATGTCCAAAAATTCAAACATATGATGTTTAATCATGAAAAAAAACAAACAATGAACAATACGTCGATCCTCCTTTGTGTACCTCATTTACTTGATCGTTCACATCCATTCGATTGGTATCAATTTTGTCAACTGTATTCATGTTATTATCTTAAGAACCTTATGACTCCTCTCATCATGCTTGATTTTGTGTTTTTGATTCTGAAGCAAACACTTCTTGTATTTGTGTGTTTGACCGAAATAATTGTGTATTTGCATTAAGCATCTTCTTAGAGATCGGAAGAGTAATGAGTCACTATGTAAAAGATTTAACCACCCTTTCGATTCCCTTGAAAAATCTTGAAACCCATAAAGAAGAAGATAATGGTTTTGTACAAATGTTTTTTAGGAAGAAGATGAATACAGTTTTGGGGGTGAGGTTTATAGGGTTTTTAATATTGAAAGATATATTAAACTCTTGAAATTTAAGATGACGAAAATCCCCTCGAGTTAACAGAAAAATTTAACTTCATTAACGTTTTGGACCATGAGCGAAAGCAAAATGAATTATTAGGGACCAAATCCAAATTTTTTAAGCATTAAAGACCAAATTCAAAATTTTAACAAACCCAGAGGGATTATCTATGTAATTTACTCTTGTATCAAATATAAGTTCATTGTATCAAATATAATTTTATTGTTGTTTTTTTGAGTAATATTTTAAGCATAGTCATTTTTGTTATTTTTAAGTTCACTCACTTTTTTAAATGTTTATAACTTTTGCATACAATATTACTTTTTAATATTACTACAATATGAAAAGAGCGTTTTTTTAATCTTTAAAAAGAATATAATATAGCTATATAAAAATATAGTAAATTTTCTATGTTTTCAATTCATTGTTTCTTTAGTTATTGTATTTTCTTTTGAATACTAATTTGTTTTTTTTAAAATGATAAATTAGAAAATAACATAATGGTAAAATAACAACTAATTAATCTAATTAATTAAAAACAATGAAAAGATTAACACTAAATATATAAAATGTAAAATATGATGATAGAAGGTCTCATTGTGTTTTTTCATTGTCATGATCTAATAATAAACATAATAAGTTTTAAAAAACATATTGGTAAAATTAAATGGTTACGTACCTGTTATTGTAATACACAATAATAAGATAACATTAAATTTATATAATAACAAACAACAAGGATAAAAATAACACGAACTAATTTTAATCATAAAAAAAACAATGATAAATTGTCAATCCCACATCTCAGCATCATTACCTGTTTCTTCTTCATATGTCAAGGTTTCAAAAATTCAATTTCAAACATTTAACTATGTAAATACATCTAATCATTTTACAGAAATAACTTAAGCATCAAATTTTCAATCATTTAAAAATCAAAGTTATTTAATTAGGCATGACACTTACATATTACTCTATCATAAAGCATCAAAGATTCAAAGAATCAAAGCATCAGACATTATTTCTCCATCAATAAAGCGTATGATAGCCTTGCGCCTTTAAATTAGCATTCAAAAGTAAAAATTAAAATCGCACATTCAAATTTATAACTAATTTGTGATTTCCTAGGTTAACCTTGCGCCTTTGAATCTTCAATTTAATCCCTAAAACGTTGTTCAACTTGTCACTGAGAGGTTACATTGTGAGGTCATCCCTCAGAATGTAGTTCTAATAACAAAATAATTATAAGTTTTTGGAAAGTTTTAAAAATATATTTTGTTATAGTTTTAAAGTGTTAAAGCTTTTTTTTATTTTGGTTAGGACTTGTTACTGTATATTAAAGCTTTTGTTAACATGTGTTGTTTTTACATTATTTTTATAATTACAATTATCTATTTATTCCAAAAAAAAGAAGAAGAAATTCATATTTGTGAATCGTTATCCGTATCCGTATCCAAAGTTTTGGATATTTGATTTTTAGGTATCCAAATTTTCTATATTCAACTTTAAATCCTCTAATATGAAGGCGATGAAAATAAAGCGGCATAAAACTATTTTTAACTCATTGTAGGCATGTAATATATATAAATGCTCTCATATGGGTAGAACATGCCTAACTTAACTATACATATGGATGAAGGTTACTTTAAAGCTATATAGATATTCAAATTATTTTTAAAAAATGTCATTCCATGTTATTATTAAAACAAAAAGACATAACATGCATTTTATATATTAATCAGGGACATAATTTGTAATTTACTCTAAACCTTTTCATTAACATTTTAGGTCCACCGGAAGAGCGGGTCTTGGGTGATCTCCCACCCAACCATCCTTAGGGCCAACCTTAGTTATTTAGTAACTTGGATAATAGGTATAAAGAAATCAAAATAACGAACATCTTTTACTCTCCATAGCTCTCTACAAAGAATGTTAACTGTTAGCAAGTCTACTCATATGAAAACTTGTTATTTCCATTGCTTATCTGAGTGATATACCCAAAAGTGTTGTCTAGTGGATTTAAGCGAGAACTATAGTGTATAAAGTTAAGAAAAACAATCACATAAGGTCCATTTAACTTAATTTCACATTCAACTTTTTTTATAATTGCTAGAGCCATAAATGATATTCAACTTTTTTAAAATTGCTAGAGCCATAAGTGTTTCACATATTACCGTAGCTAAGTGCTAGTACGAAAGTCATAGTGTGTGTATATGTATATGCATCTATGCATATGCATATGTAATATATATATATATATATATATATTATATATATATATATATATATGTGTGTGTGTGTGTGTGTGTGCATATGTATATGTCTATGTGTACATATATATACATGCACATACATGTTAGGATCGTGTACTGGATGAATACTAACAGATTTACGCGCGTACCGAATCAAATAGTACGAAATCCTATTTGATTGACGATCCAATAAGTGAGAACGCACGTAGAATCAATTAAAGATTGAATCCAAACGTTAAGACGATTAGCAATTGATCTACTACGATATATGAAGTTGGAACAGGTTGTTAGATGTCTCTGGACGGCTAGGGTACGTGTGGGTATCGAATTCAAAGTGTCACGTTTTTCCACGATTTAAGTAGTATTTATAGGTTAGGGTTTCTCAATTGTGCGACATGACCATTTGCATAGTTCAGTCGTGCGATTGAGTCATGTGGTTGATCCATTCGCACAACTGAGTGTCCAGTCGTACGACTGAGTCAATCTCATGTTACAATCATGTGATTGATCCACTCTCCTGTTCATTCGTACGATTGGTTCATTAGCATGAAGTTGTTCATGCGTATGGACCAATCGCATGAAAACTTCACACGATTAAGTTTAACATATTTCTTAATTATCATTTAATAAGATCTATGCAAACAACCATAAACCTATATAATTAGTTCAATAAGCGTTATTACATACCAAGCAATAAAATATTAAACTTTATAAGCACAACCACACATTGTATATCATTAAGTACCCATTCAATTACATATGAGTAAGACAATAAAGACATTTTACATTAAGTTCAGAAACTAGGGACACATGTATCTACAAACTCCCCCTTGAACCAAGTTTCATCTAATGTCTTACATCCTTCATAAGCTCCTGATACTTCTTGTATTTCTCTTCTCTTGTGACTCATGCGTGTATTTCGAACGCAAAGCAGAGTCTTATGACATTCTGGAATTGTAGAGCTTGTACAATATCTTGTGAGTCATAGAACAGCGGCCACTTGTATAATGTATAGATATCATCAGCAGACAAGTTAGTAAGCCACATCGGGTCAAACACCCTGATGGTTTCCATATACCATTCTTGTTTAACACTATGATTGCCTCTCTGTTCTCCAATCATAGTACCACCATTTGAAGTGTGGAGTGAAGTCCTGTGGCATTTTCCGTAGAGGGAACTTAGACATTATGCGCGGAGGACTCCACTTCAACACTATTTTCCATTTCAAGTTATGGCATCAACCTCAGACCGTCTGATATACGTCGTTGGTTGTTGAGGTTTGAAGTTGACCCATTTGGTGTGGTACTCTTTCTTTAGAGCTGCTTCAAACCAGCCTGACATCTTCCGAGGGTCAGCGTATAGCAATTTCAACTTTGCTAACTGGTTAAGCTCAAAACTAGGAAGAGTATTCAAATCGTGTGGAAACCTGAAGTACTCAATCCCCTTCTCACGTTTAACGACATAAACATTAAGATCTTCAAAATGTGCCCACGTGATGATTTTGCCCGACACCTTATGATATTTCTTCACTTTGTAAAGCTTGGTGTAGACAGTTGACGTTGGAGCACTACGTTGGGCTCTTATCTCTTCAAAGCATGCAACCCATTCAGCCTTTCTGATATTTATGTCAACTTCTGAGGCTTGGGCTTTGTCTTCTTTCTTTTCAGACTCTTGTTTCATTTTATCCAGAGTCTCAAAAGTTTCACTGACAAGAGTGTCGCCCAGATTGGGAACGACATTACCCTCATTGTCAGTGTACTCTGGATAGTGTTGATCTATGATATCTTCAATCTCGATCTCATCGACGTCGTTGAGCTCGCCATCACTTTCCACATGGACTGTAGGAGCATCTTTCACGATCTCATCAGGATTGAGTCGGAACATTTCAGCAGTTGCTCGTCGGTGAGATCATGAATTATCTCTCCTTCTTCAGGAGTGTAATTCACCGATCTCCTGACAATCCCCTGCAGATCAAGAATCATCGTGAGTTGAGTCTTGATCTGTTAGAGGGGAGCAACATCATATTCATCTCCTTGAAAATTTGGATCTGCTTGATTGAAAACATGTAACACATCAACCATTAGTTAATAATCAAAGCATTAAACATCAATAATAAATATAAACATTAATTACATAACATTAATCCAAAAGTTCAATTACAAATTTTATTTCAAGTACATGAATATCTACACATTACTTTTCCCTTGAATGGCTGGTGCATCAGTAGGATCGACAGAAGATGATGGGGCTCCCTGGTCTTCATTTTCTTTTTGCGTCTCTCTTGACCTTGAGCTGAAGTAGATGCAGCTGCATCCCCTTCTTCATCATCATCATCACCGACATCATCACCTCCCTCTGTATCATCACCATGATCATCATCATTTGCATCATCATCATCAACATCATCATCATCAGCATCATCATCATCATCACTGTCATCATCATCTCCATCATCTCCATCACCTTCTCGGATCTTTAGAGGCTCTTCTTTGGATCCCTTCAGTCTCAGCATAAGCTTCTTGTTCTATGCCTCTAAATCATGTATCCTCTGTACTGAGGATGTATGTATCTCTCTCAGCTCTATGATCTCTTTACTCTAAGCCTCAATCCTCTGAATGGATGAGGCATGTGTCTCCTGCAGCTCCTCAATCTGTTGGCTCTGAGCCTCGATCCTCTGGGCTTGGGAGACATTGAGCTCCATCAGCTGATTAAGCTGAGAGGCTCTCTATTCATCCGTAGCTAGTAGCTTCAGCACTAACCGGTTAAGGTTAGCCAGCTGCTCCTCCAACCCGATAGATGGGTAAGAGGATCCAAAAATAGGTGGGACCTGAGATGAGGTCCCTGCTCCGTGAGTGGTGGTGGTAGTGGATGTAGAGAAGATTGGGGATGGAATAGGTGTGGGTGGCTGTGGATGAGCTGTAGTGGTGGTGGATGGGAAGTGTGTAACTGGTGGAGTGGGTATGGTAGTGGTGAATGAGGTGGTAGTGGCGGTGAGTGGAATGGTGGTAGTGGTGGTAGGTGGAGTGGTGGTAGTGGTGGATGTAGCAGTAAGTGGAGTGGTGGTATTGGTGGCTGTAGTGGTGGTGGTGATAAACGTCATCCTCCTCCTCCTCCTCTTCTTCATCCCGTGGGGCTGAGCCATCCGTTTCTTCCTCGTACCCCTCGAGGTGGATGCTCCCCCTAGGATGCTGCTGGGCTGATCGGGAGTATAACTAGGATAAGTAGCAGTCTCCCTAGACTCGCTAGGGCGTCCTCCAACCTCCTGAATACCTCGGTCGGTGGCAACACCCTGCTCCCCACAGTACAAGTCAAGGGCTCCTTGTCTGTCTCCTCCTCCTCATCAAGATGAAAATCCTGATGGAACCCTGCTGCCTCTGTTCCACCTTGGATGGATGCTGGAGATGCTATATCAACAGTGGGGGGCCTCAAGTGAGTGGGCCCTGCATCTCCATCATCACCGCTGTCATCATCGTCAGAATCATCTTCTGGGAGCACCAGTTGCTCAACATCAGAATCATTGTCTGCGTGGCGCCATTTACGCCTCTCTACGCCACGTAATCAACCTAGGCCAGATGGCCAAAGAGTCTCTTCACAGGGGGCTTGACTTGCTTCCCCCTGTAGACCTTCATACAACCCAAGGTTGTATCATCCATAATCTCCAACGCCACAACATCATGGCTCTCCTTGGGCAGAGAGGAAGCTTCTCATCAATGATCATTTGGAGAAACCTAGGGTACATGCAGAAACCCTCTTTACCCTTAACCTCCAGATTCTCTACCAGATAAGAGAATATCATGCTCGAGAAGCTGAAAGGGTGGTTCAGAACCAGTGCCATGTAGGCAATTTGAATCTGGTCTGAAAGATCATCAAGCCCACCCCTTCGCGAAGCCAAGCACTTAAGGATGACATGTGCTAAGTACTTGTACTGGGGACACAGGTTGCTCTTGTTGAGCACACCTGCATTAATATCCCCAGCGTAGTTCATACTTAAGAAGCACCCTCTCACAGTCAGCGGGTGAGGTCTAGTAGGGTGATCAGCATCGTCACCCAATCCAAGTACATGTCATATATCCTCAGCTGTGACCTCGATTGCCTGACCAAAAATACTACTACGGATGCTGTAAGGCTCGTGTGTACGATCAACCGATGCCCCCTCCCAGAAGGCCTGCTGAATAGACCTATAGGGAGTGCATGGTGTGGATATAGCCCTGTAGGTCCTGGATCGCTTAAGGAATGCGATAATCCCTGCAAACTCAGCGCCATTTCGAGTAGTGGCATCTAAATGAGCACATATGTTGTGCTTGGGGTTGATGGACCACCTGTCAGCCATAGATCTGTAATACAAGACACATATACGTTAGATCACCACATATCAAAAATCTATTCTAATTAGCTTGGTTGAATTTAGTTTGGTTCAGTCATGCGATTGAACCATGCGACTGTGTTTTGTCGGTTGACCAGGCATACGACTGGGTTCAATCGGGTGACTGAGCAGGTGACTGAGTTTAATCGGGTGACTGAGCCTGCGACTGGTTCAGTCGGCCAACTGAGCTCATTCGTATTATCCATTCGCCGATTGAGTCATTCGACCAACTCAATCACACGATTGGAGTTCATCCTGGTGTCCAGTCCCATGACCCACTGTTCGGTCTACTGAAATTCGAATTTGACCCAAATCTTGACATTAAACGTCGTGTAATGGTTCCTTAGACTCGCAATCATTATACTAATAACCTAATAACCTTGATTTTAAAATTTAGCATAGTTTAGTGAGGTTATTTGTTACTAGTGTCGGTTCTTGTAAAGGCCGAGAATCACAAATTTGGGCTCGAATCAAACAGTCTTCGGTTACACAACACCGCATTGTACCTATATAACAAGTAGGATTTGTCAGAATGTCGAAATTTGGAGATACAATCGCTCAGGGAAAATTTCGGCAGAGTAACGGTACAATGTGAGATTTTAGGGCGATTAGAGGGTGATGAGGTTATACGATCGACTGTGGCCCTATTTATACTGAATGTGGTTTCAATCGGCCAACTGGACCCATTCGCTCTGTTCATTCGAGCGATTGGACCTCAGTCGTGCGATTGGTTCATTTGATCACATTCAGTCGGTCAATTGGATTTCAGTCGGGCGACTGACTCATTCGCACAGTTCCAGTCGGTCGATTGGCTCAATCTGATATGCCATTCGGGTGAATGGTTCATACTCATGTGTCATTCGGCTGTCTAGTGCATGAGTATGGTCCATTCGTACGGTTGGTCCATACTCATGGTCCAGTCATGCGATTGGATCATACTCATGATTTGACTTTTTGACCATTCCACACTTAATCCCTTTTAACTTTTGATTAAATGTTATGAGCATTCGATCATCTCAGACATGATTATTTTAACTTGGAAAACTTTTGATCACCTTAGACGTGATCCTTTTAACATAATTTGTCACCTCAGACGTGACTGAATTTACATTTGAAAACACGTGCGATCACCTCAGACGTGACCCTTTTAGGTGATTAAATCCCTATTGAATTCCATGGCGTAGTCCGATATCTAACAAACTGAATTGACGAAATTTAAACAAAATAAAAGACTTAAACTGAAATACAAAACTAAAACTTGTTTTTGAGGTTTTGTGTGAGGTGTAAATCCTAACATAGAAATCTAATGGATTTGGTTCCGGAAAAGGCAGCTTCAATTCATTTTGACCATAAATGGACCAATTCAATTTGGAATCATACAGGCAAGTCAAATCATTTGGGACATGTTATCAACATCTTTTGATGCTTAATTCTTGTTTTTCATCTAGAGTCGTTAGCAAGTTTAGGAAATCATACTAGTACTATTAGATCCCCATATTGATTTGGACTTTCAAGAATTGTAGCCACGATGATTGTCAGTATACTGGTCCTCTTAAATCCATACCTAGACTTTTAACACAGATTGGTGAAAGTTTAAGGTTTGATTATTTCAACAAGCATTTGTGGATCCCACACTTATATGGTAATCAACATTCCTTAGGAGATATTTGAGCGGTCTCAGGGTAGATTTCAAGAAGAAACTATTCTTAGAACTTTCAAAGAGAAGCCAAGCCTCAGGTCAGTGCCACCTCATAGCATAGAGGCGGCAAACAACAATGAATTCTAGAATACATATAGGTTATGCTTATCCTCAGGTCAGTGCCACCGCACAACAGAGAGGCACATAACCTATCTTCTTGTTTGAGCAAGTTTAATCTTTTTCATAGATCTCACCAACAACATAGGTTATTAGTTTGATTGCTTTTGCATTTTTCATGTGCTTTTGCTCATATTTTGGTCTTACACTCACATTTGTGGCTTTTATTCTGCTCGTCACCCCTTATCGGAATTTTGTTGATTGTGTTAACTAGGGATAAGATGATAACCCACAGCTTTTTGAACAACTTAGTTTGTTCTTGAGATCACCAACAAGGTGTAATCATCTATTGTGTTGAATCTACCTACATATCATCTATGGTCTAGGAACCTCTAGGTCTATTCTTTGTGTTACCTTAGTAGAAGCGAGTTTTACTATCATTTTTCCTTTTATATTGCTCAGACTTCACAGACTTATACTTTGAATTTTGCATCTTATTCCATTTAAACTTTTGAAGTCCCAAGTGGTTTGTTCCTGTGTACTATCATTTTCCAAAGTCATTGAATCGGTATCATAGATATGATCTAGTTTCAATCAGCTAGCCTCTCCTCCTCCCTCGTTTTTTAATGATACTAACTGACCTATTCTCCCCCTAAAATTCTAAAACCGTAACCGATTTACCCTTTTTATGATTTTAATAGGCGACAAAATAACACCAATTTAATTAAATACTGAAAATAAAAAAGATAAATAAAGAAAATAAATATTAAAAGAAAATTGGCTATACGTATCGGACTACGCATGGTCATCTTCAGGAATTACATCACTTTTCTTTTTAACGCAGTTGACCTCTAACAAATATAGAAAACGTGGTTTATCAAAATCCTTTGTATAGAGGTCAGCGCGTTGAAAATCAGTTTTTATTTTAACCACATCGAGTAGGTTCTTTTCAAAGCAATCACATATAAAGTGACATTTTATGCCGATGTGTTTGGTCTTAGGATGTTGGACTAGATTTTTAGTTACTGAAATTGCAGCAGAGTTATCAACAAAAATAGGAGTAGAAGAGAAATTCAATCTGTAGTCCTGCATTTGCTGTTGAATCCATATGATTTGTGAACAGCAACTTGCAGCAGCAACGTATTCTGCTTCACAGGTTGACAAAGCAACCAAGATCTGCTTCTTACACTGCCAGGTCACTAATCTTCTCCCAAAGAATTGACATCCCGCTGATGTAGACTTGTAGTTCATCTTGCATCCACCGTAATCCGAGTCACTATACGCTGTTAGGTCGAAGTCATTGTCATGAGGATACCACAACCCAAGTGTTAGAGTGCCCTTCAGATAACGAAAGATCCTTTTAACCCCTATCAGATGGTTAACTTTTGGCTTTGCCTGATATCTTGAACATAAACACATCGCATACATGATATCAGGTCTTGAGGCAGTGAGGTACATGAGTGATCCAATCATTCCGCGGTACATGGTAGCATCGACCAGATCACCATTCTCGTCGGGTGCTACATCATGGTTTGTAGCAAGTGGAGTCCCAGCTGCGGAAGCATTCTCCATGTCAAACCGACTAAGAATGTCTCCTACATACTTGGTCTGATGTAGGAAAATCCCTTTTGGTGTCTGATCCACCTGTAACCCGAGAAAGAATTTCATCTCTCCCATGTATGTCATCTACATAAATTTGGACCAGTAGTAAATCACCATCCTTTTCTTTAATGAACAATGTGCAGTCAATAACACCTCTGCAAAACCCATGTTTCACAAGGTGAGTGGAGAGTTTCTCATACCAGGCTCTAGGAGCTTGATGAAGCCCGTATAAAACCTTGTCGAGTTTGTAGACTCTGTCCCGATGATATGGATCCTCAAATCCCTGGGTTGACTAACGTACACTGTCTCTCGGATTTCACTATGGAGGAATGCACTCTTCACATCAAGTTGATAAACTTTAATCTTCATATATGATGCATAGGCAAGGAAGATACAGATTGCTTCCATTCTTGCCACGGGTGCAAACACTTCATTGTAGTCTATGCCCTCGACTTGTCGAAATCCTTGAACAACAAGTCAAGCCTTGTTTCTGATGATCACGCCTTTATCATCTTTCTTGCACTTCAAGACCCGTTTGGTGCCAATGACCTTAGCACCTTTAGGTCTATCCACCAGAGTCCATGCACCTAACTTCTTGAACTGAAGAAGTTCTTCTTGCATGGCACTCACCCATGCCTCATCATTCAGGGCTTCACTAACATACTTTGGCTCAAACTGAGACACAAAGCAACGATATGCACCGTCATGAAGGTAACCCTTTTCCATCACTAAGGCATAATCAACTGAATACAACTGATTTCTGGTCTGAACCCCTGATCTCACATCCCCAATGACATTATCCAAAGGATGATAGACATTTAGGCGTGATCCAGGAGTGGTTGGAACAACTACCTCAAAATCAAGATTGTGAACATTTGGTTCAGTATCTGAGACAGTAGGAGTCTGAGGTTCCGATGACTCAGAGGCATCAGTGTCAGATGCTTGTGGACTTGTAGTAGGAGGAACCTATTGCTCCTGGTTGTTCAGATCAGTCTCCACGTCTTCATCTTCAGAGGAAGAGTCACTTCCCTCGAGTGCTCCCGCCGAGTTGGTAGATGAATCACCTTGTAGTCGGATGATGTAGATTCCTGTGAAGGTGTGTTCAAGACATCATACATCATCTTTGTTTCTAACTCATCATCAGAAGTTGAGAGTGATATGTTGAAGGACTTGAAGAATCCATCATAGTCAAAAAAGAAGGTGGGTCCTTTTCCAACAGGTGGTGTGGTGTATCTCTGAACGTCCACGTTACACCACACTTCTACTTGACCCGTCGGGTTGTTGTAAACTCTCTTGTTCGGTATGTTGTATCCTAGAAAGATACCTTCTTCAGCCTCCTCACTGAATTTTCCTTTCAACATTCGCAACTGCTTCATTCCAGAATTGGATAGGCAGTTTTAAGTCTGCTAGCATCGTCCGTGCTGTCTCTATCAAGCTGTGATTCTTCCTTTCAGCAATGCCGTTCATCTAAGGAGTGTAGGCAGAACTGAACTGATGCACAATTCCTTTTTCCTTGCAGTAAGCCTCCATCCATTGATTCTTGAACTCGGTTCTATTGTCTGAGCGCACTTGTCATACCTTCAACTTGTATAGAGATTCCAGAGTAGTTACTAATTCCTTGAATGACTCAAATGTTTCTGATTTGGATTTCAAAAACATCACCCAAGAGAATCTTGAGTAGTCATCAGTACTGCATAGTAGTACAGATCGCCAGTGATGCTTCTTGTATTGACTGGACCAAACAGATACATGTGAAGTAGTTCAAGAGGAAGTTCGATGGAATGAAGTTTCTTTTCCTTATGAAACTTCTTCATCTGTTTGCCCTTCTTGCATGCAACATAGAATCTGGAAGTTGGAAGTTTTTGACGTTAACTCCTCTCACTAGATCATTCTGGATCAAGTGATTCATCTTCCGTGGATTAATGTGTCCCATTCATCTATGCCAGGAGATGGAATCCTTCTCAGTAGCTTTTGACAAGAAGCACTGAACTTCATGATCCGTTGTGGAGGCCTTTGATAGATCCAAGACATAAAGGTCCTTATATCTTGAGGCAGACATTAAGACTTGATCCTCCGGGATCACATAGTCCTTTTTCAGGACATAGTACTTCTTGTTGTCAAATACTACCTTAAAACCTTTATCAAAAATTTGAGAAACAAAAATCAAGTTATTTTAAATTTGTTGAACATAGTTTACCTGGTCAAACTTCACTTTCTGATTACCTACTTCCCCTTGAGCTGTGATATCCCTCATTTGTTTCCAGCAAATGAAACATGGCCTCCTTTTATTTGTTTGATGTTTGATAGGAGAGCCATGTTCCCTGTCATGTGTCTGGATGCTCCGCTATCTATAATCCACGTGTTGGTTTCAGCACTATAGCGAACACCCTGCACATTCAAATGAAAACATTAGTTTAGGTTAGGGACCCAAGCCTTCACTGGCTTAGGTTTCCCAGAAGCATCACACATCATAAATGTAACCCATTGACCATTCGAGGGTGAGAGAAGCTCAGATGTCTTCTTGTTCTCATTATCAGACAATAAGGTTGATTTTTCTTTCCATAAGCCACTTTGTGTAAGGCATGTTTGTGATAAACAGACGACTGGCTAATGTGTTGAACTATAGGTCACTATCCCTTTTAGGTGGTGTCACTGAGTTCTTCTTAAAAGAGCTAGGTTTTGATTCCCAAAGTTCAACTTTCCTCCTCGGTGTCTGATAATAAGGACAATAAGACGCAATGTGTCCATACTCTCCACAGCTATAGCATGATCTGCTTTCAACTTTACGATTTAACTGTTTTTGTGGAGATATATGTGACACACGTGTGACCTTACTCTGTTTGGGTTTTGTCTTTTCTTGTTTAGATGTTTTGTCTGGTTTAATACAGTTAATTGCTTTAATAGTTTTAACATCTTTTCCTTTTCTATTTTTTGGACTTTGACATGATGCACGTGATTGGTTAACATTACAGATCTTTTTAGGTTCAGATTTGGCTGTTGTTGAACCAGAGTTTATACTAACCTTTTCAGACTCTTTGTCCATATTAGCACAAGTTATTTTACCTTTTGCCTTTGAAGTGGCCTCATTTTGTTTAGTATCAGATTCATTTGATGTACATGTGGAATCTGGATCACTTACAAGAGGAGTGGACACCACATGATCCTTGATTGGATTGTTATTAATTGGTTTACTTTTAGTATTCATCAAGGACTCATGTGATGGTGGAACCACTTTATAACCAAATCCCTCCCTATTATTACGCTCTCTCACTAAGTGTTGGAGTATGTGTGAAGAACTAGTCTAACTATGCAGTTTTTGTTTTAAGGAATTAACTTCTACTTCTAAAACTGCCTTTTGTTTCTTATTGTCCTCTAGGAGTTAAGATAGAACTTAATGTAATTTGATTGGTTAAAAGCTATAACTTCGGTTTCCGTAAGTTGTTTGTTCAACAGTCTATCTTTTCTTTATAACTGTGCTCATTTTGTTTAAGAATTCTGTTAGCTTTAGTGCACAGTTCCAAGTCCTTTACTAAGTTATCATTATGATCTAATAACCTAGCAAATTTTAAATCAATGCTCTCCCTAAATTTATTACAATAAGAACAAGCATGATTATTGAAAAGTTGGTCAGTAGTACTTACCTGAGAGGGTTCTGATGAATTAGCCATCAATGCAGAGTCTGGTGTTTCTGGTGCTGGTGATTCTGATGTTGTTGCAGTTTTCCCTTCTTCAGGTAGGTAATTGACCAAGGGTGCAGTCTCTTCTGTGTTTGACATCGCGAGTTCGATTGCAATATCTCCTTCACTAGCAGAATCATCATCAATATCCTCCACACTAGTGATATTGGATTCTCCCGGTGATACAAACCGAAAGCTCCAGTCCTGTCCTTCATCATCATGAGTAGTCAAGGCTTTAGGATCCTTGCTTGACGAAGTAGGACTGCTAGTGGGTTTATCCTGACGATTGAAGGAGGAGAAAGGATTCCCATTGCCAGTCTTCTTTGGCTTCACACACTCTCGTTTGAAGTGCCCTTTCTCGCCGCAGTTGAAACAAGTCACCTTGGTCTTATCGAAACCAAAGGTAGTGTCCTTAGTTGCAACCAAGTTCTGTTCGGTTTTCTTGACAAACTTCTTAGCGCGTCGGACAGCACTTGCTAAGGCCCACATTATGTCCATCCGTTCCAGCTCTATCTCGTCCACCTGCTCGTAATCCTCATCAGCCAGATGGCAGTTCCCAATTTTACCAGCAATTAGTCCATCATAGGAGTGGACTACCGTAGCTAAGAGATCCATATGCTCTTTAGCTACCTCAACTGTCACATTACCGAAATTCTCAGTCTCCAGTTTTGCTGCATTGGCTTTAGGTACGATGTATTGGGTACCAGATGACCCTGGCGTTTCTAACTCGGAGGTAGAGGCTTGAGAAGGACCAGACGAGCTTGATACAAAAGCTGTCTGAAGAGGTGCTCCAGATGTTTTGGCTTGTGGGGTCGCATTGTACAATGCTAGATTCTGATCATAGGAAGACTTTTGTGCTCTATACTTCATTCTCAGCTCTTCCTCTCTCAGCTTTAGAATGAAATCATTTATATCTAACTTTGCTAGCATATCATTCTGTCTGAGATTTGAGACAAATGAAACCCATTTCTCCGGCAGCCCATCTGCAAAGTTAAACACTTTGTCCTCTATTGACGTCGATAATCCATGAGTGTGCATCTCACTCATCAAGTGGTAGAACCTATCGATGACATCGTCCATGCTTTCTTTTCCCATCGAGGAGAAGTTGTCAAAATCCTTCTTTAAAGCCTTAGCCTTTATGGCCTTTAATGATGTGTTTCCGTCATACCGTTTCTCCGATGCATCCCATAGTTTCTTTGCTTGCGTATATTCCGAGAATTGATGGAAAATATCCTTCGGAATTGACTGTGTAAGCAAAGCATAGACTTTCTTTTTAGCATTATACTTGACTTTTTGTCCATCAGTCATGCCACCTAGTGTGAGTTTGACACCATCAGCTCCTACTGGCATGCTGTACCCCGTCTTTACAGATTCCCACAAATTGGGATCTACTCCATTTAAGTAGATCTCGAAACGTTGCTTCCATTGTGGGTATTCATCTAACATGATAAGCTTTGGGGGTTTGTTGTGATTCCCCACTTCATTCTTCAATGGCAGTAAGTTCTGACTATGTGAGTCTCGCCCTGCTGTGAATGCTGAGTATTGGTCCTCCATTGCTAAAAACTTTAACTTTAAACCAAACTGTTTTTATTTGTGCGAATGAAGATGTGCGATTGGGCTATTCGGGTGATTGAACAATTCGGATGGTTCAATCGTGCGACTGAACTAATGCGGATGGCTCAGTCGGGCGAATGAACTAATGCGGCTGAATAATGCGAATAGACTGCTCAGTCGTACGAATGGAGTACGAATCAGTCCAATCGTGCGTATGGGGATGCGTATGAACTCAGTCGTGCGATTGAGTCAATCGTGCAACTGAACCTGCTGGATTTCGAAAATTCGTAGGTTTAAGGTGTTTTGGATGCAAAAACACGAATTTCTTGCTAACCCTAATTGCCGTATGCCGGAAAAACTAAATTTATGATCAGGAGACGTCTAAAACCTGATTTGACACAAAAATTGTGTTTTTAGTGTAAAAACACAATTTTTATATCAAAACGATTGTATCACACGTAAATCTAGAGTGAAAGCTCTGATACCACTTGTTAGGATAGTGTACTGGACGAATACTAACAGATTTACGCGTGTACCGAATTAAATAGTACGGAATCCTATTTGATTGGCGATCCAATCAGTGAGAACGCACGTAGAATCAATTAAGATTGAATCTAAATGTTAAGAACGATTAGCAATCGATCTACTGTGATCTATGATGTTGGAACAGGTTGTTAGAGGTCTCTGGACGGCTAGGGTACGTGTGGGTATCGAATTATTCAAAGTGTCACGTTTTCCACAATTTAAGTGGTATTTATAGGTTATGGTTTCTCAATCGTGCGACTGGACCATTTGCATGGTTCAGTCGTGCAATTGAGTCATCAGTTGATCCATTCGCACGACTGAGTGTTCATTCGTGCGACTGAGTCAATCTCATGTTGATCCAGTCTCCCGGTTCATTCGTACGACTGGTTCATTAGCATGAAGTTGTTCATGCGTATGGTCCATTAGCATGGACCAATCGCATGACAACTTCACACGATTAAGTTTAACATATTTCTTAATTATCATTTAATAAGATCTATGCAAACAACCAAAAGCCTATATAATTAGTTCAATAAGCGTTATTACATACCAAGCAATAAAATATTCAACATTATAAGCACAACCACATATTGTATTTCATTAAGTACCTGTTCAATTACATATGAGTAAGACAACAAAGACATTTTACATTAAGTTCAGAAACTAGGGACACATGTATCTACAACACACATCATCAACTAATTACCTAGGTGGGACCATGCTTGATACAAACTTAGCCACCTGGGAAAGTTTATCACTAGTAGTATAAGTACATGGCATTCCTCATCATGAGGGGAGAAGTTAGAACGTCTATCTAGGTTCTTTCACCGTCTGATAGAACATATACTTGTTGTCACAATGATGATTAATCATAAGAAGTAAGCCTTTCTCATTGTGACGAGACTAATGGTATTTTGTTTTACAAAAACATAGCTTTTCCAACATGTTTTATATTCACCCTTGGATCATTAGTAGAGATTTGACGCTTATGGATTTCTTGCTCAACAAATACAAATAAGGGTATCTTAATCTATTTTGGGGTTCAAGAAACATTCTAATAAGATATTTTAATAAAAAAAATTTAACAATAGAATCAGGTGCTTCTACATGGATAAAAGAACTAAATAGTTTAAAGTTGATGATATATATATATATATATATATATATATATATATATATATATATATATAAATATATTTACACACAAAATATATATACAAGATGGACTTTGTGTTTTAACTTTACTTTATGCTAGTCGTTTGATAAAAATTGATCTACGTCTAATAAATTAATAAAATGTCAATCTTTTTTCATTTTTTAAAAGTGACAATTTGCATCTAAGCAATTATCTAACAAGTAGTAAAAAGAAACCTGCGCGTTGCAGTGAGAGCGTTAAGATTTGTAAGGCTCGATTTTGACAATTTGTACATTAGTATTTAATCTATAAACAAAATTCATGTCGTCAATAAAATAAGTACGTTGTATGTTTTCATTAGTTTAATATTAATATTTATAAAGTTTTAATTATGTCATTGTGAAATTTTATATATGTTTAGATATGATATGAATGTAGACGTGAATTCGTTAAGATTTGTAAGGCTCGATTTCGACAATTTTAGTCCCTCCACTTGGACTTATTTGCCTTTCTTTCTTTTTATTCCTCATATCTTGTCTTCTAAAAATAACCGTGTGTTACAAGTCCACCCCCCTTATATAGGTTTCGTCCCCGAAACCTGTTATTCCTCGAACAGATGAGGATAATGCTGCCTCATCTCCTCCTCAGTCTCCCATGTAGACTCGGATCCCTTCCTGTGCTTACACTGTCACACCCCAACCTTGACGGCGGAAACGTCGAGATGTGAGGGTTAAGATTGTTCACAGCCACATAACACCACCAATATTGACCACGTAGGTCCATGTACATCTTATCGGAACCAGGATGAATAGTATAACGAGTTTGATGAGCTTCGTTCATAATAAAGATACGAATGTTAAAGCTGAACATCAACGTCCAAGTGGATTACTTGAGCAATCGGAGATTCCTATGTGGAAAAGGGAACACATATCCATGGACTTCATAACAAAGCTACCCCGAACCTCTCGAGGACATGATAGCATATGGGTGATCGTTGACCGATTGACCAAGTCGGCACATTTTATACCCATACGTGACACTTACAAGACATCAAAGTTAGCTCGTATATACGTTGATGAGATTGTAAGTCGTCATGGGGTACCTCTGCACATCATATCCGACCGAGACGCTCGTTTCACTTCGCATTTTTGGTCGTCTATGCAAGAACTCTTGGGTACACAATTGGACCTAAGCACGGCTTACCATCCTCAAACTGATGGTCAAACTGAACGAACGATCCAAACCTTGGAGGATTTGCTACGCCTGTGTGTTCTTGATTTTGGTGGTGATTGGGATACACATCTACCGCTCGCGGAATTTTCGTATAACAATAGTTATCACTCGAGTATCAAGATGGCACCGTTTGAAGCACTTTATGGTCGTAAATGTCGTTCACTGATCTGTTGGACCGACATTGGTGAAAACTTCATCACTGGTCCTGAACTTATACAAGAGACGACCGATAAATTTTCTATTATCCGCAAGAACCTTGAAGTGGCGAGAAGTCATCAAAAGAGCTATGCTGACAAGCGACGTAAGCCATTGGAATTCCAAGTTGGGGAGATGGTTCTTCTTAAGGTTTCACCGTGGAAAGGTGTGGTTCGCTTTGGAAAGAAGGGCAAACTGGCCCCAAGGTTTGTAGGACCTTTCAAAATCCTGAAAAGGATTGGGAAAGTGGCTTATAAACTGGAGCTACCTTCCGACCTTAGTGGAGTTCATCCTGTATTTCACGTCTCAAATTTGAGAAAGTGCTTGGCCGACGAAAGTCTGTATGTTCCGTTGGAAGATATTCAGATTGACGAGTCATTACATTTTGTCGAGAAACCTGTTGAAATCATGGACCGCATAATGAAGAAGACGAGAACCACAACAACCCCAATCGTCAAGGTTCGTTGGGAAAATAAACGTGACGTTTTATCTTGGAACGACATATATTATTCTTATTGATCTTCATTATATACTTATTTGACAAGTGAGTTTTCCTTGCCCCTTTTTACATTTTTCACACTATTTTGGGGTGAAACATGATACTTATACATCGTACACTTATAAACATTTGAGACTTGTAATGCACTTGCAATTCATCTTTATATTTTGTCATGGTTATTTGTGTGTTGTAAGTGATTATATGAGATACATAGTTTGTTTACAATCATTAACTATTGCTAGCCTGGCAACGTCTTAGATCTTTGGGCCTGACAAGCCTATTTGGTGCTAAAGCCGAGGTATTGCCGGCTCCTGATGATGTATGCTTGTTCATCATGGGAACCAAATACACTTAGCCAATATTTTATACTTGTAATCAAGTCGAGGTTTGGTTGTAACGATATGTGTTCTATAACCTTACTTGCTTATGACCTATGACATGAATTGCTACTTGTAATCTTATCATACTATGTATGAAACCTTGGAAACTCACCAACTATTTATAGTTGACCCTTTTATTTTTATCATGTTTCAGGTCAACCTCAAGTTTAAAGTGATCCTTTTGAAGCTTGCAATAATCTAGGACTTGGACCTAGTTAATGAATAAAAAGTTTACATTATGTTATGCTATGTTTGAACTTATTACTTGTTTGAGACTTATGATTGTATTTCATTTCAAGATGTATGAGAAAAATATTTACATTTTTAATATAGCGTTATGTGGCTATGAACAATCTTAACCCTCACATCTCGACGTTTCCGCCGTCAAGGTTGGGGTGTGACATCCACTGTACACGCACAAGAGGTACCACTTTATTTCTCAGCCTTTTCTCTTTATGATCGATGATTGCCACCGGTTGCTCCACATAATTGAGCCTTTCATCTACTTCGATATCCTCCAGTGGAACAATCAAGTCTTCATCAGCTATACACTTTCTCATATGAGACACATGGAATGTCGGGTGAATCCCACTTAACTCATCCGGTAATTCCAACCTATAGGCCACCTTTTCTACCGAGCAATGATTCGGAAAGGGGCTATATATCTTGGGCTCAACTTGCCCCGCTTCTTGAATCGGATAATGCCCTTCCAAGGTGACACCTTCAACATAACCCGGTCAGCCACCTGGAACTCAATCAGTCTGCGTCGCCTATCGGCATACGACTTCTGCCTATCTTTAGCTGCCTTCATGAAGGCTTTAATCTTCTCAAGCTTCTCAGTCGTAGACTTGATCACCTCGACGCTCCCCAATTCCTTTTGACCAATATCACCCCAACAAACAGGTGTTCTGCACCTCCTACCATATAGCATCTGGTATGGTGGCATACCAATGCTGGCATGATAGCTATTGTTGTACGAGAATTTAGCTAACGGTAAGTGGTAATCCCAACTTCCCCTAAAATCAATCAGATATGCTCGAAGCATGTCTTCCAATGTCTGAATGGTCCTCTCTGAATGACCATTAGTTTGGGGATGATAAGTCGTGATAATACGTAACCTCATCCCCATGGCATCGTGGAATTTCTTCCAGAATTTAGACGTAAACCAGGTGTCATGATCGACACAATGGACACCGGCACACCATGACGAGTTACAATCTCCTTGATGAACAGGTCAGCCAACCTCTCGGATGAATATGTCTCACGGATCGGTAGGAAGTAAGCACTTTTCGTCAAACGGTCAACAATCACCCATATGGCATCGTACCCCTTCGGAGTACGTGGCAGCTTTGTAATGAAATCCATGGTGATGTGCTCCCACTTCCATTCCGGTATATCCAAAGGTTGGATCTTCCCATACGGCTTCTGTTGTTCGACCTTCACTTGCAAACAAGTAAGGCACTTACTCACATGCTCCACCACATCACGCTTCATACCCGGCCACCAATAGTCTTTCTTCATATCTTGATACATCTTTGTGGAACCAGGATGAATGGAGTATCGAGTCTTGTGAGCTTCATCCAAAATCCTCACACATAAATCCCCGAAACGAGGAATCCACACCCGTCCAAATTGAGTTTTAACACCAAGTGTGTTTTCTCCCAATTCGCCAACCAGACCTCTCATTCTTTTAGACTTTAGATGATCTTCTTTAGTGCCTCATCTTGAAACTCCTTGACCTGCTTCATTACATCAAAGGTCATGATTAGTTGGTATGCTTTAACCCAAATCGGCTCGGGCCTCTCTTTTCAGCTAAGAGCATCAGCGACCACATTGGCCTTGCCCGGATGGTATTGGATCTCATAATCGTAATCCTTTATGAGCTCCAACCATCTTCTCTGCCTCATGTTCAGATCTTTTTGCTCAAAGAAATACTTCAAGCTCTTGTGGTCAGTGAAGATGGTGGACTTCGTTCCATACAGATAATGCCTTCAAATTTTTAGTGCAAAGACCACAGCCGCTAGTTCCAAGTCATGAGTTGGATAGTTGACCACATGAACCTTCAGTTGTCGGGATGCGTAGGCTATAACTTTTCCTCTTTGCATTAACACACACCCCAACCCCGAGTAAGAAGCATCTGAATACACCACCAAATCTTCGCTTCCATCGGGTAACGACAAGACAGGAGCTTGAGTCAACCTCACCGTTAACTCCTCGAACGCCTGTTCTTGAGCTTGACCCCACGTAAACTTTACATCCTTTCGGGTCAACTTGGTTAGTGGAGAAGCGATCTTGGAAAAGTCTTGGATGAATCTTCTGTAGTAGCCTGCCAAACCCAAGAAACTACGAATCTCAGATGGCGTCTTTGGAGACTTCCATTGCATCATTGCCTCCACCTTAGTTGGGTCCACAATAATCCCATCAGGATTCACCACATGACCCAAGAACTGAACTTCGCACAACCGGAATGCGCACTTGGAGAATTTTGCATACAACTTCTTCCTTCTTAACGCCTCCAAAACTTCCCGAATATGACCGGCATGTTCAATCTCACTCTTCGAATAAATTAGGATATCATCAATAAACACAATCACTGATTTATCGAACATAGGCCGACACACACGGTTCATCAGATCCATAAAAGCAGCTGGCGCATTGGTCAAACCAAAGGACATGACAAGAAACTCGTAGTGACCATAGCGCGTACCAAAAGCTGTTTAGGGATATCCTGCTCCTTCACCTTCAGCTGATGGTAACCAGATCGAAGATCTATCCTCGAAAACCAGCTGGCACCTTGGAGCTGATCAAACAGATCATCTATTCTTGGTAGGGGGTATCGGTTGTTCACTGTCAGCTTGTTCAACTCATGGTAGTCTATACACATCCTCATGCTACCGTCTTTCTTCTTCACAAATAATACCGGAGCACCCCAAGGAGAGAGACTCGGTCTAATGAACCCCTTATCCAGTAGTTCTTGCAACTGCTCCATTAACTCTTTCATCTCAGTTGGAGCCAACCGATACGGTGCCTTGGCAACGGGTTGAGCACCGGCATCATATCAATTTGGAACTCAATCTCACGATCCGGTGGCACACCGGGTAAGTCTTCCAGGAATACATCCGGAAAGTCACACACAACTGGTACATCAGATAGTTGTGGTGTTGGCGTCTCCACGTCCTTTACGTAGGCCAAGTAGGCACTACATCCACGCCTCTTGCACTTCCCCGCCACTGCCATCGAAATCACTTTCGGGATCATCGCGACTCGATCGCCATAAACCATCACCTTATCCCCGTCAGGTGCTGTCAATCGGATCATCTTCTTGCGACACACAATATTCGCTTCGTAGTCTGCCAATCAATCCATTCCTAGGACTACATCGAAATCACCTAAGGTCATCATGAATGGTCTGACAGGAAACTTATGACCGTCTAGTTCTATGTCACAACCTTCTATCACCTCAGAAATCCTTGTAGACTTACCTATGGCAGTTTCTACCTTGAAGGGATCATCAATACATCTACTCTTACTGGGAAACTTAGCACAAAAAGCAACAGAAATGAAACTCCTACTAGCACCAGAATCAAATAACACAGATGCAAGAGTTTGGTTTAGTAGAAACATACCTGACACCACATCGGGGTCTATCCTAGCCTCCTCCCTAGTCATCGTGAAAGCTCGGGCGCTTGCCTTCTGCCCTTCTCCTCCAGCCTTCTTCGCTCCTGAACTCTTAGCCCTGGGCTTCTTACAATCCTTGTTCACGTGGCCCTCCATGCCATAGTTAAAACACTGGACCGTACGACAGTCCTTGGCTATATGCCCCGGCTCCCCACATTTGAAGCATACATTCAACCCCAGCCTGCATTCCCTACTGTGTTCTCTCCCACACCTATCACACCTCCTTGCACCCGCACCCGATGCGACCACATGACGGTTGTCCACCCGTGCCTTCTTGTTACCCGTTGAAGCATTACCCCGACCAAACCTTTTCCCATGCCACTTACGATCACCACCACCGTCCTCTCATCATACAGTCTCCCTGCCAAATCCACTATCGACCTAAACATGCTCGGCCGAGCAGCGATCATGTGCGTGCGAATATCCGTTGGCAAACCCTGAATGTACCTCTTGATTTTTCGAGACAGAGGTGTCACTTGATCTGGCACCAGACGTGCCATCTCATTGAATTTCGTGGTGTACTGCTGGTGTGTCATAGTTCTTGCCTCCAGTTACAGGGACTCCCTTTCAACCTTGTTCATTTCCTGATGAGGACAAAACTCTTCAATCACCAACTTTTTAAGCTCAGACCATCTCATCCTCTCGATGGCCCTGCTACCCTCGGCTTGGACAATGTTGTCCCACTAGCACAAAGCCAAATCCACAAAAGAGTGGGTAGCGAACTTCACCTTTTGGTCTTCCCGGCACTCGCTAACATCGAGGACAACCTCCATTTCCCTCACCCACCAGTGAGCAGCTGCAGCAGTGCCGTTTCCATCGAAAGTAGGGGGCTTGCATCTCATAAAATCCCCATAGTTACAGCCTCTAATCGCCTCCAGCGCAAGCTCCTCTTCTTCCTCCTCATCATCAGAGAGAACCGTTTCCGGCTCTGGTTATTCTCGTCCCCCCGGGGACCTGTTCATCTCCTACCTTTCCCCATGCCTTACTACCTTGATCACTTCGGTCACCATAGACGGTAGAATCGTCTGCATGACCTGGTGAACCTCTTCCACCACAGCCTCCTTTACTGAGGATCTCAGATTGGTGCTCTCGTCGCCTCCCTCCGGATGAGGGGTCTTTGGTTCTTCATGAACCACTTTCTCGACTCTGGGTCTCCCTCTCTTGGGTCACGGAACAACACCGTGACCTCCACCACGAGAGGCTTTCAAAGATCTACCACCAGCCATCTTCTAACACACTGTAAGATTCAAACACTAACGCGGTCATTCAAGGTAACACTCAGTTTATGTCAAGTATAGTAAGTCCCTAATTATAGTGGCCAGTTGTGATTAGCCACTTACTTTACTCTTCATACCCCAAGCGTCTCCTATCCTGACTTAATCAGTATCTAAATCTACATACAACACATAACCACATACCATGCGCACATAAACCGGTTAACATTACGAAAATACCTGATGGCACGCAGGTACTCAGATTCGCATCCCATTCCCATTCTGTCCCATTCTCAGTTTAAGTTAAGGTTTATTTTGAAAATTTACCCATTTCACTTAAACTTTGGCTCTGATACCAACTTGTAAGGCCCCATTCCTGGAGACCTCATAGTTGGTCATTCATTGCTCATAAAACATATAATTACATTTAAGTTTCATAAAGCATCGTAGTGGAACATTAAAATAACTTTTTCATTATAGATGCTTTTGCAAAATAATACAACATTTATAATACAATTTCGTTTGTTCGCATTACAATGCAAAAACATTGACAAAAGAATGCCATCCAAAAGAGCTGAGTAGCCGCCTCGTGCCATCCCCAGCAACGTTTACCTGCCAACTGAAAATGTATAAAAGTCAGCGTTGCTGAGTGAGTTCTAGTTTTATAAATAAAACATACTTTTCTTACGAAAACAGTTCATTACTTTCTTTCAAAATCATACTATACTTTTCATTCATCCGTGATCATACGTTATACGTACATACAGATAATATCATCATTATCTTCTTTAATCTTTCATGCTTTACTTTTTCTTTCTGGTAACCACAAACCATTCCCTGCTGTTCATGGTACTGGACCTAAGCCTATCATAGACCTTCTATAACGGTGCATCGCACCTCGTGGTCACAATACCTAGGGTAAGATTTAGGTTACTATGCAATATGTAATACCTTTATGTTCGTGGTTCTGGACCTAGGCCTATCATAGACCTTCTATAGCGGTGCATCGCGCCTTGTGATCACAATACCTAAGGTATGAATGTCTGTTTACTATGATATACCTTTCTGTTCGTGGTTCTGGACCTAGGCCTATCATAGACCTTCTATAACGGTGCATCGCACCTCGTGGTCACAGTACGTAAGTATGAATGTAGGTCTACCATTGCCATATGCAATACCTTTCTGTTCGTGGTTATGGACCTAGGCCTATCATAGACCTTCTATAACGGTGCATCGCACCTCGTGATCAAGTACCTAAGGTATGCAGCAATAGTTCTATGCAAATGGTCAATCACAAAGAAAGACCCTGATGTACATGCCATGCTTACAAGACTATCACTACTTTCATTATTCATTAATGCATGCATTCTTACTTCATGTTCCTCTTTCCTTTATCTTTCACTTTACATTACATAATACTTTCATTACATTCATTAGCATAACACGTAAGCCACAGGAAAGATAAACATACATCATCATAAGGAACATAACATATCATTCATACATCATCATGCAGGGCATCATGCATACATAACATACATCATGTATAACCATGCAACATCATCATCATCGTCATGCATAAGCATCAATACAATACATAACATGCCCATCATACCATCTATGACCCCAAAAGTCAACTTATATAGCCCCCGGGAATCTCCCAAGTCAAAGCCTACTTTACACATTTTCCCCAAAAATGAGAAAAATATTCTAAGTCCTTAGGCGCATGGGTACTATGCAGGCGCATGGACACTATGCAAGCGCATGGGGAACACTTAGGCGCATGGAAAACTTTCAGGCTCATGGGCACTATGCAGGCGCATGAACACTTAGGCGCATGAACCACTTGAGGGCATGGGCACTATTGGGGCGCATGGCCCTACACTTAGTCATCCGACTAATATTTCTAGGTGCATGGGCCACTGTTCAGGCACATGGGCTGTACTTAAACATTTCTAAGGCAATCTTAGGCGCATGGGCTACTGTTTAGGCGCATGGGCTACTGTTTAGGCGCATGGGCTACTGTTTAGGCGCATGGGCTACTGTTTAGGTGCATGGATTTCACTTAAATCCTTCTAAGGCATTATGAGCCTCACCCAGACGCATGAGCTTTTTGTAAAACATGATTCTAGGATGTTTTCAACCCTAATCCTCAAACTCATCTGTTCTAAGCTTAATATGGCTATTTTAAACATGAATCAACATACAACATGCACTATCCATACGAGTATTCACACATAAACTTTGCAAAATAGTTTTAATACGTTTTCAGCCCCAAAGATAGTTTAAAACATGTAAAAACCGGGGTCTAGAACTCACCTGATGCAACTTGGGTATCTCTTCCTTTCTAACCCGCTTGCAATGAGTTCAAACACCTAAAAACAACACCCAACACACACACCCGAGCACATACACAAAAACATAAGCACATAAGCACGCAACAAGGATAAAACCCGTCATAAACACATAATAACCACAAATTCTTACCTTGAATTCGTTCACTTCTTCTTCTTTTTTCTTCAGCCGAGAACTCCTTTGCTCTCTCTCTAAAACCGATGAAATGGTGATGTGAAATGAGGTTGGGCGGCCATGCCCACCGTTACACTAACTTTTACAAAATTTTGTCCTTTTGGACACTTTTAGTCCCTCCACTTGGACTTATTTGCCTTTCTTTCTTTTTATTTCTCATATCTTGTCTTCTAAAAATAACCGGGTGTTACATAAAGTAATTATTAAAATTAAAAGACATATATGCATTTATATACTAATTAGAGACATAATTTGTAATTTACAATAGAACTTTTCATTAACATTTTAGGTCCAAGGGAAGTGTGGGTCTTGGCTGGCCACCCACCCGACTATCCTTAGGGCCAACCTTAATTATATAGTAACTTGGAAAATAGGTATAACATCTTCTCATCTCCATAGCTCTCTACAAAGAATGCTAAATTGTTGCAAGTCTACTCATATGAAAACTCGTTATTTTCCTTGCTTATCCTGAGTGATATACCCAAAAGTGTTGTCTTGTGGATTTAAGCGAGAATTATAGTATTTGAAGTTTAAGAAAAACAATCACACAAGGTCTATTTAACTTAATTTCATATTCAACTTTTTAAAAATTTCTAGAGCCATAAAGCATTTCACACATTAACGTAGCTAAGTGCTAGTACGAAAGTCATAGTGTGTGTATATGTATATGCATATGCATATATGTATATGTAATATGCATATGTATATGCATATGCATATGTATATGTCTATGTGTACATATATATACATGCACACATGCATCATCAACTAATTACCTAGGTGAGACCATGCATCATACAAACTTAGTCACCCGGGGAAGTTTATCACAAGTAGTACAACATGTTCCTCATCATGAGGGGAAAAGTTAGAACGTCTATCTAGGTTACTTTCATCGTCTCATTAGAACATTACTTGTTTTCACAATGATAGTTGATCATAAGGAGTAAGCCTTTCTTATGATGATTAGACTAATGGTATTTTTTTTACAGAAACATAGTTCGTCCTACATGTTTTATATTCACCCATGGATCATTAGTAGAGATTTGATGCTTGATGGATTCTTGCTCAACAAATACAAATAAGGGTATATAAACTATTTTAGGGTCCAAGTAACATTCTAATTTAAGATATTTTCATAGAGAAAATGTAACAATACAACCATGTGCTTCTACATCAGTTTGAACGGATAAAAGAATTAAATAGTTTAAAATTGATGAAATAAAAAAGTTATATATATAAATTTACACACAAAATATATATACAAGATGGACTTTATGTTTTAACTTTACTTTATGTTAGTCGTTGATAAAAATTGATCTACTTCTAATAAATTAATAAAATGTCAATCTTTTTCATTTTTTTCGAGTGACAATTTGCATCTAAGCAATTATCTAAGAACTAGTAAAAAGAAACCCGCGCGTTGCAGCGGGAGCGTTAAGATTTGTAAGGCTCGATTCCGATAATTTGTACATTAGTATTTAATCTACAAACAAAATTTACGGTCGTCAATAAAATAAGCTCGTCATATGATTTCACTAGTTTAATATTAATAATTATAAAGTTTTAATTTTTCATTGTGAAATGCTATTTTTATATATGTTTAGATTTGATATTTATGTAGACGTGAATTTATTAAGATTTGTAAGGCTCGATTTCAACAATTTGTACATTAGTATTTAATCTGCAAACAAAATTCACGTCGAAACATCAATTAAATAAGCATGTCGTATGATTTCACTAGATTAATGTTAAATGTGTATGAAGTTTGAGTTTTGTCATTATGAAATGCTATGTTTATATACGCTTAGATTCAATATGAATGTAAACGTAACTACTCTATAATTTAAAATATATAAATATTTATAGTTTTAATATACCTTTTTTTATATATTATGTTAATTTTTAAATGAAATCCTTCATTTTATTATATTAATGTATAAAATAAAATAAAAGATGATATCATGCATGATGGCACTAAACTCAATGTAAGAAAAATTATTGTCCGGAAGTGGGTTTTGAATTTGCAAAAACAAATATCAACAACAGAGCACAAACCATTCCATCTGAGGATCTTCTTATTTTCTATACTCAAATCTAATTATTTAACACAAACTAAATTTTGTAATAAAAAACTAATTGTTTCACTGTAGACACCGAATTATGTTTTTATATATGTATATAATTTAACTTGAAATACTTCCTTTTATCAAAGCAACCATTTCATAACATTAACCTAAACCTATATGCTCTCTCCAAAAAAAAATGCTAAATCGTTGGCAAGACCGCTCGTATTAAAAGTTCATAAAACTACAAAGAATGCTAATTTGAATTATCTTTTGATACAAAATTGCTAAATCTTATAGCATAGTTTCCACAAATCTATCTGCATAAAAAATCAGTTAACTGAACTAACCAGCTTTTGTGATTGAAATTGTAACCGCTTAACAACCGATGTGATAAAAGCCGGTTCCTAACCGATCCTAACCCTCAGTTTCAAATAGGGGTATTAACACTTCAAACCAGTTAGTAACCAGGAAAAAAACCAATTTTTTATAACCTTCTTAAAATCGTTTAATTGGTAACGTTTAAGAGAAGGCAGTTAAAGTAGCTGTAAGCAACAGTTATATGGCCTTATTTTTAATTTCTGACCGTTCTTTTTTACTTATTTACCCTCACATATTAGTACAAATAGGTGGTGTGCGTATTGATTTGATCATAACACTCAAAAACACTCTCTATTCTATCTAAAAAACAAATACACATTTTCAAGTTAGGGTAAGTTCAAATATATGCTATAGACATAAACTTCAATCGAGCAGTACTACATGTACTTGAACTTATCTTCGATTTGATAATGTACACATCAAAAAACGACCATGACCCGACGATTACAAAATGTATATATGCATCTCCAATTTTATATGTTTTTCTATGATAAACCAATGTTTGTAACTTCTAATTTTAACAAAATTAATAAAATATGAAGTTTATTGAGTTTATAATATATAATTGGTGTTAAAAACCAGTTCTTTTTGCTCAAAATAGCCAGTTCAGTTATCAACCAAAGTCATTTTTTTAATTATCTGAATTAGTGATTTGTGTGCCTCTGGTCCCAACTAGACTTGCATAAAAAAACCGGGTACGGATCCGACCCGGACCCGGGTCAGGGTACAACCCGGTACCGGGTGTACCCGGTTCGTACCCGGAATAAACCAGCGGTTTCAACCTGGTTTGGGTTTTTTTTGAATTTCTAAAACCTGACCCTATCCGGACCCGACCCGGTCTAAACCCGAAGTGAACCCGGTATTGGACCTGATATTAAACCCGGTATTGGACATAAAAAAAGAAAAGAAAACTAGAAAAAATAAAGTAAACCCGGTATCGGACCCGGATCCGGGCCCGACCCGACCCGGGTATGGCGGGTAAGGTTTTTCCGCAAGTGAACCCGACCGGGTTCGTATCCGGATTCACCAATACCCGGGTACAAACCCGACTGGACTGAACCCGGTTCCGGATCCGACCCAAAACCCGGTTTGTGCATGACTAGTCCCAACTCACAAGTCACAACCCATTTAACAAGCTGGATGCTAAAAGTTGACTTGTACTTTAACGTGTGGGCAAGAAAGCTAAACTAAACTAGGCTAAATAAGCAAGATGAATCATAATGGGCCTAAATAGCAGAAATTAGACTTGCACAAAAAAACCGGGTACGAACCCAAGGTCCGGGTACAACCCGGAACCGGGTGTACCCGGAAAAAACTGGCAGGTTGTACCCGGTGGGGGTTTTTTAGATTTTCCCGGACCCGGCCGTACCCGGACCCGACCCGGTTGAACCCGGGTACAACCCGTTTCGACCGTTTTTTTTAAACTAGTCGTTTATAACGGCTATATAGCCGTTGGGGACCATTTGCGACAGTTTTTTTGTTGTTTTTTGCCCCTTAAATTAGTATAAATAGGTGTGGGTTGATATGGTTAGGTACCCAATCTTTAAACACAAAAAAACATACGTAAAAACGCAAAAAAATACTCTCGTTTACTCTCAAATCTCAATATGGCTCACTTTCAATCTTCCGTTGGTTAAGGTTCATCCAACTCTCCAACCGTCGTTCATGTTCTTGAACATAATCGTAACATGGATGTTTGGTGCAATTGGGGTATGGTTGAGTTGGGTGACGGATCTGTAAAGGCTCGTTGCAAGTTTTATGGAGCTTTGCTTGCTAAAGATTCTAACACGACTTTAAACAAACACATTAGCAAGAAGTTTTGTAAGTCGTTGAAAAATAATCCGGATTCGCAACAAACACAATTGAGTGGAGACGGTGGAATATTTAATTATAACGTTAATGAGGTTCGAGATTGAATGGCGAAGTTCGTGATTCAAGAAGCTTTGCCTTTCAATCACTTCGACAACCCTTGGTTAACCAACTTAATTCTAGAGACGCTTCAACCTAGTTACACTCACGTAAGTCGTACTACACTTAGACGTTATTATTTAAAATTATGGAAGCAAGCAAAAAATGATTTAATTGTATTATTTGAAAATATAAATATAGGTATAAACTTAACTAGTGACGTTTGGTCGGTGCCGTACGGTTTGAAGTAGTTGATTTTTCCTGTTTGGTGTTACTCTAGTAATCTGTTGTATGCTAACCAAATAACCAAACAAAAAAGAATGTTTATGTTTTATCAATTGTTGATGCATGATAACAAAAAGACTACATCAAACAAATGGGTCTGAGGCAGCGGTCAAATTCATAAGAGCTCCTACGTTGTCGTTTTCTGTATTTTGATCTAATAATTGTTGCTGTTAGAGAAGTTAAAACTAACATAAAGGAAGATTTCTATTGTGACCCTAGTTAGAGAAGTAACCATTAATATAAATCCTGTTATCATGGATGCATATACACGCTATACATAATGATTCTATGGAAAACCTTTATCTTATATTAAACATTAGGAAATCTAACGCACAAGGTTAAGTGGGTCACGACCTAAGGTTAAGTCGGGCCGCGATGATCAAATTCGAAGGTAATTGCGTTTTTACCGTACCAAGTACAAGTCATAATAGCATTGATTGTTTCAACATATAATCATGTTGGGACCAAAAGAAAAGGAGCTCTACCCACAAAAACATGATGATATTAGTAGGTTGATTGATTATTAGACAATATATATTATGATGGGTGGGTGGAGCATGGGGTATGGTGGGGTATGATGGGATATGATGGTGGTTTAGTTGATATTATTTGGCTCTATCTTGGATGATATCAAACCCCATCTCACTTGGGTCAGTTGCTTGCACTTCATAGTGAATGCCATCCAACACTCTTCTTAATCCATCTTTTGATGTTGCATACAACATTTTTGCTCTTATTTTTGATGCACTAGGAGCCCTACAAAACAATTATGATAAACGATTAACCATATGCAATTATGATAATAAAATTCTTTCATATGAATATTATAATAATAATAATAATAATAATATAATAATATAATAATATAATAATAATAATAATAATAAATAATAATAATAATAATAATAATAATATATTGATTGTGGAAAAACAATAGAAATATAATTGTAATCATGCCATTCAATTAACTATGTGATCCAATATGATCATTGTCACTTTTTGCAATAAAGTCAATTGTCTTTTTTCTTCTATTCATACGTTTCCACTACTTTATCTAAAGTAAAAATAATAATATTTTTCCTTTTTAACATAATTGATATATTTTTGTGATTATCTTTAAGATACAATAACACTACACATGAAGAGTACTTAGTATTCATTAAATTGATTTTGTTTATAAGTTGTTTCACTGTACTTTTATCAGCACTAAGTTGATTTTAATTTATTTAAGTTAGTCACTAGAACTTTTTTTTCATCTACGTAGAGATCACATGAGTTATTTCAATCCCATCACTAATTCTCCCTAAACCAATGAAATGCCATCATTCTCCACAGCAAAATCTACAAATTATAAAGCATAATATAGAATGTGTGTGGGTATGCTTGGTGGTGGACATTACACACTTCTATAAATTGGGCGAGGGCGGGGGATGAAATTATATTTTTTGGAGGGGGTGAGCTTGTTATATATATAAAAAAAATTACATTACCTGGTTAATATTTTAAATTATCGGATTAAAAATTAAAACTACTGACAAAAATTTAAGAGGCCTCAGCTCTTGGGTATGTTTGAGAACCACAAGCGGCACTAGAGTCACTCAATTTGCTCTACCATGCCGTCTCTAAGGGTGGTGGAGCGGTTTTTCATCGGTTACCATAAGATCATATTAGCATTATTCCCTTATCAGTCGTTTCACTCTCTGTCCGTAAAATATTTGTGTATATTATTTAAAGAGTATTCCAGATCCAGTTTAAAAGACGACTTATTTATATTTCCATATTTAAGTATATTCTTCGCATTTGGTTAGTGGATTGATGTAAATCCCGTCAACCAACCACCTAATTTAGTAATAGACCAAAATCAATAATACTTCCCAATACTTTTCTTAAAATTTCTTCTTATATGTTTTAATTTTAGATATCAATACATGTTAAGTAATATGTGCTAATGTTATACAGTCTCATAAATTTGGCTTTAACCCAACCCTGCCAAAAGTTGCACGTTTTAAACGTTCATAAGCTTAAATGGTACATATAAATTTTTACTATTGTTTGGTATAAATTTCTTTTTCTATGTACATGAAGTTACATGTTTGATGTTGGAACTCGTAAATTTTATATAACACCCTTTTATATATCTCTTTTTTAAACTTATGTCAATTTTCTTAAACCATGCTTTAATAATATTGTACATTAATTTTATACAAAAGAACTACGTTTTAATACAAAAGATAATTTACAACACATGAAGTTCTGTTTATAAAAGAAATAGATATAGAATAATAAACAGATTCATGCAACATGAAGTTTTCTCTTATCATTATCAGTAATCATAAACCAGAATATATAATTTCATTAATCATAACCTCATCCTATAATTAATCGTCCATTTCAAGTTTTTACAAACTAAGCATAGTGAATACTAATCTTTTCTTTTACGATAAACGAATTACTCAAACAACATTTGTGTTTGCACTTTTCAAAGATTTTATTCTTGATCTCTTAGAGAGAAAAAACATACGACCATCGGAATTTCTGTTGGGTACAACATTACTTTATATTAATTACTATATTGGTAAAATTTCAACTTTAGATTAAGCATTTCGTCAATTAGTTATATTATAATCACTATGACACATATATTCACTGAAAAAGGTAAATTAATCAAAAGAACACTAACCATGTTTGTTTGTTAAAGTTTAAACGAACAAATTCAAACATTTAAATCAGTGGAATTCTTGTTTTTATTCTATTGTGAAAATAAGAGTTTGTGCATGTTAGTTTGTGTCACTTCATTGAAGACGGTAAACATACACAAAGCAAACCTAAAAAACTAAACATGAAAATGTAGCCTATAAAAATGTAATTTAAAATAATATTCATGTTTTTAGATGTTAACTCATTCGTGTTTGTTTATTCGAGTGTAACTCATATAGTAAATATATTTCATATATATAAAGAAAATTTTCAATATAAATATAGACATAAAACACATACGTATATATAACACACAAGAATGAATGTAAATAGAACATATAAATAAAGCATAACGAGTAGCTAGGTTATCATATATTCATTTGTTTATTTAACTAAACGAGCTTAAATCTTAATCTTATTTATTTATTTCAGTAATAAAATAGATGTCAATGAACGCTTCACATCAATGATAATGAATATCCAAAAAAATCACATCGGTCTAGCAATGCGTGGAATAAACATTTTATTTTTAGTTAGGATTATCATATATGTCATATATACTTTGGTCGAATGTATGTTAGGAGTAGCAGAAGATGGTACATTGTTAATTTAATATATATACTTTTCATATACAAATTTTAAATAATTATAAGAAAATATTATATACTAATTTCTTAATTGTGTACAAAAATATTAATAGTATAAAAATAAATAATAAATAAATAAATATATATATATATATATATATATATATATATATATATATATTATATATATATATATATATAATGTTGATTCATGTTAGATTATTTTCAAAGCCTTAATAAAACAAGCCATGTTATATATAGTTCTTTGTATAATCTAAAAAGAGAACATAAAAATTAACTTTTTTACACTTAATGAGATACGATTATGGCCTTATGGCCGGTCTACTGATATAAATAATTGTCAATCTCAGATAATATAGTTTTAAATCTTTTCAAATGTAGGATTATATGGTATTTAAGTTCATAAAAAATTGTTAAAAAACATATAACAAGATCCAGATTATATTAATTATAAATAAAGTAACCATAACCTACATTTAAAAATAAAAAAAATAACATTTTATATACAACAATCCCAAATACAAATGAGAAATTTTGTTAATTTATTAATTTGTTATATTTCTATTTAATGGAAAGTAACCATTTTTGGTAGATTGTTGCGAAAAACATTTTTCGATAAAATTAATGTAGACAAACAAAAGGATTGAATAACTGTTACAAAAATAATTTGCTCTAATTTGTGTTATTAGCATTGGTGTGTTACTAATTTACAAATTACAACAATTATGGCCCTTTTAAGAAATACGTTAATAGTCTTAGATCGAATACTTGTTCATATCTTAAAACTGTAATTAATGCAGAAGAATAATAATAGAACATGTAGAGATGGGTTAATTATTACTAACCATGCAATAAAGAAAATCTTGCTTTTCCGGCAATTGTCAACGGTGACGAAGTCAAAATCAAAGACAGCATAACGACAGTCATCCTCGGCAATGAGGCAGTGAGATCGGAGTATCCTTCTCCGGCACCACCAACTTTATCAACAGTCACCAGCTTCGACTTCTCATCGATTTTAAACACTATATACCGGTGAACCTTCTTCCATTTCATCGCCATGAACGAATTCTTGCATTCATCCGCCACCCACATACCCGTAGTCGCCTACAACCACCGTAGTTCCACCATTGATTAGTGGATCATACTTTGTTGTAAAAAATTAAATCATTTTCACTCACACAAACAAACAAACAAACAAACAAACAAACATAGTATATCGCGCTCATAGTCCGACTACGTATAAGTTCTAGGAGGCCAGATAGGATGAATAGAGTAATACCATCTTGAAAGCCATAGCCATGGTGAAAGAATGTTATGATCGGTCGTCGGTGACGGTGGTGGAGAGGGAAGCGTGTGATTTATGGTGGTGTTGGTGTGAGAAAATATGTGCGGTGAAGGTTGGATTATGGCGTGTGGTTTAAGATTTGTGAATATTTAGGTGTTTATATAAAAGTTACTTTGTTAAAATGCCACTGTGGTTGAAGTTTATTACAACTTTGCTCAAACTCTATAGTCTAGGGTGTAATAATAATATTATTTTATTTTGTTTGCTTCGTGACCGAGGTGTATCTTTATGAAAGTTTTTAAAGATACGACTTTATCTTGTTTAAAACACTTTTCGTCCCTTCTTTAAAATCTAACTTTTAATGTTGGTTTTAAACTTAGTTAAATTATTATGATTTATTGAGTTTGTTAGTGATATTATAATGATTATAATTATAATTAAGTTTGTATATTGTTCTTGGAAAAAGTACGAGGATAGGAATACGATCAATACAGAATTTTTATTTGAAGTCAACTATCTTAGAAGACAATAATCATGCATTGTTAGCTGATAAGTCAATCTATCATATTGTTAAGTTGTTGTGGAAATTCTTCAACGGAAGAGATGTCTAAATGAATAACAAGATTAATTTGATCATTAGTGTGGATTATTGTTCAGACTATTAGTTAACTCTGCTAGAATGATAATGTTTATATGTAAAATCCGACAATTGTTTCACAAACCAGGTAAAAGTCTCATCTAAAAACATCATGAAATAAAAGCAAGAAAAGCTAAGAGTGTCTGTTGTGGAGCGCGAGCCATGTGTTTGCCGATCTAGTCGCGAACACCGCAACAAGATGGCACTAGAGGAGGCGCAATTGGAGGGGGGGGGGGAGTTTTATATTTTATTCTATAAATACTATCTCACGCCTTATAAAAAAATTCACAACAATGTCGGATAATTGGGATGGTTCCTATTTATTTTATATTCTTCCTCTTTTAAGTTTTTTTAAGAATCATTTCCACTAAAAATGTCGGATAATTGGGATGGTTCGTTTCACCAAAGTTTTGATCTCATGAACGACGAGGTTTTTATAAACTTTTATATTTTCCCCGGCATCAAACAAAGTTTTATGGAAAAAAAGAAGGACCGTATTCGGAGGAAATTGAAAGAAGAAGATTAGTAAGATTATTTTTTATTTATTATATGTATACATTATTTTATTTTTTATGTTTTTAATGAATTTTATTTTATTATAATGTTTGATTTTATATCATTGTTTTACATTTTAAAAATAATTAAATAAATTAAGTAATCCGTTAGAGACTCTGAACACTTAATCAACAACAGTGTTAGGATATTTAACCAGATAATCTATCAAGTATCCAGTATGCATCACATAAAGTAATATTAAAATATAACTTGAGTTTGAGGTCTATCAAACAACATATAGCCTAATAATACGATAACAAAAACAAACAACAAAATAAGTAACATTTAACACATCCTTTTATTTTTAAACCAAATATCCGGATATACTAAATAAACTTCAAGATAATCAATAATTTATTAAAAATATTCCAAGAAATCTTGAATCCAATATTCTTGTTACATATACCAGTCTTTTATAACAAAGAATAGTGTGCTTCTTAGATTAGAATACTCATTGTTGGAACAGTTTTGTGGTCTCGGTTTTATTGTATAATTATTAAGATTGTTTTCCTTCTCATGTATTCCCTTTGTAATAGGTTGTGTTGAATAAAAAAAAAGCTGGTGCAACCAAAACGAAATTACTTAGACAAATTTTGGTGCTGCTTACATAGGCTTTCGAAGCCAAGTGTGGAACTTCCGAAGGAAGTAAAGCTCTTCCGAAGACGGTAAAAGTTCCACTTCCGAAGGCAAAGCTCTACTTCTGAAGATAAAGTATTCACTTCCGAAGATAAAGTCTCAAACCAAAAAATCAGAAGACTACTTCCGAAGTATGAAGAAAGAAGAAGTTCTCAAGCCTCGGAAGAAGCAGCCTCTTCCGAAGTATAAGTGGCTTCAGAAGTACTTGTTCTTCCGAAGCCATTTAACCTTCGGAAGACACTGCTATGAACCAGTGGACATAAGTATGGTCTTTGACACTCCGCTACAGACCTCTGATACTGCATGGCGTTTTCTCAAAGAGCCACGTAGTTGACCATACTTTATTCCACTGTACAAGTTACCAACTTTAGTTGGTGACAAAAAGTAAGTCAGGGACATGTCCTGACTACCATATCTCAGATAAAGTCTTATCTAAGTACCTTAAACTATAGCTTTGTAGTATTTGCTTTAGTTAGAGGATTCTAGCTGGTATCAAAGTATATCCGGCTGTAGGTAGTATTATATATAGTCTCTCATTGTAACTCATAAGAACATGCTTGTAAGAGTTTTGTAATATTTTGAGTTGAGAAGCAATATGTGCAAGTACCTTGAAAATTACTTCTTGTGTTATTACTTATTATATTGTTATCAACTCTTAAAGATTCTGCTTTCATCGAGAGTGTTGGTTAAGTGAGTTTGAGAGAAAACCAAGTGTTTAGTAACAAATACCGATCCTGCAATTGGTATTAGAGCTCTTTAGGCTCTTGATTGTGTGCTCTAACCATCCAAATCAACCTATTTTCCACTCCTCCTTACAACTCTCATAAAATGGCTCTTAACAAATCCGAAGTAGAGATGGGAACCATGACCAAAGCTCGCATCATTACTCCTGAAAACTTCAGGTCTTGGAGCAGAAGAATGGAAGGCTTCATCAGATACCAAGAAAGCAAAATGTGGAACTCCATTGTCAACGGCCCGTATAAACCAAAGTGGCATCACCTGGTGGAAACGGTTCCATGATAGAAAAGACTGTTGAAGATTATTCTGACGAGGACCAAAAGAAAATGGACATCGACAACACTGTTATGACTATTCTGATGACTGCAATACCCAACTCTATCATGGTGGGGTTTGAGCATTGTAAGTCTGCTAAAGAATTGTTTGATTCACTTGCTCAGATGTATCAAGCTCCAACGACTTCAAGAAGGACTCACTGAAGCAGCAGTTCGAGAACTTCACTTATATTGCTGGAGAGACTCTCAGCCAGTGTAGGACCTAGTATTTGAACGAAATACCGAATGATTAACGTGTAAACCAAACCAAATAGTGCGGAATCCTATTTGATTGGCGATCCAATCAGTGAGAATGCATGTAGAATCAATAAAGTATTGAATCAAACGTTAAGAATCTATTAGGAATCGATCTATAGCGTTCTACGAACTTGGAGTATCAACTTGGAGGCTTCTGGACGGCTAGGGTACGTCTAGAGTCGAAATAGAATGAAAGCTCTCTTTTTTCCACGAATTGGTTGTATTTATAGGTTAGTACTGTTCATTCGTGCGACTGAACCATTAGTATGGTTCAGTCGTGCGATTGAACCATGCGGTTGATTCATCCGCACGACTGAGTGTTTAATCGTGCGACTAAGCCAATCTTATGTTACAATCATACGACTGATCCAGTCTCCTGGTTCAGTCGTGCGCCTGAGTCATTCGTATGAATTTATTCATGCGTATGGTCCATTTGCATGGGCCATTCGTATGAGAACTTCATTTTGTTAAGTTTGAATGTATTAATTAATATAACATTATGTGTACCAATTCAAAAAACCATAAACCTAATTAACCAATTTAACATCGACTCATTAATGAAATATTAAACATTATAATAACAAACAATCAATATCATTTCATTAATCATTCCAAATATTATATCAGAATCAGACAAACAAGATCTATTACATTCATATCATGATCTAGGGTCATACGTGTATCAACAAACTCCCCCTTGGACCTAGATCTCTCTAATGTCTTGTTTTCTTCATTACCTCCTCATACTTCTTGTACTTATCCTCTTTTGTGACTCCTGCATGAATCTCAAATGCAAAACAGAGTCTTATGACATTCTGGAACTAGAGGGCTTGTACTATATCCTGCGTATCATAGAACAGTGGCCACTTGTATAGAGTGTAAACATCATTAGCTGACAAGTTGGTAAGCCACATTGGGTCAAATACCTGATAGTATCCATTTGGCCCTCTTTGTTTAGGATTATGACCGCTTCTCCTGCCCTCCAATCGTAGTACCACCACTTAAAGTGTGGAGTGAAGTCCTGTGGCATTTCCCTGAGTGGGATTCTTGACATCGTGCGCGGAGGACTCCACTTCAACACTGTCTTTGGCTTTCCAGTAATGGCATTAACTTCAGACCTTCTGATGTACCTTGTAGGCTGTTGGGGTCTGAAGTTAACCCACCTGGTGTGGTACTCCTTCCTTAGGCAGCCTCAAACCAGCCTGACATCTTTCTCAGATCAGCATACAACAACTTCAGTTTGGCCAGCTGGTTGAGCTTAAAACCTGGTAGAGTCTTTAGATCATGTGGAAATCTAAAGTACTCTATGCCCTTCTCTCTCTTAACTGCATAGACGTTTAGGTCCTCAAAATATCCCCATGCTATAATCCTGCCTGACACCTTAAGATGTTTCTTGACTCTGTAGAGTTTGGTATAGGCGTCCTGGTTAGGTGCAGCGCGTTGGGCTCTAACTTCTTCAAAACAGGCAGCCCACTCAGCCTTTCGGATATCAACATCATCATTTGAGGCTTGGGCGGTTCCCTCTGTCTTCTCTGACTCCTGCTCCATTTTCTAACACCTCAAACGTATCACTGATAAGGGATTTACCTAGATTGGGGACCATATTTCCCTCATTGTCAGCATACTGAGGGTAGTGATCTGCAGTGACATCTTCTATCTCTATTTCATCAACGTCGTTGAGCTCTTCGTCACTTGTCGAGTCGCACATTGGAGCATCCTTCACAATCTCATCGGGATTTAGCTTGAAGATCTTAGCTAGTTGCTCATTAGATAGATTGTGAATTATTTCCCCTTCTTCAGGGGTATAACTCACCGACCTTCTGACGATCCCTTGCAGATCAAGTATCATAGTTAGCTGAGTCTTAATCTGCTGAAGGGGAGCAACATCAAACTCATCCCTCTGATAGTTTGGATCTGTTTGATTTAAACATGTAACACATCAACCAGTAGTTAATAATCAAAACAGAAATGCATTAATATTTAATATAAACATCGAATACATAAGTTTAAATACATGATTCAAATACAAAAGTAATCAAATATATAGACATCTAATCATTACTTTTCTCTTGGATCACTAGATCATCGCTTGGTGGAGCAGAGGAGGAAGCTTGTTGGTCTTGTTTCTTCTTGGATCTCCTATCCTGACCTTGAGTAGAGGCAGATGCAGTTGCATCCCCTCCTTCTTCATCATCATCCTCATTCCTCTCCTCTGTCCTCTCGTCATCAGTCCCCTCATCATCCTCAGTCTCATCATCATCATCTCATCATCATCCTTATCATTATCATCACCATCGTCATCCTTATCATCATCATCACCATCATTACCATCTCCTTCTTTAATCTTTAGAGGCTCATCTTTAGATCCCTTAAGCTTGAGCATGATGGTTTTCTTAGCATTCTCCAACTCCTTAATCTTCTTAGCAGATGTGACTCTATGCTCTTGGAGTTGGGCGATCTCGTGGCTCTGAGCAGCCATTTGCTGGGCCTGCTCCTCGATCAGCTGAGCCTGCTCCGAGATCTGGTGTGACTGCGCAGCAATGAGATCTGCAAGTTGACGGATCTGCGTAGTCTTCTCTTCATCAACAGCTAACAGACGCATCACCATCTGGTTCAGTGCAGAAAGCTGTTCATCTACCCCAATTGGAGGTAGAGGAGATCCATATATATGTGCGAGATGGGATGAGGGTCCTGCTTGGTGGCTAGTGGTGGTGGTGGTGGCTGTGGTGAAGATGGGGTTGGGTCTGTGAGATAGTGGAGGTGATGTTGAAGTCAAAGATCTGGAGGTGGTTGGAATATGTATAGTGGTGGGAGGTGTGGTGGTGGTTGGCATATGTACAGTGGTGGGAGGTGTGGTGGTGGTTGGCATATGTATAATGGTGGGAGGTGTGGTGGTGGTAGGCATATGTACAGTGGTGGGAGGTGTGCTGGTGGTAGTGGTAGCTATGGTGGTGACGAAGGTGAGTCTTCTCTTCTTCTTCTTCTTCTTCTGGCCGTGGGGTTGAGCCATCCGTTTCTTCCTCGATCCAGTCGAGGTGGATGCTCCCCCTAGAACACGGCTAGCTGACTCAGGGGCATAGCTGGGATCTGCAGTCGTCTCTCCCGTATCCCTGGGGCGTTCACCAACCGCCCGGAGTCCATACTCTGTGGGAACAACCTTGCTTCCCATAGTCCTCGTCAAGGGCTCCTCATCCGACTCTTCTTCCTCCTCACCAGGTATGAAGTCCTGGTGAAAACCTGCTGACTCAGCTATGTCGCCTGTTAGGGCAGATATCGGGGGTATAACATCTGAAGCTGTGCCCCTCGATGGAATAGGCATATCATCCCCAGCATCCCCACTGTCATCATCTTCTGAATCATGCTCTGGGAGCAATAGCCTCTCATCGTCTGAATCACTGTCGTCATGACGCCACTTGCGTCTACCTGGTGCCACATATCTTTCCTTGGCCCGATGGCCGATCAACCTCTTTACCTGGGACTTTACCTGCTTGCCCCGATACACTCTCATACGACCCAAAGTCGTGTCATCCATAATCTCTAGGGCAAAAGCCCTCCTTTCCCTTGGCCTCCAGATTCTCCACCAGATATGAGAAGATCATGCTCGAGAAGCTGAAAGGGTGGTTCAGCACCAGTGCCACATAGGCATTCTGAATCTGGTCTGACAGGTCATCAAACCCACCCCTCCGAGAAGCAATACACTTCAAGATCACATGCGCCAAGTACTTATACTGGGGACACAGGTTGCTCTTGTTGAGCACACCTGAGTTGATGTCCCCAGCGTACTTAATCCTGAGGAAGCAACCTCTGACTGTAATGGATGTAGTCTGGTGGGGTGATCAGTATCGTCCCCAAAATCAAGTACTCTCTGGATGTCAGTTGCTGTAATCTCAATATCATGACCATGAATGGAGCTCCGTATGCTGTTCGGCTCACGTGAACGATCTACGGAGGCATTTTCCCAGAAAGCCTGATGTAATGACCTGTAAGGTGTACACGGTGTGGATATGGCTTTATGTATCCAAGAATGTCAAAGGAACGCAATGATCTCTATAAACTCGGCCCCATTCCGAGTCATATGGCCCAGTCAGTCGCATTCAGTTGGCCGACTGAGTCTCAGTCGGTCGACTGACTCATTCGTGCGATTTCATTCGCACCTTCAGTTAACCGACTGAGTCTCAGTCGGTCGACTGAGTCTCAGTCGGTCGACTGAGTCTCAGTCGGTCGACTGACTCATTCGCACCCTTTCATTCGGTCGAATGGATCATTCTGATAAGCCATTCGGGTGAATGGCTCAATCTCATGTCCAGTCGTGTGAATGGGGTCCATTCGCATGGTTGGTCCATACTTATGATCCATCGTGCGAATGGTTACACTTATGAACATTTAGCACTTAAACCCTTTTTACCTGTTGAAATTAACATTATGAGCATTTGATCATCTTAGACATGATCATTTTAACTTGAAAATTTTTGATCACCTCAGGCGTGATCCTTTTAAACAATTTAGTCACCTCAGACATGACCCTTTTAAACTTTGAAAACACATGTGGCCATCTTAGACATGACCCTTTTAGGTGAATTAAACCCTTACTGAATTTCATGATATAGTCCGATGAACAAACAAACTAAAATGACTAACTAACTAGAAACTTTAAATTTTTGATCACCTCAGGCGTGATCCTTTTAACAATTTGAGCGGTCTACGGGTATTTTTACAAGAAGAGACTATTCTTAGAGCTTTCAAAGAGAAGCCAATCCTCAGGTCATGTCATCGCACAACAGAGAGGCGGAAAACAACAATGAATTCTAGAATATCTAAGTTATGCTTATCCTCAGGTCAGTGCCATCGCACAGCAGAGAGGCACACAAGCTATCTTCTTGTTAGAGCAGCTAAATTTTCTTTTGCATAGAATGCACCACAACACATGTCATTAGCTTGATAGCATTTGTCTTTCATTTTTTTCCATGCTTTGCTCTATTTATGGTCATCCGCACACATTTGTGGTGTTTACATGCTCATTACCCCTTATTGAATATTGTTGATTGTGTTAACCATGATAAGATGGCAGCCCACAGTCAGTTGAACAACTTAGTTTGATCTTGAGATCACCAGTCAGGTCTAATGATCTATTGTGTTGAATTTACCAACATATCATTTGTGGTCTAGCAACCTCTAGGTCTACTTTCTTTGTGTTACCTTAGTAGTTACCAGTTTTTTATCATCTTCCCTTTTATATTGCTTAGCCTACACAGACTTATACTTTGAATTTTACATATTTTCTAAATTAAAAATTTTAAAGTCCCTTTTGATTTGTTCCTGTGTACTATCATTTTCCAAAAGGTTTGAATCGGTATCACAGATAGGATCTACCTTATATCAACTATCCACTCCTTCTCCCTCGTTTTTTTAATGTTACTAGCTGACCTACTCTCCCCCTAAAAGTCTAAAATCATACTAGATTTAATTATTTTGGGATTTTAACAGACATCTAAATAACATGACTTTAATTTAATAAGGAAAAATGAAATAGGAAAATATAACTACAATGCATCGGACTACACATGATCATTATCAGGAATAACATCACTTTTCTTTTTAACGCTGTTGACCTCTAACAGATATAGAAAACGTGGTTTATCAAAGGCTTTTGTATAGAGGTCAGCGCATTGAAAGTCAGTATTAATTTTTACCACATCGATTAAGTTCTTTTCAAAACAGTCTCTTATGAAATGGTATTTAATACCGATGTGTTTGGTTTTTGGATGTTGTACCGGATTTTTAGTTACTGCAATTGCAGCAGAGTTATCAACAAAGATAGAGTAGAAAAAAACATTAAACCTTAATCCCGCATTTACTGTTGAATCCAGATGATTTGTGAACAGCAACTTGCAGCAGCAACATGTTCGGCTTCACAGGTTGACAATGCAACCGAGGTCTACTTCTTACACTGCTAGGTAACTAATCTCCTCCCAAAGAATTGACACCCTGCTGATGTAGACTTGTAGTTCATCTTGCAGCCCCCGTAATCCGAGTCACTATACGCCGTGAGCTCAAAGTCATCATCATGAGGATACCACAACCAAGTGTGGGTGTACCCTTCAGATAACGAAATATCCTTTTGACCCCAATCGGATGGTTAACCTTAGGCTTAGCCTGATATCTAGAACATAAACATGTAGCATACATGATATCAGGTCTTGAGGCAGTGAGATACATGAGGGATCGAATCATTCCTCGGTACATTGTGGCATCTATCAGATCTCCATTTTCGTCAGGTGCTATATCATGATTTGTAGCTAGTGGAGTCCCAGCAGCAGAAGCATTCTCCATGTCAAACCGACTGAGAATGTCTCCGCATACTTGGTCTGATGTAGAAAGATCCCATTTGGTGTCTGATCCACCTGTAACCCAAGAAGAATTTCATCTCCCCCATAGCACTCATCTCAAACTCTTTCATAACTAACTGCTTCAAACTCTTTGCATAATTCTTCGTTTTTGAACCGAAGATTATGTCATCGACATAGATTTGTACTAGCAGTAGGTCTCCATCTTTTTCTTTGATGAACAGTGTGCAGTCAATGACTCTCCTGCGAAAGCCGTGTTTCACAAGATGAGTTGTGAGAGTTCTCATACCAGGCCCTTAGAGTTTGATGAAGCCCGTATAAGGCCCTGTCGAGTTTGTAAACTCTGTCCTGATGATAAGGATCTTAAAATCCCTCGGGTTGACTGACATACACTGTCTCTCGAATTTCCCCATGAAGGAATGCACTCTTCACATCTAATTGGTAGACTTTAATCTTCATATACGATGCATAGGCAAGGAAGATACGGATGGCTTCCATCCGTGCCACGGGTGTAAACACTTCATTGTAGTCAATCCCCTCGACTTGGCGAAATCCCTGAATAACCAGTCGAGCCTTGTTCCTGATAATGACCCCTTGGTCATCCTTCTTGCATTTCAAGACCCATTTGGTGCCAATGACCTTAGCACCTTTAGGTCTATCTACCAGAGTCCATACTCCTAACTTCTTGAACTGAAGAAGTTCTTCTTGCATGGCACTCATCATTGCCTCATCGTTTAGTGCATCACTGATGTATTTTGGCTCAAACTGCGAGACAAAACACCGATAAGCACCATCATGAATGTATCCCTTTTCCATAACAGAGGCATAATCAACTGAGTACAACAGATTTCGGGTTTGTACTCCTGATCTGACATCCCCAATGACATTGTCTAAAGGATGATAGACGTTTAGACGTGATCCTGGAGTAGTAGGAACAGCTGCCTCAGAGCCAAGATTATGAACATTTGGTTCTGCATCTGAGGTAGGAGTTTGAGGTTCTGAAGTCGAAGGTGCATCACCGTTAGATGCTTGTGGACTTTCGGAACTGGAACTTGTTCCTCCTGACTGTTCTGGTTATCTTCTTCAGCTTCATCTTCAGAGGAGGAGTCACTGTCGTCGACTACTTCCCCTGATTGAGTAGATGATTCTCCCTGTGAACTCGATGATGTTGAATCAAGAGATGGTGTATTCAAGATATCATCCATCATTCGCGTAGCTAACTCATCATCAGAAGAAGAGATAGGGATGTTGAAGGACTTAAAGAATCCATCATAGTCGAAAAAGTAGGCGGGTCCTTTGCCAGTAGGTGGTGTGGTATATCTCTGAACATCAACATTACACCACACTTCTACTAGACCCTTGAGTTGTTGTAAACTCTCTTGTTCGGTATGTTGTATCCTAAGAAGATTCCTTCATCAGCCTTCTCGCTGAATTTACCTTCTGAGTCTTCTTCAGAAGTGTACACGACGCGCCAAATGATTCGAGATACTCCAGATTCGGTTTACGTCGTTGTAGTAGCTCGTAACATGTCTTTCCGTGGCGCTTGACTATCAAAACTCGATTCAGTGTATAACACGCATTAGCCACTGCCTCATTCCAGAATTGGATAGGAAGTTTTGAGTCTGCCAACATTGTCCGTGCTGTCTCTATCAAGCTTCTGTTCTTTCTCTCAGCAATACCATTCATCTGAGGCATGTAGGCAGAAGTGAATTGATGCACAATTCCTTTTTCCTTGCAGTAAGCCTCCATCCACTGATTCTTGAATTCAGTCACGTTGTCTGAGCGTACTTGTCTCACCTTCAGCTTGTAGAGAGATTCTAGTGTGGTTACTAACTCCTTGAATGACTCAAATGTTTCTGATTTGGACTTCAGAAACATTACCCAAGAGAATCTTGTGTAGTCATCAGTAACCACAAAACAGTACAAGTCGCCCGCAATGCTCTTTGTACTGACTGGACCAAACAGATCCATGTGAAGAAGTTCAAGAGGAAGTTCTATTGAATGAACTTTCTTTTCCTTATGAGACTTCTTCGTCTGTTTGCCTTTCTTGCAAGCTACACAAAGCCGGAAGTTGAAATTCTTGACATTAACTCCTCTCACAAGATCCTTCTGGATCAGGTGATTCATCTTCCGTTGATTGATGTGTCCTTCTCCTATGCCAGGAGATGGAGTCCTTCTCAGTGGGTTTTGATAGAAAACACTGAACTTCATGATCTGTTGTAGAAGCTGTTGAGAGATCCAAAACATAAAGGTCTTTATATCTTGAAGCGTCATCGGAACTTGGTCCTCCAGAATCACGTAGTCTTTCTTTAGGACGTAACACTTCTTGTTGTCGAATATGACTTTAAAACCTTTATCACAAATTTGGGAAACATAAGTAAGTTGTTTGAAGTTGTTGAACATAGTTCACCTTATCAAACTTAACTTTCTGATTTCCAACTTCTCCCTGAGCTGTGATATAGCCTCCTTATTTCCAGCAAACGAAACATGCCCTCCTTTTATTTGCTTGACGTTTGATAAAAGAGCCATGTTTCTTGTTATGTACCTGGATGCTCCGCTGTCTACAATCCACGTGTTGGTTTCAGCACTATAGCGAACACACTACACATCAATGTAAAACATTAGTTTAGGTTAGGAACCCAAGCCTTTACTAGCTTGGGTTTCCGAGGCATCACACATCATGAATTCAACCCATTGACCCTTAAAGGGTGAGGGTAGCTCAGGTTCCTTCTTCTCATCATTATCAGACACAGAGGATGACTTCTCTTTCCATACGCCAGATTTTTGCAATGCATGTTTGTGATAACCAATCGACTGGCTAATGGGTTGAACGTTAGGTTCACTAGTTCTTCTAGGTGGAGTTAAAGAACTCCTCTTAGAAGACCTAGGTTTTGAATCCCAAAGTTCAATCTTCTTCCTAGGTGTCTGATAGTAAGAACAAAAGAACGCAATGGTCCACACTCTCCACAGTTGTAGCACGCCTTGCTATCAACTTTATGATTAAACTTTCTTTGTGGAGATGTGTGTGACACCCTAGTACCATCACTTAGTTTGGGTTTTGACTCTGTTTCTTTTGATGTTTTCTCCTGTTTAACAAAATTAATTGTTTTAACATTTTTAACATCTTTTTCCTTTGGGTTAACTGGTTTTTGACATGAAGCTTGTGAAAGATTAACATTAGCAGTCCTTTTAGATTCAAATTTGACTTTGTTTGAGCCGGACTTTATATTAACCTTTTCAAATTCTTTTTCCAGATTAACACAAGGCATTTTACCCTTTGCCTTTGAAATGGCCTTCTTTTGTTTTTTTTCAGATTCAATTGATGAACATGAGGCATCTAGATCACTAACAAGAGGAGTAGACACCACATGATCCTTGATGGGGTTGTTATTTATTGGTCTACTCTTAGTGTTCATCAAGGTCTCAGGTGGTGGTGGAACCACTTTATAACCCAAACCTTCCCCGTTTTTCTTTCTCTCACTAAGTGTTGGACAATGTGTGATGAACTTGTCCAACTGTGCAGTTTTTGCTTTAATGAGTTTACTTCTACTTCTAAGACTACCTTTTGCTTCTTAGTGTCTTCTAAGGAGTTAAGATAGTACCTAATGTCATTTCTTGGTTAAATGCAACTACTTCAGTTTCCCTAATCTGTTTGGTTAAAAGGTCTATCTTTTCTTTGTAACTATGCTCATTTTGTTTTAACACTCTATTAGCCTCAATGCACAGTTGCAAATCCTTTACTAAGTTATCGTTATGATCTAATAACCTAGCAAATTTCTCATCTATGCTATCTCTAAAAGTATCACAATCAGAACAAACATGATTTTTAAACATTTGGTCAGTGGTATTTACCTGAGGAGGTTCAGAAGAGTTAGCCATCAACGTAGCATCAGATGTCTCTGGTTCTGGTGATTCTGTCTTTGCTGTTGAAATCCCTTCTTCAGGCTTGTAGCTGACCTCAGTTGCAGTTATCTCTTCAGTATTTGACATCGCTATCTCAACATCAATATCTCCCTCACTTGCGGAATCATCATTTAAATCTTCTACACTGGCAATATTAGATTCCCTTGGAAAGACAAACCGAAAGCTCCAGTCCTGTCCTTCATCATCATGAGCAGTCAAGGCTTTTGGATCCTTGCTTGATGAAGTAGAACTGCTAGCTTGCTTGTCTTCACGAGTAAATGACAGGAATGGGTTCCCGTTCCCAGTCTTCTTTGGCTTCACACATTCTCTCTTGAAGTGCCCCTTTTCCACCAAGTTAAAGCAGGTCACTTTACTCTTGTCAAAGCCAAATGTGGTATCCTTAGTAGCAACCAAGTTCTGTCCGGTCTTTTTCACAAACTTCTTCGTCCTCCGGACCGCATTAGCTACGACCCATAATATCCATCCTCTCCAGCTCCATTTCATCCCCTGCTCGTAGTCCTCATCTGCCAGATGGCAGTTTCCAATCTTCCTAGCAACAAGTCCATCATAAGACTGAACCACTGCTGCCAAGAGATCCATGTGCTCTCGAGCTACTTCTACTGTCATGTTTCCAAGATTCTCAGTCTTCAGTCTGGTAGCATTTGCTTCGGATCCGATATTTTGGGTACTAGAAGACCCTGACGTTTCTGATCCTGAAGGAGAGACTTGTGAAGGACCAGATGAGCTTGACACAAAAGCAGTCTGAAGAGGTGCTCCAGACGTCTTAGCTTGAGGCGTGGCATTGTACAAAGCTGGATTCTGAGTGTGCGAAGACTTCTGAGCTCTGTACTTCATCCTAAGTGATTCTTCTCGCAGCTTTAGAATGAAGTCATTGATATCCAACTTTGCCAGCATCTTATTCTATCTCAGATTTGACACAAATGAAGCCCACTTTTCTGGCAATCCGTCTGTGAAATTTGACACCTTTTCTTCCATGGTAGTAGCAACACCATGTGTATGCAATTCACTCATCAGATGGTAGAATCTATCAATAACATCGTCCAAACTCTCGTTTCCTATGGATGAGAAGTTGTCAAATTCCTTCTTCAGTTCCTTAGCTTTAATTGCCTTCAGCGAAGCATTCCCGTCGTATCTATTTTCTAGCTCACCCCACAATTTCTTGGCCTGCTTATTCTCCGAGCACTGGTGGAAAATATCTTTAGGAATAGACTGTGTGATCAATGCATAAACTCTCTTCTCTGCATTATACTTAACTTTCTGAGCATCAGTCATCCCTCCCAAAGTAAGCTTTACCCCATCTGCTCCCACCGGCATACTATACCCAGTCTTGATAGCTTCCCACAAATTTGGATCCACTCCATTGAGGTAGATCTCAAAACGTTGTTTCCAGTGGGGAAACTCATCTAACGTTAAGAGTTTTGGTGGCTTATTATGATTCCCCACCTCACTCTCAAGCAACAGTAGGTTCTGGATCCTTGAGTCCTTGCCTACAGTAAACGCTGACATCTGATCTTCCATCACGATTAACTTTTAAGTAACCTAAACAAACTGTCAACTGGTGCGACTGGGTGATGCGAATGGGCTATCTGTGCGAATGAACTATGCGATTGGTTCAATCGTGCGGCTGAACTAAGCGATTGGTTCAGTCGTGCGAATGAAACTGATGCATATGAACACTGCGAACGGATGGTTCAGTCATACAAATAGAGATGTGACTCATTCCAATCGTGCGTCTGGTGTATGCGAATGAAGTCCAGTCATGCGAATGGCTCACTCGTGCGACTGAAGCTGCTGTTTTGCGAAAATTTCTAGGTTAAAAGTGTTTTAGCCGTAAAAATTCGCAATTTCGCAAACCCTAATCGCCTAAGGCCGTAGAAACCGAAACTTGATGAGCAGGGAACGTCCAAGACAACTTTTGACACGAAAGATTTCGTTTTTTAGTGTAAAAACACAAACTTTTTATCAATCTTGATTGAATCACACGTAATCAAGAGCCAGAGCTCTGATACCACTTGTTTGAACCTGGTATTTGAACGAAATACCGAATGATTAACGTGTCAACCAAACCAAATAGTGCGGAATCCTATTTGATTGGCGATCCAATCAGTGAGAACGCACGTAGAATCAATAAAGTATTGAATCAAATGTTAAGAATCGATTAGGAATCGATCTACAGCGTTCTATGAACTTGGAGTATCAACTTGGAGGCTTCTGGACGGCTAGGGTACGTCTGAGTCGAAATAGAATGAAAGCTCTCTTTTTTCCATGAATTGGGTTGTATTTATAAGTTAGTACTGTTCATTCATGCGACTGAACCATTAGTATGGTTCAGTCGTGCAATTGAACCATGCGGTTGATTCATCCGCACGACTGAGTGTTCAGTCGTGCGACTGAGCCAATCTTATGTTACAATCATACGACTGATCCAGTCTCCTGGTTCAGTCGTGCGCCTGAGTCATTCGTATGAAGTTATTCATGCGTATGGTCCATTTGCATGGGCCATTCGTATGAGAACTTCATTTTGTTAAGTTTGAATGTATTAATTAATATAACATTATGTGTACCAATTCAAAAAACCACAAACCTAATTAACCAATTTTAACATCGACTCATTAATGAAATATCAAACATTATAAATAACAAACAATCAATATCATTTCATTAATCATTTTAAACATTATACCAGAATCAGACAAACAAGATCTATTACATTCATATCATGATCTAGGGTCATACATGTATCAACAGCCAACAGTATTTCAGTACAGGATCTTATTTCTTCACTTCAGTCTGTGAAGATCACTCCTGAACTCAGAGATCTCACAAGAAAGTTCATGAGTGCTCTTCCAAATGAGTGACATTCTATTTGTCTCTATCAAGAGGACAGAGAACTTGAATACTCTTACCATGTCTGAACTCTACGACATCCTTGATGGATACCGGTTGGAGATGGAGAGTAAGAAAGGCCACCAAACAAGCAGACCTCTGAGTCTTCCTGCTACCAACACTTTAATGGTTGCTAAAGGCTCAGTATCCCCACAAGCTCAGCAATACCTGACATACAACCAACAACCATCCTGCTCTTCTGGACCTTACATCACTTTTCCTAAGACTCCATGGTCTCAACAGGCTTAGCACAACTCCTTTCAGGACAGTTGTGCATTTGTTTCAGGAAGTGGGCACTCTGGTGATTTTAAATATTGTTTTGATGATCTATAGTGCTTTAGTCCAAACGATGTAGAGTATGTGAACATCGTCCAACTGATGGCTCTTTTAACCTACAGAGCGAATAAGTTTTTTAAGAGAACTGGAAGGCAATTCCCTCAAAACCCAACTGCCAGCAAGTTTGGGTTTGACAAGACCAAGGCCAAATGTTACAACTAACCAACTTGGTCACTTTGCTAGGGAATGCAAGGCTCCCAAATCAAAACTGGGAACCCCATAGGCTCCACCACATCCCTCTTCATCAAAGCCCACTAGAAAGTCAACTGAAACAGCTGCAATGGCTCAAGAAGTTGACTAGAGTTTTATGGTTCAGGATGTGACTCCAGCTCAAGCTCTCATGGCCGGAACAGATGACAACCAGGTATATGAACATCTCTGTACTCCTGCCTGTATAGCTAAGGTTAAATTATATCAGGACTACAATAGGGAAATTAAATCTGATATTGAGTCTTTAAACATTTTGAAATCTGATTTTAAAAGGCCAGAATCTGACTACTTAAAGAAAATTGAAGAGTTAGAGAAAATTGTTTCCTTGTTAAAACATGAACACACCAATTACAAGACTCAATAAAGGATTTAATATCCAAATTGTCTGAGACTCTAGCCCAGCTTGTCACCGCTGAGGCTCAGGCCAGGAAGTGCTATTTCTAAGCAAAACTTCCAAGCTATTATTGCATCATCCTCCCCTCCAAAATCTGTTATTAGAACAAAGAAGGTTGGGACCATGAAATTGCTCCACCACATTCTTATGAGTCCATAAGGCAATCTAGATGTGGTACTGAAGAGCAAGAGGTCCCAACTGTTGACCCGTCTTCACATGAGTTGAAGAATGATGCAATAATAGTGGCCACCACAGGGAAGGAACAAGTAAATCTACCCATATATCCCAGTGAAGATCAAACCCTTACCACCAAAGCCCGCAGAAGCAGAGCTAAAGCTGCCAGAAGAACTGCTAAGAAAGTGGCTGAGTCTAAGCTGATGATTGACCAAAACAAAAGGGTGTTTTTATCTTAGCTGGATTCCAGGTGATAGGTACTTCTGATTCAGGAAAGGATTGTAATACCAGCACTCCTATCCTACCAAAGGATTAGAAGTTGAAGGGAAAGGTTGCTAACAAAGAGAGAAAGACTAAGAAACAACAACCTACAAGCTCCTAAAAGACTAACATTACATGCATCATGTGTGGTCTGCAAAACCACATGGCTAAAGATTGTTACTACAATCCTGCTAGCACACATTATGCAAATAATGTGAAAAGAAGGAGTCAGGGAACGTTTCTCATTTGGACCTTATCAGATGGTCCAAGTGATGAAAAAGGAAAGCTAGTTTCTGAAGCCAGCCAGGTTGTCTTCGGAAGAAACTCCTTCTTCCGAAGGAAAATGGCTTCGGAAGCAAAGCAGTAAAAATTCTGAAGAAAAAAAAATTCCCTTGACACCATCCCAGAAGAAGACTGCTTCGGAAGAAAAGGAGGTGAAAGCTTCTTTCAAAAATAAAGAAGCTTCAGAAGAATGCCATGTTGCAAAAGCTTCTACAAGTACATCTTCCACGATCAACCAAGGATGGATTGGAAGACAAGAAGATGCTGCAGCACAAACCTCTTCTTCAAAAACATCCATGAACCCCCATGCCTAACTTTTGGTTCAATTATGTCACTATCTTTGGAGGAGCCCAAGACCAAAAAGCTTGGGTCTCCAATGAAAACTAATAATCTCACCTTATGTGCAGGGACATCCATATGACAAGAACAACAATGTCTGGATTGTAGACAGTGGATGCTCCAGCACATGACAGGGAACAGATCTCTCCTTCAACAGTTTCAACACTATGATGGAGAACCGTCAAATTGGAGGTGAGGCCGGAAGATATATTTCTCCAGAGGGAGTATATCCAATGGTAATTAAAAGTTGACAAAGTTCACTTTGTCAAATGGCTTGAACACAATCTGTTAAGTGTTTCTCAGTTCTGTGTTCAAAAGCACCAGATGCTTTTCACAGAGCATGAGTGCATTATCCTCAAACCAGGGATGAAAATTCCTCTAGAATTGGTGCTTCTTAGATCTCCCAGGAAAAAGGATATGTACAAGCTGGATATGAACAATGCTTCCCCATGGGTGAAGTATCATGCTTTCTTTCCAAAGCTGATGGTGATGAGTCAACACTTTGGTATAAACGTATGTGTCATGTAAATTTTAAGACAATGAATAAATTGGCTAAAAATAACTTGGTACATGGTTTTCCTAAAAAGGAATTTTTCTGCAAAGACAACGACGTTGCATGCCTGAAAGGGAAGCAACACAGGACCTCTCATAAATACAAAAGTGTTAACTCCATCATTACTCCATTACACTTATTGCACATGGATCTCTTTGGTCCGACAAGTATAATGGCATTGGAAGGAAATCATACTGCCTTGTGATAGTTGATGATTTTACAAGATTTACGTGGGTATTCTTCTAAAAACTAACGATGAAACTACTGAAACAATAAAATCTTTTCTTAAAAAAAATCAAATTGATCATAGGTTAAGATTATAAGAAGTGATCAAAGGATTGAGTTTAAGAACTTCGTTCTTGACTCATTCTGTAACTCAAAAGGGATTGCCAGACAATATAGTGCTCCCAGAACTCCTCAACAAAATGTGTTGCTGAGAGGAGGAAATGACACTTATTGAGGCTGCTCAACTATGTTAGTTGATTCCAAACTACCTCTAACATTCTGGGCAGAGGCAGTCAGCACTGCATGCTATGTATAGAATAGAGTTCTTGTAGTTAAGCCACATGGAAAACCCATTATGAGCTATGGAACAAGAGGCCACCATTCATTGGCTTTCTGAGGTCCTTTGGCAGTAGGTGTACCATAATTAACACAAAGGACAATTTAGTAAAATTTGCTGAAATGTCGGATGATGCTATCTTTGTTGGATACTCTTCTAGCTCCAAAGCTTACAGAGTATACAATATTAAAAATCAACAATTTGAGGAGTCATCCAATATAGTTGTTAGTGAGCACACTCCTTGTGTTAGGGGGAATGGCCCTGATCATATCTTTGATTTAGAATTTTTTCCAAACTATTCTAAACCTTCTTGTGAGAATGTTTCAATTGGAACAGGTGCTCAAAATGATGCTGCTACTGATGTTGATCAACTATTTGAGCTACCCAAACCTCCTCTAGGTTCTCCAAGACATGCAACAAATCAAGCTCCTACTATTCACAGATCAGAAAGTATAACCATATTCAGAATAGTGAAGCTTCAACCAGTGAATCACCTGCTGATCCTGAAAACTCATTTGGTGATCCAACACAACACCAACTAAGGGAGGTAGTATTTTGAAGGAACAGGTGACTGTTAATGCTACTCACAGCCAATAATTGATGATGTTTCTCTTTCATTCAATCAGTCCTCATTGAATGAACTTGAAATAATAGCTGGACAAAGTGTTCCGGTCCCTGAGCAACATATGTCTAATCTGGACTTATCTTTGCAACTGGAAGTGATTCCTCGTTTACGGATTCATAATACTCATCCAGCTGAGAACATCATTGGGGATGTCTCTGAAGGTGTGAGAACAAGAGGATAAACTCATCATAGAAATGTCTGCATGAACTCATGCTTCTTATCCCAGATGGAACCCAAGAAGGTGGAAGATGCCTTGAAGGATAGTAGCTGGGTTGAATCGATGTAAGAGGAGCTGCTTCAATTCAAAAGACAGAAGGTTTGGAACCTATGTCTGCTACCATCTGGTCAAGTACCAATAGGCACTAAATGGGTTTTCATGAACAAAAGAGATGACAAAGGCTTGATCATCAAGAACAAGGCAAGACTGGTACTTCAAGGATACACTCAAGAGGAAGGAATTTATTATACTAATGTCTTTGCACCTGTTGCAAGACTTGAGGCAGTTAGGATCTTCCTTGCTTATGCTGCTTCCAAGAACTTTACTGTCTACCAGCTTGATGTCAAGTGTGCCTTTCTATATGGGGATATAGATAGGGAAGTGTATGTGTGCCAACCTCCAGGATTTGAAGACCCACAACATCCTCACTATGTGTGCAAATTGGATAAAGCTCTATATGGGCTGCACCAAGCACCAAGGCTATGGTATGAGACTTTGTCTCAGTTTCTCCTAAGAATGGCTACACCAGAGGAACCATTGACAAGACTTTATTCATAAGGAAGTCTGGTAAGGACATTTTGCTTGTTCAAGTCTATGTTGATGACATCATATTTGGTTCTTCAAATGACTAAATGTGTAAGGACTTTGAAAGCATTATGAAGAGGAAGTTTGAGATGAGTTCTATGGGAAAAATGGACTTCTTCCTTGGAATTCAAGTGAAGCAACTGAAGAAAGGATTTTTCATTAATCAATCTAAGTATGTTAATGACATCTTAGAAATATTTGAGATGAAAGATTGCAAGCCAGCCAAGACACCTATACCCAGAAACCATAATCTTTGTCCTAACCTTGAGGGGGAGGATACTGATAACATCAGTATAGGGCGATTATTGGTTCTCTGATGTATCTTATAACCAGTAGACCTGATATTATGTTTGCAATTTGCATCTCTGCAAGATATTAGGTTGCTCCAAAGGTGTCTCACCTAGCTGTTGCCAAGAGAATCCTTAGACACCTCAAAGGAGCACCTAAACTAGGTCTTTGGTATCCTAGAAACAATGATTTTAATCTCTATGGATACTCTGACAGTGACTATGGTGGCTGCAACATTGATAAGAAATCACATCAGGAGAATGTCAATTTCGTTGTGGAAGGATCATCTCATGGCAATGCAAGAAACAATCCTGTGTCTCTACATCAACTTCTGAAGCAGAATACATTGCTGCTGCTAGTTGTTGTGCTCAGATGCTGCTAGTTGCTGTGCTCAGCTGCTGCTAGTTGCTGTGCTCAGCTGCTGTGGATTCAAAATCAGATGTTAGACTACTAATTCAACCTTATGAGTACTCCTATCCATATTGACAACAACAGTGCTATCTCTGATCATTGAAAATCCAATGAAGCACTCCTAGACAAAGCACACTGATATCAGGTACCATTTCATTAGAGATATTCATGAAAAGAATCTAATTAAACTAATCAAAGTTGATTCAAATGAACAATATGCTGATCTGTTCACCAAAGCCTTTGATGAACAAAGATTTAAGTATCTTATAACAGCTATTGAGATGATAAACATTGATTAGATTACCTCTTTTGAAAACCTTTAATATCTAAAGTCTTATGTCAATACAAATTAAGCCCTGTTATAAAAGATCTCTCTGAAATCTTCTAAGTATATATTTCAAAAATTAACCCTCGGAAGTTATCTTCATATCTTCCGAAGCAAAATTTCTCTAAGGATAATTTTCTTCTCGGAAGAGTTTTTAGTCTCGGAAGAAGCGATTGATTTCATATCAGATCTACTTCGAAGCTTACAAAATCTCTCCCTTTGGAAAGCAATCTCTACCCTCAGAAGTAAACTTTACCTTTGGAAATAGGAATTACCTTCGGAAGACAAATTACCTTTGGATATGTTTTATATTCGGAAGAGAGATCTTACTGTGTAACGGAAATCTCTTGGGCCCCACACTATAAAAAGCAAAGATTTTGTTAATGATGTCGGATTATTTAACTGAATTAAACCTTACCGTCCCTGTCACTTCATCCACTAAACCGTTATTTCACCTTATCCTAACACTTTACCACCATTCCACCCTCTTTTAAATCATCCCGACTGGTCACTCTCATCTTCTTACCACAAATTTTACATCCCTAAAAGTTTCCTTGCTTCCAAATTCACCCAAACTCAAACTTCTTTACCTTCACTTTTACAATGGCCCTAAATCCTCAACACAACCAAGTCACACTTCTTGATTCTTCAAGAGATGCGGACTTCTTTGAAATCATCTCCTTCCTCACCCAATCATCCTACTACATAGCCTTGACTATTAATCCCACAGTTTACCACAACCACGTGACTGAATTTTGGGGAAATAATCAGGTTGAAACCCTAAATGGGGTTTGTGTAATACGATCCCGCATTTGTGGCCAACAGTTGGTCATCTTTGAACAACTTATCAGGGAGCATCTGGAGCTTCATGATGAAGGTGCCCCTACTGAGTTCCCCAAGACAGATTTAGACAACACCTACATCCTCATAGGATATGGTGGAGATGTGAGCAAGTCGACTGTTTACAAATTCAACTTCTCCTACGATTGGAAGTTCCTCCTGCACATTGTCCTCCACTGCTTGTCAAACAAATCTGGGGGATGGGATCAAATCCCATATGAACTAGGGTGCCTAGTTCATGGATTGGTGCAAGGCCTTCACTTCAACTACTCAAGATTTGTGCTGCTCAATCTCATTGGAAATCATCAGAGGGAAACATTCTTTATGTATCCCAGATTTGTTCAGCACATCATTAACTGTGAGTTGGACCAGAGTCAGCTTGTCTGTGCAGCCACTCTGTCTGTCCCTTACATGAGGCCAACCATTTTCAAGACATTGAAGAGGGTATCCACCAACTTCACTGGAAGGTACATTTCCTTACCTCCTAGTATGACTGAGCACATCGCTCCTGGTGACATCCCTGTTCAGCCCACAGGTGATGAACCCACACTAGCAATTGCAACCACAATGCCAACACTACCTTCTCCTCCCATCATCATTACTTATACAAGATGCCCCAACGAACCCTGTTCAGTCTACTCTGATTGAACAAGCTCTTCCTGTTCAACCTAAAAAGGCTAGAGTGGAACATAGGGCTCCCACTTAGTCTGAGGTCTCACCTTCCTTCACCATGACCTCAATATGGGTCTTGAGTCTCCTAAATCTCAGACCCATGAGCCCATTAACCATTTAAAAGCCCTCAGAGTGAGTTTTTACACTCCTCTGAGCAGCCAATAAGGGACAGCCCAATCAGATGCTCAATGCTCGTAGACATTGACCAAGGTCCCGGGTCAGTAGGTTTAACCTCCTTATCTTTCACTGACCTTCTTTTTAAAACTGATGAAAAGATAACATCTCTCCATGGCAATGATGTTGATTTACAACACCATCTCCAAGATCAACAGAGCCTAAAGAGACCTCTTATCTCTAGCCCCAATCAGAAAACCATTACTGAGGTGAGTCCTATTGATGTGGAGGGGACTCATGCAGATTCAGCTGCCACTACAGAAGGTGCCTCAATGGACCCTATGGACAGTGGTAACGATTCTGAGACTGAATCTGCGGCAAACATGCCTTTTGATAATTCTGCAAGAGACATCACATAAGCAAGGGAAACCAGGATACCAAGAAACCATATCTGGTGGTGAGGCTGAGCACTAGGTATGTTACCTCATCCCCATGATTCTTCAAAAGAAGATGAGGGAAGCATGAAAATCTTCATTACAGACCTACTATCTAAAGTCTCAAACCTTGAATCCAAGGTTAGGACTTTAGAAGAAAGGTCCGCCACTCAGCAACTTAAGATTGACAATCTCAAGGCTCAACTAGTGAGAAAACAGATTAAGAGATCTATCAGGCATGTACCTATTCAGGTCTCCTTGACCTCTTCCTCTAGCTTATCTACCTTTCAAGATGATGCTACCAAAAATGGGGAGAGTGTTCAGAGACAAACATATGAGGACCCACAGAGCCAATCTTCAACTTCTAAATATTCGGCTCCTATCACAACTTCTTCTGAGCCATCTCAAGTCACTCTAATAATTAATTCAAGGATGCTTAGAGATCTCTACAGCTTCTTTTCTCGTTTTTGTTGAGATCTGCTCATGATCAGCCAAGTCTTGATGCTGCCATGATTTATTTTGGAGCTGAAAAGCTTCAGAGGCTTACTGCACCTTCTACCACTGTGGAAGAAGTTAGTCAACCTAAGGTCCACATGGAACCTAAGATTCAATTCAAAGGGGAAATGGGAACCGATGGCCCAGCAACTGAAACAGTGGGACAAAATTTGCATTCCCTCTTACTTCTGAAGCTGAAGTTAAAGCCTCAGAAGAACAAGCTGAATCTTCCGAAGCTGAAATGGAAGCTGCGGAAGGACTGTTCAAAATGTCCGAGGAACTTATCATCACAGATGCAATCCTTGAAATGGCATCTGAGGTGAACAATGAGGACTTTCTGGATCAAACTCCTATCCAGACACCATCTCTACCTCTCATCAATTAGTATCCTCTATCCAAGAACCACCAAAGTCAACTTCTTCAAAAGATAGCAAAGGAAAACAGAAGATGACTGCGGAAGAGCTTCAAGAAGAGGAGAAGATTGAAAAGCTGAAAAGAAAGTGGAGACTTCCAACTGGGAAGCTGTTGGCTGCTAGTACAAAAACAGTTGCAGCCAATCAAGAGGCTGTCGAGAAAAGATCATTGACCGGCTCATTCAGCTCGGAGCTGCAAATGAAGAAACACTCTTGCTACTAATAGAGGAGTTGGTGACACTAGAAAAGGTAACCAAGCTACAGCAGGAAGTAGCAAGGTTGGCCTCAGAGGAAGACAAGGAAAAGAACAAAGGGAAGCTGACATGTAGCTTAGGAGGGAAAAAAAATAGATTTCCTAACCTCTAGAGGCTTCTCTCTTCAAGAATTTTCTCCACACAATGATGAAATTATCCTTTGGCTCGTCAACAAAGAGCAGGATCAAATGGAGAAAGAAAGAAAAAGAGCTACAAGAGACAAGTTGAAGGAGAAGAAGAAGAAAAAGAGGAAGAAGCAAGGGCATCAGCAACCAGGAAGATAGGTGACAAAACTTGGATGAAAGACTATCTCCGGGCTCACAGCTTCTCTGGAAGGCAGGTGGGTCCCATGTCTGAAAGGACACTCCAACGAATTGTCATTGAGATCAAAGCTAACATTCATTCGGGGAAAAGAAGAGAGATGTAAGAAAGGTACAAGGGATAACCTTCACACCAACCACTCAACCCCAACCTGAACCAATTCCCTCTCCTTCACCATCAAAACTGAATCTTACACTCCTAAACCCACACCTTTACCTTCATCTACTTCTTCACCTCAACCACCAAAACTGGCCATCCTTCAACCCAAAACTCTAACCCGAACCACCTCACCACATCCTACCCCACAACCTTCTCAACCATCCCCTCAGCCTTCCAAACATCTCTCTCTAGAAGAGTTTAAGAGCATCAAGAATAGGCTCATCAATTGCACAACCCTAAATGATATCTCCTGTGAGGAAGACTCCATCAAGCTAACCTATGTGGATGGATCTTCACGTTTCCTCACTAAAAATCAATTTCTTGATCTACCTAGAGGAACATTGGACTAGGGTACGGTACTTCTAGGAATCAACTCAGAATCATTATATGATGAAGAGAAGAAACTAAGAAGGAAGCTGGTGACTCTTCTGGATACAAGAAAAGAGGACAAGATTCCTAGTCAGTCTCTTGTGCCTAGAAAGAATATACCCCGGTGGAGTTTCGATGAAACTACTCACAACTTTGTTGTGGAAAGAGAGAACGGTGAAGTTAACAGGCTAAATGCCACCTCTCTGCTACACTCAGCAGGTTTGATATTGTTGAGTTAGCAGATAAACCATTCTCTAACCCCTCCAACTTTGAAACTGCTGCTCACATCAAGAATCATCTCAGCAGTCTTCATCTTGCTGAGTTAACAGCAAAAGCCAAGATTGAGAAAGAGTTAAGATTAAGAAGAAAGGAAGACAATGATAGATCTCCCACCAAGGGCACAACCTTTCTACAGATGGTGGAAGGTCCTAAATTGGAACCTATAGTTCGATGGGAATATGATTATAGCTCCCATCAACTAACTCTTTTCACAGGGCCATAACAAAAGGTACATATCATTCAGGGAGACAGACTGGAGATCCTATCAACCAAAGATTTGTACAAACTCTCAGCACCACATCAGGGAAGAACAAAGAGACTAATAAGTATTTACTCTCCCTGGTGCTGAAAGTTTTAAGGAGCAGAAACAAGTGAGGTTTTGGTAGCATCAGCCTAGGGGGAGTTTGTTAGATCAAGAAGAAGGCTGGTGCAACCAAAACCAAATCACTTAGACAAATTTTGGTGTTGCTTACAAAGGTTTCCGAAGCCACGTGTGGAACTTCCGAAGGAAGTAGAGCTCTTCCAAAAACAAAGTAAAAGTTCCACTTTCGAAGGCAAAGCTCTATTTCCGAAGAAAATATTCACTTCCGAAGATAAAGTCTCAAACAAAGAAATCATAAGACTACTTCCAAAGTATGAAGAAAGAAGAAGTTCTCAAGCCTCGAAAGAAGCAGCCTCTTCCGAAGTATAAGTGGCTTCGAAAGTACTTGTTCTTCTGACGCCATTTAACCTTCGAAAGACACTGCTATGAACCAGTGGACATAAGTATGGTCTCTGACACTCTGCTGTAGACCTCTGATACTACATGGCGTTTTCTCAAAGAGCCATGTAGTTTACCATATTTTATTCCATTGTTCACCTTTTTATGTTAGTACAAGTTACCAACTTTAGTTGGTGACCAGGTAAGTCAGGGATATGTCCTGACTACCATATCTCAGATAAAGTCTTATCTAAGATACCTTATACTATAGGTTGTAGTATTTGCTTTAGTTAGAAGATTCCAGCTAGTATTAAAGTATATCCAACTATTGGTAGTATTATATATAGTCTCTCATTGTAACTCATAAGAACATGTTTGTAAGAGTCTTGTAATATTTTGAGTTGAGAAGCAATATATGCAAGTACCTTGAAAATTAATTCTTGTGTTATTACTTATTATATTGTTATCAACTCTTAAAGATTCTGCTTTCATTGAGAGTGTTGGTTGAGTGAGTTTGAGAGAAAACCAGGTGTTTAGTGACAAAAACCGATCCTGCAGGTTCCTTCGATTGTAATTGTAAGAACATATGTATATACAAAGTTTTCTATAATTTAGTTTTCATATTACCTTACATAACATCATAGACATAGCTCAACCCAAAACAAGCAATGATCAAGAACATAAACATGTCAACCAACGACTCAAGAAGTCATGCCTTGAGCATTTTTACCCGGTAAAAGAAACTTTGTTGTGTGCAAGATTACTTGTTAAAAGAGTCATGCCTCATGAATTCTCACATTCTAAAGGTGTATTAACCAATATTAATTCCACCAACAAGAACTTGGCATTTATTATTAGCTCACCAGCTAAAGAAGCTCCATACTTGTACATGCTTAAGGATAAAAATAAAGATAAAATGAAGATAATGAAAGACTAAAGTATAATAATTAATTAAAGTATTTCTAAAGAATGATAGTAAACTTAAGGTCATAGACGAAGTTAAAGTGGTAGTCAAAGACAGAGAAAAAGATAATGCTAAAGTATGATAATAACTGATATGCTAAACAAATTTGCAAAAAAAATTTAGCATGGATTGAGGAGCTACCCGCATATGTTAAGGACTGGAATTTTAGTTGAATACATGTTGTTATTAAAGTTTACATGTAGTATTTTAAGCCAATGAAGTATGTAATGAAGTTTTAAAAATTATGTTTAAGAATAATTGTTTATAGTTTAAGAATTATGTTATTTGATGTATAAATCCAACTACGAGATCTTCTAAAAAATAAAGCTTACCCTAGCCTTGATTAAATCAACCCAAGTCGAAACCCTTTCAACCAAAGTTGTACTTAGTCCACAAAGTGTAAGGAGTTACTAGTTGACCACATGTACCTTATATCTTGCATGATTATAACCCAAAAGTCTTTTATTATGAGATGCATCATTTCTTATTAAGATGTCTTCTTTCAAAATTTCTATTTTTCAAAAAGATAAAGATCTTAATAAGTTAGCTTCCATTCGAAATTAAGTTGCTAACCATGGTAAGGGTGCCCATGCCACACCCACCACACTACATCACACACCCACCAATTAAAACGTGCAACATCACATGACTACAACAAACCACACCACACCACACTACACCACACCACTTTAGGGGGCACACTCACACCAACACTACACCACATCATTTTTTATTAAAAAAATACTTAATTACACAAGTGGTCCCTGTGGTTAAGCTCAATTTTACATTTGGTCCCTAACTCTCTGAAATTACAATGTTGGTCCAAAACTTTGTACAAATGTAACCACTGTAACATCATGTATTTTAAGGTTATCTATAAGTAAAAATCGTAAATTCTTGTAAGGGTATTGATTGTATTTATGAAACTTATGGATTATCTATGTTAATTTCTTAGTTGTCATTACATTTTAGATCATGAAAGTTAATAATTAAAATATTAAATGGTAATAATAATAAGTTGTAATAATAATAACTAAATAGTAGTAATAATACTAATAATATTAGTAATAATAATAATAATAATAGAAGTAATAATAATATTTTATAAAAGTTATTAAAATTAAAATAAAGAAAAATATTTAAAACTTAAAGTTAATTAAGTTCAGGGGTTGTTTTGTCATTTTATAAACTTTAAAGAAAATTATTTACATCAAATAATAACAACACAAAGTTCGAGGGGCCAAAGTGTAAATTTTAATTTACAAACCCCCCCTTACTTTTAACCTCGTTTTTCCGGCCATCTCGCCGGCCTCCTCCGGCCAGCTCCGGCGAGGGCTAAACGGTCAAAATGAAAGTGTTTTAGTCAAACTAAATCGTTTCCCCTCGAGCGTAGTCATGGATCGAACCTATAACCATCAATAAACCAACCAAAACATCTGTTTAACTATGGAATCAATCGAAACTATTAATCGCGATTAAGTCTGAACCGTTCGACCATTAAAATTTATTAATAATCCAATTAAATGAATTCAAACGTTCGGCTAAACGTTCTTAATTCACCAATGATTCCATTTCCAGTTGAAACGATGAATTAAACTTTGAATTTAACCCATTTACAATTGTATTCAAATCGCAAAAGTTTAGGTTTGGTTACATCAAATTGGAACCTATATAACAGGGCGCAAATACTCCTTTTGATCCCTTGAAACTCTCTGTAAACGCAATTCGTAAATCGTTCACTCAAACAATCAATTGCAAATCATTTGTTCATCATGAGTAACCGAGATGAGTTCAAAGCTTAAGCACTACAATTCGATCATAATCGAGTAAGTTTAATACATCAAACTACCCGATTACACTTAGGGATCAAAAGCCCTAACGATAATTAGGTTGAAACTCTTGAATCACTGCTCGATTTGATTCGATTGAACCTAGGGTTCATATGATTTGGGGTAGATTGTGTTTAATGTTTTTAAGATTTAAGAACCATGATAAATCGCGGCTAAGGCTCTGGTTTACTGGTTACAAGCTTGCATTTCAACATTGAGGTCCTAGGTTCGAACTCGGGCACCCTCAACTCATATTTTTGGGTTGATTTAGCCTTGTATTAAATTTAGAAATTTTTTTAAAATTTATAAAAATCAATTTGTGAACTTGTTACTTTTTTTAAAAGACACCCTACTATTTTCTACAAATTTATTTCATAAGATATCTTAACATTTCTTTTATTAAATATTTTAGACAAAGAATATAATTAGTTTATATTCTTATAAAATAGACTTTAAATATTATTTCACTAAATCATTATTTGTTCAAATAATATATTTAGTTATTTTTTTATAAGTTAGACTTAAAATATTCTTTTAACTTACTAAATCATTATTTGTTCAAATAATATATTTAAATTATTTTCCTTATAAAATAGACATTAAATATCGTTGTAACACTCTAAATCATTATTTGTTCAAGTAACAAGTATATATTATTGTCTAAAATGAGGGTTATTTAAAAAGTTATAAATGTTATTGAACCTTGTAAACTAAACTTTATTACAATGGTTTCCTACATTTCTTTTATACTAAAATGCTTAACTTGTATATTTCATTTTTTTACTATTTAATATAATTAATAAAATCTCTAAATAACAAATTCCATCTAAAACTCTAATTCTTGTTAATTTGTTAACTTATTTATAAATTTAAGTCTTGTAATTATATATTTAGGTACCTAGTGAAGGTTTACATTGGAACGACACTTATCATTAATCTTTTTAATCGTCAATTATATATTTATTGACCATATGAGTATTTCTATACCCCTTTTTCATATTTTTATACTTTGGGGTGAAACATGTTACATTATAACCATGCACTTGTAAAACGTTTGATTCTTACAAACTTATGGCAATTCACTTGTATGTTGTAGTTAGTTGATCTTAGTAATTACCATGCATTGATGATTATATGTACAATCATTAACTATTGCTAGCTGGCGACGTCATAGATTTATGGGCTTGACAAGTCTGCTTGGTTAATCCAAGTACACTTAGCTAATCGTATATCTTGTAAACGTGGAGACTTGTAAACTGTCAAGGTTTGATTGTGCATCCGTCTTACATCCTTAGTTACTTTGTTCTCTAACTTGACATGAATTGCCATCTTTTATATACTTATGTATTGAAAACTATGGAAATCTTATCAACATTATGTTGACCTTTTATTTTTTAAATGTTTCTGGAAATGCGCAAGTATGATAGCCATCTTTAAAGCTTATTCACACCTAGGAATGGACCTAGTTAAATAAATGGATGAACTTAAATATATTACTTTTTATGCATGTTGTTTTCCTTGTTTGAGGCTTATGCTTGTGGTAATAAATTTGAAACTTATGATTAATATAATTGGGTTTAATAATAACGTTACGTGGCTGTGAACGATCTTAACCTTCACATCTCGGTGTTTCGCCGTCAAGGTTGGGGTGTGACAGATTGGTATCAAAGCCCATAACTATAGGGATTTAGGTTATTAGAAATGGTGACCTAGACTATAGCGTATGCATTAACCTTATAGAATGATATTTATATTCTTGTAAAAGTATATGGTTCGCATGCTACATAATGTTATGCCATCTTATGTGCAATTTGATGCCTTAGCATAGGATTGCTTAAACATTGTTACTTGTCTCCCTAAACTTAACTTTGACTCTTTGATTCTCCCTGAACATAAAGTTTCTTAATCTTATTTTCGACGACACATGGAATCGTATACTTATTGTTTATGTGTGACATCCGGTAATTTTCCATTACCAACTCCGTTTGTTCCGTTAGGTCTTGCATACATGTTTCGTGGGCAAACACTAGTTGTCATTGAACGCTGGTGACTTAATAATAATAATCTATGATAAACAATAATAATCTAATTAATAATGTTGATTATTAGTTGTGATCATGTGGTTCATGAATTTACAGAATTTTAAATGTTTATTTTATAAATTCTACGCGATAACATGACAACGTTTATATATATTCGATGTGTTTGTGACTTGTTGTAAATTTTTAGGATTACTGTTGTTGGTTAATAAATTATAATTGTAGTCTAGATTATTTAAAAAGTATTTAAAAGATTGGTTTTTATAAAATATAATTAAAGGGTTTATTTTGTAAATACCTTTTTAAGTAAAACTTACCAAAATTAACCCAACCCTAGCCCCTTGACCCCCATTCGGCCAAACCAATCCCCAAACCCCCACCCTTTGCGAATTCAACCAAAAACACACACAAACAATTGATTTTGATCAAGTTCCAAGTGTTCCATAGTGCTAGCACGTCCAACTCTTGATTCTACACGTTTAAAGGTACGTTTTGTCATGTTGTTCATAGATTTTGATTCAAGATGAACCCTAATCCGAAATTGATGATGATAATATATTGATGATTGTTAGATGTTAATATGATGTTAGTTAGGTTGTATGAATGTTGAATGATGTTGATTATGCAAGAAATCTAGGGTTTGATCATCTAGTTCATACATTGTCATAAGAGGAAACTTTTTGTTCTTGGAATTCATGATTTGATGATGCTAAGATGTTAGATGTAATGCTTAGATGTAAGTTTAATTGGATTGTACAAGAAAATCCATGAAATTATGATATTGATCATGACTTACTAAAAGTAGAAACTTTTGTGTATGATGTTTGGGAATTTGGATGTTTTGGAGATGATTAACATGTTAGAATGAATGTTATAAACTTGATTAGGTATAATATTGATGAAATTATCATTGGATTGGATGCTAGAACACTTTTGGGTGTTACTTTCCCAAAAGGGAAACTTTATTTTTGTAGAACATTGGATGTGATGAATTGGGCCTGCTTGTGATGTTAAAATCATGTTAGAATGATTGTGGATGATGTTTGTTGAGATAGAATGTGTAAGTGAATTGTTATGGATGTTTGGTTGATCATGTAGGAAGTATAGTTTTGTTGATCATACATGAGAATGGATTATGGTTAGTGATTAGGAGATCATGTTTGGGATTAAAACTGATGGTAATGTGTATGTTGGTTGGAATGAACTAAATGAATGAATGTGATTATGATTTTCATACACGCATGCTAATCTGAGGCCCCTACTTAGTAGAATTTGTTGGGTTTAGGATGTGAAGTCGTGAGTGGCTCCACATGGCATGTGGTGCATGATTAGTCTTCGCGTATGAATTATTTGTTGTGATATATTTATATATATATATATATATATATATATATATATATATATATATATATATTAAGCATAATGATTGTTGAGATTTGCATAAGTGTATGATGATCTAATGTGGCATGATGAGTTAGGTACAACCTAGGTTGATAATGTGATATTCATGGATAAATTGATACTCTTGTATGTTAAGTTATCATACATGTTTAACTGTATTTCAACTAATATGTCACCAACGAGTCAAACTGGTCAGCTAGGTTAGCCTAGGATTATTGAGGTTCTATGTGTACACGTACTTATGTACTTTTGTGTTCTAGGTAACCTTTGAACGGTTGTCTTTGCATCTATCACGAGTCTTTTTATTCACTATCATTACACAACAGGTGAGTTCATGCCCCTTTATTATATAAACTCTCTTCTGGGGGAGGTAGCATACTTGTACTCAAACGCTATTTTATTATTATAAGTTGTGTATGTATTAACATAGTGCTTAATACCTTGAAAAGTCCTCACACTTTTGGATCGTTAATTATGGTAACTAGTGGGAAATCTTGGATAGTACTACTGGGTGTGACGAGCCCCATCTGTGCAACTCGAGGTCAAACGGGTGCAATATTGTCCTAAACACAAACATCGTCATGACCTGGTAAGTCGTGATGGGAGGCAACAACGCAACACAGTCAGCTTCGATCGTGAAATCACTATGGTTATTACTTGTGAACATAGACTAGCTATCCTATTCAATACACTTCTTCTGCTATACAATTGTTAATATTTATGATAAACACAAACTCTTGAACTCACCACCATTGTGTTGACATTTTTAGTATGTTATTCTCAGGTTGTTAACTCATCTTGCCATTAGGAGCAAAACACGGGTCTAGCATGCATCCTAAGGCTTTATTTCATAGACAAATTGTTTATCTTTTATATATGGGTTTTAAACATTGGGATGGCGTGTGTTTTCCATATTATGCATTCATTTTCTTTGGGTTGTCTTATTTTGTAAAACGCTTCGGCATGGTTTTTAAACTTTTGAATTTTGGTTGGTTTTGTTTCGAATGTGGCATATAGTGTCGTTCTAAGTAACTAGTGACTATAATCCTGGTTTGTTCGCACACCTCGCAGTAAAACTCCGTGCGTGGATTTTGAGGGTGTGATAGATTGGTATCAGAGCCATTGGTTATAGGGAACTAGGTTGCATATACACTAGGCTATAACCGCACATAGTTAGTTAGTTACTCCTGACATATCCTTTTACTATATACTCATTGGCATATACATCACATGCACTGCAACATGGCATCATCATCCCAGGTTTTGGGAAAAAGGTGTGCTCGTTCTGAGTCCCATCCACTTGTACCACACCGAGTGTATGAATGGCCGCGACATCCTTACCCCCGTGGCGAGATAGACGGGGATCAACCGTTTGTGCCACCTGAGCGCGATCCTCCACGAGATTGGAGTTATTACCCGGCTTGTTAGACTGCATAATTGTAGAGAGCGTGTTCTGAGTCCGGCCACCGTTAGACCTAGGACTAGGTCAGCAACTACTTCTGCAGCACCCACTCTCCCATCTCTGGATGTACCCCTTGAGCAGGTCGTGGCGGCATTGATCGCGACACTTGAGACTGAGCATCGATGAGCTGGAGTGCTCACTGATAAGAACTCCACACTAAAGGATGATATGCGTGATTATGGCTAAAGATGGCCATAATTGAGGAGCGGGTGTCGATGTCTATCAAAGGAAATTTCAAGATGGCTGGTAGAGTGATGGATCTTATCGAGCGTATGGGAGAGCAGGAGCTCCACAATGTGGGCGTCGAGAGCAGACTGACCGGATTAGAAGCACAGCTTGCAGCACTACAAATCAAGGACAAGGCTACACCTGCCGAGGACTCCGATGAAGACCCTGAGGAAGAACCAGAAGAAGACCCTAAGGAAGAACAAGAAGATGCCCCCGATGATGGAGACACTGATGGTTCAGCTTTGTTCGATTGATTCTCTTTATTCTCATGACTTTGACTGCATAGTGTTTTTCTTAAACCTATGTGGGAAGGGTTGTTTCCCACACAACTGAAAACTTAAATTTTGACATTGATTGAATATTTTGTGAGTTACTTACAAATTATTTATGATACGTTATTATTTTTGGTTATAAATGTTGTGGTTGTGACTGTACATTATTTCTTATTATTTACCATACTTCAATGAGATGATATGTTGGATGTTACTCATTATTGTATTTATGAATTTAAAGTGAAATATGGACGGCCAAGGTAGAACACGTGGACGTGGCCGAGGGCGTGGTGCTGGACAAGGCACCGACAACGTGAACATGAACCCAGCTGAATTGGCTGCATTGATAAACCAACATGTGAGTTTGGAGGTAAACGATGAAACTAGTCATCATTTACACGAATATTCCATCAGGTGATTAATTCATTGGGTTTAATCTGAATACCTTGACCCGTTGAATACGGGACCGCCTGGATTCACATACAAGGCATTCATGAACTGTAAGCCGCATACCTACAGTGGAGCCGAGGGAGCTGTAGGGCTTGTATGATGGTTCGAGAAGACTGAGTCAGTCTTCGCCAAATATAACTGTCCAGTGGCGGACCAGGTGAAATACGCCACAGGAACCCTGGAAGGTGCAGCACTCACGTGGTGGAATGCTCAAGTGCAAATGCTTGGCCAGGAAATAGAAAATGCACTACCATGGGTGGAATTCAAAACAATGATGACAGAGGAATACTACCCCCACGACGAGGTTCAAAAGCTGGAAGTTGAGTTCTGGCAATTGAAGATGGAAGGGTCTAACATTGAGGCTTATACTACTAGGTCTCATGAGCTAGCTACACTTTGCCCTGGCATGGTTAACCCGTCGAGCCGACATATTGAGCTCTATTTACGTTGCTTAGTCCCGGAGATTTAGATATGGTGACTGCTGCAAATCTTCCTACTATACAGTGGTTATTCGACTGGCTCACAAGCTCACTGATCAAGCTGTGGAGCAAGGGAAGTTACCCAAGCAGGGCGATGTGGCAAGCGTGCCCAACAACAAACGCAAGTGGGAGAACAACGCCAGCAAAGGATAGTCATATGGTAACCAACCCTCAGCAACACCAACCTCAACAGCAACATCAGTAGAGATGGTTTGATAACAATCACAACTTCCACCAATCATCATCATCATCTCAAGGACCAAGTGGATATGTGGGGAAAAACCCAAAGTGCAACTGATGCAACTACCACCACATTGGCAAGTGTGATAGCTTCCGATGCCCGCGTTGTGGGAAGGTTGGACATGTGGCAAAGGATTGCCGTGGAGAACTGATAAAGAAGCCTCAATAACTGCAACAGCCTCAGCAGCCTCATGACACACCAAAGGGTTGCTTTGAGTGTGGAAAGGAAGGGCATTTGAAGAAGAACTGTCCTTAACTGAAAAGAAATGGGAATGGCAACAAAAATGGTGGCAATAACAACAAGGTGGTAATGGTGACAATAATGGAGGCAACAATGGTGGAGCCAAAGCGAGAGCTTTTGTCATGGGCTCAGGTGAAGCTCTAAATGCTCCTACTACTGTTACTGGTAAATTTCCTGTTAATGGTCGTTTTGCTTCTATACTGTTTGACACTGGAGCCGATAGGAGTTTTATCTCTACTAAGTTTTGTAGTCTCTTAAGTGATATGCCCATTGTCTTGGAGTCTAAGTACATTGTAGAGTTGGCTGATGGTAAGCAAATCTCTGTTACGCATATCCTTAAGAATTCCAAGATAGAACTTGCTGGTCATACCTTCGACATTGACGTTATGCTTGTTACTCTTGGAAGTTTCGATGTGGTCGTAGGCATGGACTGGCTATCCGAGAAGTAAGCAGAAGTGATTTGTCATGAGAAGGTCATTCGCATTCCCATGGTAAATGGGGAAATTCTTTTGGTTAAGGGCGAGAAGAGTGGTGCTGTGATAGGCATCATATCATTCACGAAGGCTCAAAAGTGGTTACGCAAGGGCCACTTAGCCATATTAGCTCTCGTCTCTAACCAGCAACAAGAGCAAAAGAAGATAGAAGACATTCTGGTGGTTCGTGATTTTCCAGAGGTGTTTCCAGAGGATTTGCCTAGACTACCACCTCACCGTCAAGTTGAATTTCAGATCGATTTGACTCCGGAGCTGCTCCGATTGCGAGAGCATCTTACCGGTTAGCACCGAACGAACTGCAAGAACTATCAACACAGCTTCAGGAGCTGTTGGATAAAGGGTTTATTTGACCGAGCACATCACCATGGGGAGCACCTATTCTCTTTATGAAGAAGAAAGATGGCACATTCTGAATGTGCATCGACTATAGAGAGCTGAACAAAGTCACACTTAAGAACCGATGCCCGTTACCTCGTATCGACGACCTGTTTGATCAGCTTCAGGGATCAAGCTATTATTCGAAGATTGATTTGAGATTTGGTTATCATCAACTAAGAGTTCGAGAAGAGGATATCTCTAAAACCGTGTTCCGTACTCATTATGGTCACTATGAGTTCTTGGTCATGCCTTTTCGGTTGACTAATGCACCAGCAGTTTATCGATGACATATTGATTTATTCTAGGACCAAGGAGGAACACGAGGAGCACCTACGTCTAATTCTAGAATTAGTTAGAAAGGAATAGGTGTACGCAAAATTTTCCAAGTGTGATTTCTAGATTCGTGAGGTGCAATTCTTGGGTCATATTGTTAACGAGAAGGGAATACATGTGAATCCTGCCAAGATTGAGGCGATAAGGAACTGGTCGGTACCCAAGACGCCTAGTGAGATAAGGAAATTTCTTAGTCTGGCAGGGTACTATCGACATTTCATTGAGGGATTCTCAAAGATTGCTCAACCTCTCACAGCTTTGACCCATAAAGGAACAACCTATAAATGGGGTGAGAGTCAAGAAGCTGCTTTTTAGTTGCTGAAGCTAAACTCTGTAGCGCACCGATACTAGCATTACCCGAAGGAAGTGATGATTTTGTAGTTTATTGTGATGCTTCTATCCAAGGACTGGGTTGTGTCCTGATGCAACGTGACAAGGTGATAGCTTATGCCTCATGACAACTGAAGGTACATGAAAAGAACTACACTACTCATGACTTGGAGTTAGGAGCAATGGTCTTTGCCTTGAAGATTTGGAGACATTACTTGTATGGTACGAAGTGCATAATTTACACTAATCACAAGAGTCTTCAGCACATCTTTGAGTAGAAAGAGCTTAACATGAGGCAACGGCGCTGGGTGGAATTGTTGAACGATTATGATTGTGCCATTAAATACCACCCGGGAAAGTGAATGTAGTCATTGATGTCTTGAGTAGAAAGGAAACCTCTAAACCCCGACGAGTGCGTGCCCTATAATTGATGATTAGCACTTACTTGCCCAAGCAAATTAAGGGAGCCCAGACGGAAGCCTTGAAAGGTGAGAACGTTAAATCCAAATCTTTACGAGGGACGGATAAACAATTGGAAGTCAAATTCGATGGAATTCGGTATTCATGGATAGACTATGGGTGACTTTGTATGGAAATCTAAGAGACTTGGTTATGGGTGAAGCACACAAGTCTAAATATTCCATACACCCTGGCTCCGACAAAATGTATCATGATCTGAAGGCGCACTATTGGTGGCCAAATATGAAGGCTGATGTGGCTACGTACGTGAGCAAATGTCTTACATGTTCTAAGGTTAAATTCAAATATCATAAACTATCTAGGTTATTGCAACAACTTGAGATCCCCTTGTGGAAGTGGGAATAGATTTCCATGGATTTTATCAGTAAGTTGCCCAGAACTCCTAGTGGTTGTGACACGATATGGGTAATCGTGGACCGACTCACCAAGTTAGCTCACTTCTTGGCAATCAAGGAAACTGAAAAGATGGACAAGTTAATTCGAATTTATTTGAAAGAGGTAGTTTCGAGACATGGCGTGCCGATCTCGATTATATCTGATCGTGATGCTCATTTTACGTCTCAATTCTGGCAGTCGTTATAGAAATCTTTGGGTACACGTCTGGATATGAGCACTGTCTACCATCCACAGACCGATGGTCAGAGTGAACGTACCATTCAAACTTTGGAGGACATGTTGCGTGCTTGTGTGATCTACTTTGGGAATAATTGGGAAGCTCATTTACCGTTGGTTGAGTTTTCTTACAACAGTAGTTATCATACTAGCATCAAGGCAGCACCATTTGAGGCATTATATGGGCAAAAGTGTAGATCATCAGTTTGTTGGGCGGAAGTTGGTGATAGTCAATTGACTGGTCCTGAGTTGGTACATGAGACCACTGAGAAGATAGTACAGATATGAAACCGCATGGCAGCAGCGCGATATAGACAGAAGAGTTACGCAAACAAACGATGGAAACCCTTGGAGTTTCAAGTCGGTGACAAAGTGTTGCTAAAAGTCTCACCGTGGAAAGGTGTGATTCAGTTTGGCAAAAGAGGCAAGCTTAATCCAAGATACGTCGGACCATTTCAGATTTTGGAAAGAATAGGTCCAGTGGCGTATCGATTAGATTTACCTGATTCATTGAGTGGCGTTCACAAGGTATTTCACGTCTCGAATCTAAAGAAGTGTCTATCTGACGAGATACTAGTTGTACCACTCGAGGAAGTACAAGTAGATGATCAACTACGCTTTATTGAGGAACCAGTTGAAGTGAGTGATCGTGAGGTCAAGACTCTTAAACAAAGTAAGATACCTATAGTCAAGTTCATTGGAACTCAAAACATGGACCGGAATTCACGTGGGAACGCGAGGATCAAATGAAGCTTAAGTATCCTCATCTATTCGAAACGACAACAACGGTCGGAGAAGGTACTGTTTAAATTTCCGGATGAAATTTATTTCAACATGGGGATGATGTGACAACTCACTCGATTTCGTTATGCCAATGCAGTAAACCAGGGATGTAGCACAAGCATATAACGCAATTTTCGGGACGAAATGTCACACCCTCAAAATCCACTTGCGGAGTTTTACCGCGAGGCGTGTGAACAAACCAGGATCACAATCAATAGTTACTCAGAACGACTCTAAATGCCATAATTTAAACAAAATCAACCAAAATGCAAACTTTAAACAATGCGGAAGCGTTTTGAAAACAACCCAAGTCAATAAAGTATAACTATGGCAAAACAAGTGCCAACCCAAAAGAGTAAACCATAAATTATTAAAATGTTAAATTGTCTTGAAGAATCGTGTCTTAGAATGTAGTGAACCATACAGTGCTCCTATGGCAAGCAAGCTAAGGACCTGAGAAAAGCATACTAAAAGTCAACACATAGGTTGGTGAGTTCAAGAGTTTGAGTTCAATAAACATGTAAACAGTTGTGATATATATAAGCAGTGTATGGTAATAGATAGCTAGTCTATTATCAGTAAATATTAATACATAGTGATTTCGCAATTGAAGCTGACTGTGATAGTTGTTGCCTCCTGTCACGACTTACCATGTCGTGACAATGTTCAATAGGACAAATTTCACCCGGTTGACCTCGAGTCACACAGGTGGGGCTCGTCAGACCCAGTAGTACTACCCAAGTTTCCCCGCTATTAAATATTAACAATTCAAAAGTGTGAGGACTTTTCCCATGGTAAACAACACTATATTAATATTATACACAACTTAAATATTAAAAGCGTTCGTAAAATACCAGTATGCTATCTCCCCCAAAAGAGATTAAGTAAAGAGTGGGGCATGAACTCACCTGATGTATGCAAAGAGTACTTAGGTTTTTTTGAGAAAGAGAGGATAGCCAACCTTCAAAGGTTACCTAGATCATGTGAGTACATAAGTACGTGTAAATGAAAGACATGTGGAACCCTAACATACCAAAACCAAAGACTCAAGCTTTCAGAAAAATAGAAACGTTTGACCTAGTTGACCCGTTTGACCCGTTGGTGACATTATGAGTTATAATCCAAATAAAGCCAATGAGCCCATACAACATACATGATTAACATTCAAATAGTATCATACGTATGCTATATCAACCAGGTGTATCACTTAGATCATCATACAATCAAGTACTATACAAGTCATGCGAATCTAGAACATTAACATATCCACTAGTTATAATACAACTAACATGTCACACAAGGTTCAACCATTCATCACATGCCATGTGAAGCCACTCACGACTTCACATCCTAAACCCTGCCAATCCTACTAAGTAGGGGCCTCAGGTCCGCACGCGTGTATAATGATCATAACCATATTCTTTAAGCATATGCATTGCATTCACAACATCACAACAATCAATTACCAGTCCCAAGCATGATGTCCTACTACTACACAACATCCAAACCATACATGATCACAAATGTCCAAATATCATTCATGATTATCTCACATCACAAACAACCAAGTTATCACATCTTTCCATATTAGAATTCATCCATGATCATACTAACATGCTCCTAACATCCCAGATAGGTTCCAACTACCATCTATCACATTTTACATGAATAAAGTTTCCCTTTTGGGAAAGCATATCCCAAAATCTATCAATTACCCAATATGCTCATGGATTCATCAATAACATACCAATTCAAACTCATATCATCATCTAAACATGATCAACCACATTCAAACATCATAACCCATCAATTCATATCTTAAAAAGTTACTATCTTTAGTAATGTATGAGCTATAACATGTTTTCTTGAATTTCCAATGATCACAACAACAATCTAACATCTAATTATCACCATGAACACATCCATAACATCATAACATCCATAGTTCAACATTTCATGCAAATAAAGTTACTATTATTAGTAACCTATGAACATCAACCCTAAATCATCAATTTCTTGCAAGATCCATGATTCCTAACATTCATACAACTCATTAATCATCACACATTCATCAACCAACCATCATTCATCCATAATCATGCCCAAAATCGAATTAGGGTTTGACTAGAATCAAAACCCATGATTAAACCACTAAAAACATGTAATTCATCCATGATCGACGTTAACTAACATGTATTCAACATAACTAACATATAAACATCACCAAACAACATCCAATTCGATCCCATGAGGGTCAATTTCACTTCCAAGGTTCAGCCATAAACAAACACTCACAAAAACATGAAAAATCTAACTTTTAAACGAGTTATAACTTGCAATTGATGATTCCAACAAGTTGTGCATCTTGTAATCAAACGAAATCAAGGTTTAGGGGCTTGATCTTGATCGAAATCGAAGTGGGGAGGGTGAGTGTGTGTGGTTCGCGGCCGATGGGGGGTGGATTAGGGTTTGGGTTTGTTTTATTTAATTTTAATTTACATATTTACCCTTTTAACCCTTGTAATTTGTATTTTATAAAAACTAAGCTTTAAACTCTTTGTAAAGTGTTTTTAACTTCATAATATAAAGATATAAACTTATAAAATTCATTATATATCTTATCTTTATAAAAAACAAGACATACGAATAAATAGGCACGTTTCCGCGTTACGCGATTAATTTTCTAATTAACCTTTTATAATTGTGTAAACACATAAACATAACCCAATACTCACATAATCACTTAGATTCACATCAAATTAACATTATTCATTATTATTAGGTCACCAACGTTAAACGACAACTAGTGTGTGCTCACGACACGTGTACACAAGACTTAACGGAACTAACGGAGTTTGGTAACGGAAATTTACCGGATGTCACACGAAAATTCTTTCAACATGAGGATAATGTGACATCCGGTAATTTTCCATTACCAAACTCCGTTAGTTCCGTTAGGTCTTGCATACATGTTTCGTGGGCAAACACTAGTTGTCATTGAACGTTGGTGACTTAATAATAATAATCTATGATAAACATAATAATCTAATTAATAATGTTGATTATTAGTTGTGATTATGTGGTTCATGAATTTACAGAATTTTAAATGTTTATTTTATAAATTCTACCCGATAACATGACAACGTGTTATATATATTCGATGTGTTATGTGACTTGTTGTAAATGTTTAGGATTACTGTTGTTGGTTAATAAAAATTATAAATTGTAGTCTAGATTATTTAAAAAGTATTTAAAAGATTGGTTTTTATAAAATATAATTAAAGGGGTTATTTTGTAAATACCTTTTTAAGTAAAACTTACCAAAATTAACCCAACCCTAGCCCCTTGACCCCCATTCGGCCGAAACCAATCCCCAAACCCCCACCCTTTGTGAATTCAACCAAAAACACACACAAACAATTGATTTTGATCAAGTTCCAAGTGTTCCATAGTGCTAGCAAGTCCAACTCTTGATTCTACACGTTTAAAGGTACATTTTGTCATGTTGTTCATAGATTTGATTCAAGATGAACCCTAATCCGAAATTGATGATGATTATATATGATGATTGTTAGATGTTAATATGATGTTAGTTAGGTTGTATGAATGTTGAATGATGTTGATTATGCAAGAAATCTAGGGTTTGATCATCTAGTTCATACATTGTCATAAGAGGAAACTTTTTGTTCTTGGAATTCATGATTTGATGATGCTAAGATGTTAGATTAATGCTTAGATGTAAGTTTAATTTGATTGTACAAGAAAATCCATGAAATTGTGATATTGATCATGACTTACTAAAAGTAGAAACTTTTGTGTATGATGTTTGGGAATTTGGATGTTTTGGAGATGATTAACATGTTAGAATGAATGTTATAAACTTGATTAGGTATAATATTGATGAAATTATCATTGGATTGGATGCTAGAACACTTTTGGGTGTTACTTTCCCAAAAGGGAAACTTTATTTTTGTAAAACATTGGATGTGATGAATTGGGCCTGCTTGTGATGTTAAAATCATGTTAGAATGATTGTGGATGATGTTTGTTGAGATAGAATGTGTAAGTGAATTGTTATGGATGTTTGGTTGATCATGTAGGAAGTATAGGTTTTGTTGATCATACATGAGAATGGATTATGGTTAGTGATTAGGAGATCATGTTTGGGATTAAAACTGATGGTAAATGTGTATGTTGGTTGGAATGAACTAAATGAATGAATGTGATTATGTGGTGCATGATTAGTCGTGAGTGGCTCAACATGGCATGTGGTGCATGATTAGTCTTCGCATATAATTATTTGCTGTGATGTATTTATATATACATATTAAGTATAACGATTGTTGAGATTTGCATAAGTGTATAATGATCTAATGTGGCATGATAACTTAGGTAGAACCTAGGTTGATAATGTGATATACATGGATAAATTGCATGATACTCTTGTATGTTAAGTTATAATACATGATTAAACTATATTTCAACTAATATGTCACCAACGGGTCAAACGGGTCAACTAGGTTAGCCTAGGATTATTGAGGTTCTATGTGTACATGTACTTATGTACTTGTGTGTTCTAGGTAACCTTTGAAGGGTTGTCTTTGCATCTATCACGAGTCTCTTTATTCACTATTATTACACACCAGGTGAGTTCATGCCCCTTTATTTTATAAACTCTCTTCTGGGGGAGGTAGCATACTTCTACTCAAACGCTATTTTGTTATTATAAGTTGTGTATGTATTAACATAGTGCTTAAGACCTTGAAAACTCCTTACACTTTTGGATCATTAATAATGGTAACTAGCGGAAAATCTTGGGTAGTACTACTGGGTGTGAGGAGCCCCACCTGTGTGACTCAAGGTCAAACAGGTGCAATATTGTCCTAAACAAAAACATCATCACGACCTGGGAAGTCATGACAGGAGGCAACAATGCAACACAGTCAGCTTCGATCATGAAATCACTATGGTTATTACTTGTGATATAGACTAGCTATCTTATTCAATGCACTTCTTATGCTATACAATTGTTAATATTTATGATAAACGCAAACTCTTGAACTCACCAACCATTGTGTTGACATTTTTAGTATGTTATTCTTAGGTCGTTAACTCAGCTTGCCATTAGGAGCACAACACGGGTCCAGCATGCATCCTAAGGCTTTATTTCATAGACAAGTTGTTTATCTTTTATATATGGCTTTTAAACATTGGGATGGCACGTGTTTGTGATATTATGCATTCATTTACTTTGGGTTTGTCTTATTGTGTAAAACGCTTCCGCTTGGTTTTTAAACTTTTGAATTTTGGTTGGTTTTGTTTTGAATGTGGCATACAGTGTCGTTCTGAGTAACTAGTGACTGTGATCCTGGTTTGTTCACACACCTCGCGGTAAAACTCCACGCGTGGATTTTGTGGGTGTGAAATTATGACTTGGATCTTTAGACTTCATGTTTAATCTATACAAATCTCATCAAGGTTTGATTTCATGAACCTAAGAAATATTATGTGACACATAGACTCCTGTATTCTGGATTTCCTGGCAAAAGGCCTTCGGGTAACGTAAGCATTTCGCATAAATCCTACGGGACTAGTTATGCTTACCTGGGGATTTCTGGGATGAGTGATAAACTATGGTTGGTATACACAAGTTTCTAAGGCAAATGGGTCAATTCACCTTGATGTGTCAATATTTCAAAATGGTAATGCGTTACCAAATGGAATCATTCCACATACCTTACAACTCTTAGCTTATTCTTGTTTAAATTACTATCCTTTGTTATCCTCATTTCCGTATCTTTGGAGTTCGAGCCTATACTTTCTAAACCGCGTGTTAACCTGGAAAGATCCTTCACGGTCGAAGTCGCCGATGGAAAATTTATCGTCATTGACGTCGTAATACGCGATTGTACCTTGAGCCTTAATGAACACGTGTTCTTCATCGACCTTATTCCTATGCAACTGGGAAGCTTTGATGTTATTATTGGCATGGATTGTTTAGCAAAGCAACGTGCAGGAAATTCTATGCTTCGAGAAGTGCATTCAAATTCCTTTACCGATGGGTGATACTTTGAAAGTCTTTGGGAAGAAACCATCCCAAGGACTCAAACTTATGTCCTGTATCAAGGCCCGAAAGTGCTTAAGTAAGAACTACGTAGCTTTCATGGCGTATGTAGTTAACACTAAAGCTAAGGTTAAGGAACTAAAAGACATTCCCGTCGTGCAAGATTTTCCCGAGGTGTTTCCTGAGGATCTTAACATGTTACCACCCGTGCGAGAAGTTAAGTTCAAAATTGACTTAATTCCTAGTGCAAACCCTATAGCTAAATCACCTTATTGTCTTGCACCGCCTGAAATGCAAGAACTAGCTAGTCAACATCAAGAGTTGACCGATAAAGGATTCATTTGTCCTAGTTCTTCACCGTGGGGTGCACCTGTGTTGTTTGTGAAGAAGAAAGATGGTTCATTTCGCATGTGCATAGACTATTGAGAACTCAACAAGCTTACAATCAAAAACCGATACCCTTTTCCTCGAATCTATGATCTCTTCGATCAACTTCAAGGAGCAACTCAATTCTCAAAGATCAATCTACATTATGGGTATCATCAACTACGTGTTCACGATGATGACATTCCAAAGACCGCTTTTCGTACTCGATATGGACATTACGAGTTCATGGTTATGCCTTTTGGCTTGACCAATGCACCTGCGTGTTCATGGATCTCATGAATCGAGTATGTAAACCGTATTTGGATAAGTTTGTGATCGTGTTCATTGATTACATTCTTTTTTATTCCAAGACGAAAATTGATCATGAGACACACTTGCGACAAGTTCTCAAACTTTTATGGAAAGAGCAACTATACACCAAATTTTCCAAGTGTGAGTTCTGGTTAGAAGAATTTCAATTCTTAGTCCATGTGGTGAATAGTCAAGGAATTCACGTTGATCCTGCTAAAAAAGAAGCCGTGAAAAATTGTGTGTTCCCACAACCCCAACCGAGGTTCGTTCTTTTCTGGGCTTAGCGGGATATTACTGTATGTTCATAGCAAATTTTTCGAAGATTTCCAAACCATTAACGGCACTAACCCAAAAGAATCGACTTTTTGAATGGGGACCCGAACAAGAAGAGGCTTTCGAGACACTGAAACGCAAGTTGTGTAACGCTCCTATTCTCACACTCCCCGATGGAAACGATGACTTTACCGTGTACTGTGATGCTTCTAATCAAGGTCTTGGTTGTGTTCTTATGCAACGAGGCAAAGTCATAGCATAAGCATCGAGGCAATTGAAGGTTCATGAAGTGGACTACACAACTCACGATCTTGAACTTGGTGTTGTGGTTTTCGCTTTGAAGATCTGGCGACACTATCTCTATGGGATGCAATGCATAGTCTACACTGATCATAAGAGTCTCTAACACGTGTTCAACCAAAAGGATCTCAACATGAGACAAAGACGTTGGATTGAGTTAATTAGCGACTACGATTGTGACATTCGCCATCACCCTGGAAAGGCGAATGTTGTAGACAACGCGTTGAGTCGCAAAGTCTACAACAAGACTGTCTCGCTTCAAGAATTCCGAGATTGAAGGCAATGGTTTGATACGTTAGGGGAATTTGATATTGAGATTGATGTGGATGTCAACGAGGCTACTATCATGCTTCAAAACATAAGGATTGATAGTGATCTCGAATTATGCATTCGCGAGGCTCAACAAGCGGCGTTAACCGACGAAGGGAAAGATGAAGATTTGATGTTTAATGTTCGGTCACAACTGGAGACAAAACTGAACAGCATGTGGTACTTCTTGAATCGACGTTGGATTCTGAATCGTGATAACCTTCGACATTTCGTTATGAACGAAGCTCATCAAACTCGATATTCCATTCATCCCGACTCTGATAAAATGTACATGGACCTGCGTGGTCAATACTGGTGGCCTGGAATGAAGAAAGATATCGTTTCATATGTTTCCAAGTGTCTCACATATGCAAGAGTCAAAGCCGAGCATCAATGACCAAGTGGTTTACTTGAACAACGTGAAATCCCTATGTGGAAATGGGAACATATATCCATGGATTTCATAACCAAGTTACCTCATACTCCTTGTGGTCATGATAGTATATGGGTAGTTGTTGACCGTTTGACCAAAACGGCACATTTCATACCAATACGAGTCACATACAAAGTTTCAAGACTGGCTCGTATCTACATTGACGAAATGCGAGTCGTCATGGCGTGACGTTGCACATCATATCCGACCGAGACGCTCGTTTCACTTCGCACTTTTCGTCTTCTATGCATGAACTCTTGGGTACTCAATTGGTTACCATCCTCAAACTGATGGTCAAACCGAATGAACAATTCAAACCCTCTAGGATTTGCTATGACTATGTATCCTTGACTTTGGTGGTGATTGAGATACGCATTTACCTCTCGCGGAATTTTCGTATAACAATAGTTATCACTCGAGTATTAAGATGGCACCATTCGAAGCACTTTATGGTCGTAAATGTTGATAAAGTCTCCACAATCTGCAATGAACCTTGAAATGGCAAGAAGTCGACAAAAGAGTTATGCCGATAAGCACCGTAAGCTGTTGGAGTTCCAAGTTGGTGACATGGTTCTTCTTAAGGTTTCACTATGGAAAGGTGTCATTCGCTTTGGAAAGAAAGGGAAATTGGCTCCAAGATTTGTAGGACCTTTCAAAATCCTAAAAAGTATTGGGAAAGTGGGTTATAGACTAGAACTACCTTCCGACCGTAGTGGAGTTCATCCTGTGTTCCATGTCTCAAATTTAAGAAAGTGTTTGACTGATGAGAGTCTGCATGTTCCACTGGAGGACATTCAGATCGATGAGTCATTGCACTTTGTTGAGAAACCTATTGAAATTATGGATCGCATTATGACGAAAACTAGAACCATAACTACTCCAATTGTCAAGGTTCGTTGGGAGAATAAGTGTGGAGCTGAGTTTACTTGTCAGCGTGAAGACCATATGAAGGAGAAATACTTGTATTTGTTCGCTTAGTTCATTCTTTATTTCTGGACGAAATTCTTTTAAGTTGGGCAGATTGTAACATCATGTATTTTAGGGTTATCTATAAGTTAACGTCGTTAAATTCTTGTAAGGGTTATTGATTGTATTTATGAAACTTATGGATTATCTATGTTAGTTTTTTAGTTGTCATTACATTTTAGATCATGAAAGTTAATAATTAAAATATTAAATTGGTAATAATAATAATAAGTTGTAATAATAATAACTAAAATAGTAGTAATAATACTAATAATATTAGTAATAATAATAATAATGTTGGACCAAAAGAACCAATGAGCCAGATAAAAAAAACCTTTAAGTCCCACAGACATCATAACAACTGAAGTGGTCTATAACAGCTGAAGACAAAGTCTGAAGACAACAGCTAACGACAAAGTCGGAAGACAAAGTCTGAAGACAACAGCTGAAGACACGTCTGAAGACAACTGCTGAAGACAAAGTCTGAAGACAACTGCTGAAGACAAAGTCTGAAGACAACAGCTGAAGACAAAGTCTGAAGACAACAACTGAAGACAAAGTCTGAAGACAAAGTCTGAAGACAACTGCCAAAGACAAAGTCTGAAGACCAAGTTCTCAGAAGTTGTCACAATAGCTGAAGTAGTTCTTTTCAGTAGTTTTGATGGTTTACTTTTCAGTAGTTTGTAATCAGTAGTTTTATTTTATGTAAAACATCTGAAGTTCTTACACTTCAGATGTTATAACTTTAGTAGTTGTAATTTTAGCTTGTACTTCGCTTTTTGTGAAGGTGTCCTTTTAGTCTACTTTCAGTTGTTTGTATAAATCAGTTAGCTGTCACTATCAAATGACATCAGCTAATGTCACATTCCTTTATAAAAGGAATGTTAACCTAATTTCTTTGCAGCCGAAGCTTGTGCGTGAATGAAAATATTCTCTTTGTAGAAAACTGTCTGTCTCTATAACCGTCACTGTTTGATTGAATATTCATATTATTCTTGCTTAAATTTCGTCTAATTCTTGTTCTATTCCGCTGCAAATCTTAATCTAATTGATCAAACTAGATCCCGATCCTTTCAAATGGTATCAAAGCAAGATTAATCATTGATCGATTTAACAATTGATCATTGAAACTGCTCTTTTGATATCTAAGTTTGATCGAATTAGCAAATTTGCAAGAATTGGTTATAGAGTTTAATTTTTTGTTTCTTTCGGTGAATTAATTTGAGATTCGTCTTGTTTCAAACTGAGTTGTTGAGTTTTTGAGCTAGATCTGTTAGAATTTCCTTGAACCTGTTTGAATCGGTGAAAATGGCTACATCAATCAATGATCCTCACAATACTGGCTCCTTAACAAAGCCTCCGATTCTTGTTAGGAGTGAGTATAACATATGGCAACGCCGAATGCTCCATCACCTGTCTGTCAACAGTTCAGGTTGTTGGAAATCTGTGGTTCATGGACCATATAAGCCTATGGTGAGTAATCCGGAAACCAATGAGATGGTTCCGAAGAAGAAAGAGCAATACTCAGATGAAGATCTAAAACTATTTAAAATTGATGCTAAAGCCCATAGAATTCTGGCCATGGCACTACCTAATGAAATCTATTCTAGACTTATGCATCATGAAACTGCTCATGACCTCTGGGTTGCTCTGAAAGAACAATTTGGAGGAACTGATGAGGTCTTGCCAAACAATAGAGAGATCCTTGCCCAGCAATATGAGACATTCTCTCATAGAAAGGGTGAGTCACTGACTCAACAGTTTGAGCGATTTTCCTCTTTGATATCTGAGCTGAAAAGGGTTAAACATGAATATACAAATAGTCAGATGAACAACAGATTCCTCAAATCCCTGCCTGAGAGATGGGACACATATACTATTGTCCCACGCTCCAGTGCAAATCTGGACAATCTATCTTTCACCCAACTTTATGGGAAACTGTTAACATTTGAAATAGAGATAGAACAGAAAAGGAAACTGGCTTCATCTGGGAAGCTCACTGATGATTTTGTACCAGGGAATATTGCTCTGGTCGGTCATGAGTCAGAATATGCTGCATCAGAAAGTTCTTATGATGAGCATATAGATTTCTCTTCAAACAGTGGAGACCCTGCTTTTGTTGGTGTTGATAGTAATTCAGGGTGTAGTAGTGATAATTTGTGCTTTTTGATGGATGATTTGAAAGGAATTGCTGATGATGATCTGGAAGAGATGGATATTTTGAGCCAAATGGCATTAATCAATATCAGATCTCAAAAATTTTACAAAAGGACAGGTAGAAAATTTCCTGGTCTCTCTGGAAAAACCAAAGTTGGTTTTGACAAGAGCAAGTTGAGGTGTCACAAGTGCCATAGACTTGGACATTTTGCAAGAGAGTGTAGATCATCTAGATCTAACTCTTCTGCACCCTTTAAGACCTTTCCATGCAATAGCTCACAAAACAAAGGGCAACATTCTACCAGTTCTGGTCATCATTCACAAATTCAATCATCTCCTGCATATTTTGTCCCTCAAGGTCCAATGCCATATCTTATCCCTGTTTTTACATGCCTCAGTCCAGTCAGGTACCAGTACCCATAGCTCAACAACCACATGCCCTACCTGAGCCTCAACCATCTCAATCAAATCAACAATCTCAATCTCAATCACATTAAAGCTTTTTCACACCTGGAGTTGTTGACTGGAGTAGCTTACCAGATGATCTTTCTGGTTATCCTGAACAATTGTTAATAGGTGCTGGTCAACATGGTGGTGAAAATCCTTTTGGAAATCTTGCTCTTATGGCCCTGGAGTCTACTCACGGTTCATGCTCAAATGCTTCATCATCATAGGTACCATAGGTATCTTCTGAGGCTAAGGCCAAGTTGTGTTCTGAGTCATGCATAGCTGCTTTTTTCTCAATTAGAGAAGCAAATATAGCTTTAATTAATCAAAATCTTGACCTAGAGAAAGTGATTTCCAAAAGAAAAGCTGAGTTTAAGTCTGTCTTAAATGAAAAAGATGATGAGATTTACAAATTAAAATGCCAAATCACTGATGAAAAGGCAAAGGTAGAGGTCATTTTAGAGAATCATAAGAATCTCAAATAAACACTTGCAGCTACTCAAGTAGAGTGTGAATGTTGGGTAACATCCTGCAAGGGGTTTGAAATGCTTCTCAGCAAGCAAACAGCTTCAAATGTGAAGTTTGGGATTGGGTATAATCACACTGTACCTCCTATAGATTTTACTCCCAAGATAGAAGTAAAATCTGAAGGTGAAAGCAATTCCCAAACCGCATTATCATGTGTCTCATCCTCAAGTGATAATCCAAAATCAGAGGATGAAGTCAGTATTAGTACCTTAGCTAATCAATTTGCTGATGGTCTCACTGCTGATAAACACATGATCAAAGAAAAACTGAGCACTTCAGGTGTTGTCTCACAAAGTATTCAAAGTACTGAAGGGCAAGTAACAACACCTGAAGAGCATTTCAAACTAAATGAAAACATACATGGTTTGACAACTGCTGAAGAGTCTATCAGGAAGTCCAAAAGTACTGATAAAAACTTCTGAAGAACAAATCTTCAGTTATTACAAATCCTTTAGTACTTAACATAAGTACTGAGAGAAGAAAGTACTGAAGAACACACCTTCAGTAGTTTCATCTTCTTCAGTAGTTGAACAACAGAAGATGAAGAAAAAGCCATATGAAATATGTGATCTATTCAATCATCTCACTGATGAATGTTGGTACAAAAAGGATTCCAAATTCAACAAAGATAAAATCATTAAAAGAAAATTAATAAAATGAAAGATGAATTTGAAACCAAGTTTGTACCACAAACATCTCAAACTGATAACCCAAAGTTCTTACAAAAATCTAAAAAGAAGGAAGGGGTTATCATAAAACAGCTGAAAGTATTCGTCATGGAATATCAAAACACCAGACTAAGTCTGTGTCTTTCAAAAAGGACATGGTGAGTCATAGGAACCAATCAAAAACAAGTACTGATGTGTCTGCTGAACTGAAGGCTTTAACAACCAATCAGACACAACTTGTTATGATGGTTCAACATCTGTTGGGGAGAGTTAACCAAATAGATGTACCTGTGATTAAACCACTGAAAAGGAAAACTAAGCCAAAATCAAAGGAATCCTTTTCAGCACCATCTCCACCTTCAAAGGCTGTTAATCATGACAAATCAGTTAGTATAAAATATGTTGATGAGAACAGACCCAAAACCAAAATGGTTTGGGTCTCAAAAGCTAACTAGTTTCTTGTGACAAATGCAGGGTTCTTCAGCATGCCATAGAAGCATCTGGTATGTGGACAATGGAGGATCTATGCATATGACAGGGAACAGTTCTCTTCTTCATGACTACTCTCAAGGAAAGAAGGGATTTGTATCTTTTGGTAATGATGCTAAGGGTTACATCATCGGCAAAGGCTTTGTGTCAAATGGTGAGATAAGATTTGATGATGTTAACCATGTGGAGAATCTCAAGTACAACTTGTTGAGTGTCAGTCAAATGTGTGATAAAGGGCATGTTGCACTTTTCACCAGCCAGAACTGTCGGATTCTGTCTTCCAATGTTTTGAGAATGATTGACAAGATATTGGATGAATATACTCTCCTGAAGGCCAACAGGATTGGAAGAGTATATGCCTTAGACTTATCAAAGAAAATTGATCTAAAAGGCCATCCATGTATGTTCTCCAAGGCCTCTCCTCAGGAATCTGAACTATGGCACAGAAGTCTGGTCATGTGAATCTTAAAAACATGAACCAGCTTATCCATCATGGTTAGTGAGAGGTTTGCCATTAAATGAGTTCAAATGTGATGATAACTGTTCTGCTGTTTAAAAGGAAAGCAACACAAAGCATCATTCCTTCCAATAGAAGAACCAAAGTCCACTGCCTGCTTGCAATTACTGCATATAGATCTTTTTGGTCCAGTAAGAGTGATGAGCATAGCAAAGAAAAAATACTGTCTGGTAATTGTGGATGATTATTCCAGATTTGTATGGACCTTCTTCTTACATTCAAAAGATGAGGTTGTTCAAATCATCATCTACTTTGTGTTGTATGTGGAAAAGCAGTACTCCCTTCTAGTCAAGTGTGTGAGGAGTGATAATGGCACAGAATTTAGAAACCACACACTTGATAAATTCTATTTATCTAAGGGAATCAAGAGGCAGTATAGCATTCCAAGAACTCCTGAACAAAATGGAGTGGTGGAGAGAAAGAATAGGACCCTTATTGAAGACGCAAGGTCAATGTTGGCTGATTCTGGTTTGCCACTAACCTTTTGGGCTGAAGCTGTCAACACAGCTTGCTATGTGCAAAATAGAATGTTAGTAAATCAGAGGTTGATGAAGACTCCTTATGAAATGTTACATTTTTAACACAAAGAACCCACTTCAGAAGTTTGAATCAAAGGTGGATGCAGGGTACTTTGTTGGGTATTCATCTACTTGCAAGGCATACAGAGTTTTTAATTGCAGAACAAAGATAGTTGAAGAAACCTTGCATGTGAAGTTTAATGAATCTCCAAAGGACAAAATCCCACAAAACCCTGTGGAGTTATTTGATTTGGACATACTACAATATGTTCCTTATCAGTCTCCAGCTGTTGTAGATTCTGTGAATCCATCATCTCCTGCAACTAGTCATCCATCTGGTGGTACAAATGCAAGGTTTAGTGATCACCTGCCTGAGTCTACTAAACTTGATGTTCCTGTAGCTTCCGCAGTTCCATCCACAACAAATGCTGATGAGATCTCTGAATCCTCTACTTCATTTGAATTGTCATCTCATTCTAGGTTTCAAGAGTCTGGATCAACATCTGTTGCTGCTGAATCTCCTACAAACACTTGCACAGATCTTATTGAGTACCAAGAACTGAAGAATTACCCCATGTCTTAGATCATGGTGACGTCAATGCTGGTGTTTCAACTAGACGTCAATTGTCCAATTTCTGCTTTTATGCTCTCTTCATCAGTCAGCAAGAGCCAAAGAACTATCATATTGCATTAAGAGACAATGGATGGGTTGAAGCCATACAACTTGAGCTTCTTCAGTTTCAAAAGCAGCAAGTGTGGGAACTGGTTCCTCTACCCCAAGGTAAGTGTGCAATAGGCACTAAATGGGTGTTTAGGAATAAAACTAATGAAAAAGGTCAAATTGTCAAGAACAAGGCCAGACTGGTTGTACAAGGGTTTTCACAAGAAGAAGGTATTGATTATGATGAAACCTTTGCCCCTGTAGCCAGACTGGAGGCAATCAGATTGTTCTTAGCTTATGCTGCTTTCCATAATCTTAAAGTTTTTCAAATGGATGTCAAAAGTGCATTCTTATATGGTAAATAAAAGAAGAAGTTTATGTGTGTCAACCACCGGGTTTTGAAGATCATAAACATCCAGATTGGTGTATAAGCTTGATAAGGCTCTTTATGGGTTAAAACAAGCTCCCAGAGCCTGGTATGAAACACTGTTTGACTTTCTTCTTCAAAACAATTTCACTAGAGGCTCCATAGATAAAACTTTGTTCATTAAGAAAGTAGGCATGCATAAGCTCCTTGTTCAAATTTATGTAGATGATATTATTTTTGCATCCTCTGATCCATAGTTGTGTGATGCTTTACTAAGTTGATGCAACAAAATTTTGAAATGAGTGCCATAGGAGAATTACAGTTCTTTCTGGGTTTGCAAATCAAACAAATGGCTGATGGAACTTTCATTCATCAGTCAAAATATACAAGGATCTGTTGAAAAAGTTTGATTTACAAAATTATAAGCCCTGTTCTACTCCCATGTGCAGCACCACACAACTGGATGTTGATCAGAAAGGTAAAGCAGTTGATGAAACTTTTTACAGATGTATGATTGGTTCCTTGATGTACCTTACAGCTTCTAGACCAGACATTATGTTTGCAACTTGTGCTTGTGCTAGATTTCAGGCTGCACCTAAAGTATCCCATATGATTGCAGTCAAAAGGATCTTTAGATACTTGCAAGGAACTCAATCTCTAGGACTTTGGTATTCCACTGGGCACTCTTGCAAATTAGTTGCTTTCTCTGATAGTGACTATGCAGGGTGTAAATTAACTAGAAAATCAACCTCTGGTGGATGCCAATTTCTAGGCAATTGTTTAGTTTCTTGGCAGAGTAAGAAACAAACTTCAGTTGCTACATCCACTGCTGAAGCAGAGTACATTGTTGCTGCAAGTTGTACATCTCAGGTACTCTGGCTTCAGAATCAATTACTGGATTATGACATTATAGAGACTAAGACTCCTTAACTAATGGACAGTGCTTCAGCTCTTTGTATTGTTAAGAATCCTGTCCAGCATTCTAGGACCAAACATATTGAGATCATACATCATTTTATCAGGGATTGTTATGAAAAAAGGTCGGATTGATCCAAAGTTGTTCCTAGTGCTAATGAGCTTGCAGATATATTTACTAAGCCTTTGGACAGTGCAACTTTCCAAATCTAGTGCTAAGGCTTGGTATGCTGCAGCTAGAATGATTTGACAACTACTGATGATCTCAGTTCACAAGTACTGATGAGCATTAGTATACAGCTGTCAAAAATACGTACTGATAAGTTATTTTATCGTCAGCAGTTTTCGTAACTACTGAAGAATAAATTACTTAAAAGTACTGAAGTACTTTATTTGTTGAAAAGTACTGATGTAGTTACAACTACTAATGTGGTTACAACTACTGATGTCTGTTCTAACAGATAAGTACTGATGACCAATGAAACATCTGAAAATCAGATAGTCTGCTGAGTAAGTGTTAAGGTCAATGAAACAACTGAGATCTGTGAATTGACGACAACAACTGATGAGAAATTTTACTCTTCAATTGTTTCAAACAACTGCTGTTTCATTTCAAAACAACTGAAGCCAAAACCAAGTCTTCAGTAGTTTCAAACTACTGATGACTAACACCAAGTCTTCAGTTGTTTACAACATCTGAAAGTTAAAACCATGTCTTCAGTCATTTTCTAACAACTGATGACTAACACCAAAACTTTCAGTTGTTTTCTTTCAGCCGTTCATACCTAAGTACCTAAACCTAACTTCAAACTTTTCATAAGTCATTTTCAGAACTTTCATCTTCCATTAATGGCGACCATGCAAATCAAACCACGACAATACTGTGTTGCCTACTTCACAAAATCGGCCTTTTGGACTAAGTTTAATGTTGCCATTGATCTGATGGTTGATTCCCCGTATCAAACTGCTTTTCTTCTGAATCCAACCATCTATCCTGATACCCTTCGCCAATTCTAGACAAATGTCATTGTCCATACTGGTGAGAATGATATCGCGATCACTCTCCAGTCGTTTGTAAACCAGAAGAAGGTGGTCATCACTCTACTATCATTCGCCAAACCCTAGATTTGAATGATGCCACCTTTGTCACCAAATACCCGAAGAGCACCACTGATCTATCATTCATCAACCATGGGTATGAGGGTGACCTAAGTGCTACCACCATTCTAAAGAAGCACTTCCATGATGCTAAACACCTAATCTTTCATATGATCAATGTCTGTCTTGCCCCCAAATCCTCTTCATGGGATCAAATGTCATCCAGGTGACAGCAGGTATTGTATTCTATCCTTGAACGCCAGAGCTTAAATTTTTCTGAAGTTATATTTTTGGAATTAAAAGATCTGGCAATGAAACCTGTGGCTAACAGATTGATATTATATCCAAGGTTTCTTATGGCCATAATCATCAATCAGCTAAAATCTGATGGCCATGTTGGCCTTGGAGTCCCTGCTGTGGTAGTTTTGCCTGAGGTATACTCCAGGCACAACTCTGACCCACAACTCAAAGAGTCTACCAAACTGCTAAAACCCAAGCAGAGGGAACCCACAGCCTCATCCTCCAGACCCAAAGTCCCTTCCAAACCACAATCCAAACAAACCAAAAAGGATACTCAGGGAGTTGAGTCCCCTGATGATGCCCCTGCAACACAAAGGCAGGATGAAACTACTGGTAGTAATCCCCCTGTAGTTTCCAAGACTCTACCAGCTGAAACTGCTCAGGTATCCTCTCAACAAGATCCTGATGCAACCAAAAATAGGGAACCACATTACTGAAATCTCTCTCACTTGAGAAGATTGCCATTGAAGAGCACCATTCACCCTAGGTGCAATCTTCTTCACACTTATCTCCCACTGAAGCCACCCCTAAAAGCCCAACTGTGGTTATTGCACAAGTGCTGACTCAACTACATTCCTCTACCCCTCCCCAGAAACCTATTACCACTGGGAAAACCTCAACAGTTGAGGGAGAGGATTATAATATGGCTGATAACCCACAACACAGGGATTACAGAGTTCAATCTCCCTGTGTAGAGGAGAAGATTCGAACATCTGGTGAGGCTGCCTCTTCTCCTGTTTCAGCACATGAACAAGATGAAGGTGGTATCATCTCTAAGACCTCACCAGAGGCAACTGCCAAGAAGGACATAATCCTGAGGCAGGAAGTCTCCAGTTCCAAGAAATAGGGGCACATGTGAATACTGATCTACACTCAGCACATGTTCATCCTGATTTAATCAGGAGGTCAGATGATTCAGCAAAGACTGATGATGACCTGGGCTTTTTCTTTGATGTTCTAGCCCACAACACCATTCTTGATGTCACACCCCAACCTTAACAGCGGAAACGTCGAGGAGTGAGAGTTAAGATCGTTCATACCACATAACGCTATTAAAAATCCAATATATTTTACACATAAGTTTCGTTCGTCACATTACAAATGTAAGTCTCAAAGGATATAAAAACGTAACATAAAATGTAACAATTCATCCTATTTTATTTATTATCTAGGTCCAATCCTAGATGTGCAAGCTTCAATGTGCAGATAATCAAACTTGGGCATTTCCTGAAACATGTTAAAATAAAGGGGTCAACAATAATGTTGGTGAGCATTCCATAGTTTTAAATACATAGCATATATAAAAGATGGCAATTCAAGTCATAAGTTAGTGAATAAAGTGATTAGGGATGTCATGAACAATGCAACAATCAAGCCTCGACAAAATTTTACAAGTCTCAAAGGTTTAAAGTATATACGATTAGTTAAGTGTATTGGATCAACCAAAGCAGGCTTGTCTTGCCCATAGATCTATGACTTCACTGGGCTAGCAATAGTTAATGATTGTACATATAGTGCCATAACATGGTAATCACAAAAGTCCAACTACACCAACTTACATGAGGAATTGCCATAACGTTTACAAGTCTCAAAATGTGTGCAAGTGTAAAGATAATGAATAACATGTTCCACCCCAAAGTGTAAAAATATGAAAAAGGGGTATAGAAGTACTCACATGATCAAATAATATATATTTGATGATTAATAAGAATAATAACAAGCAACGTTCAACGTAGACCTTCACAACGCACCTAAAACATATATTTTACAAGGTTACAATTTAATATAATTATAGTTAAACGAGGCTAGGGTTTCAAATTGGTATTTTGAGGATTTTAAATGACGTTGGTTAGAGAGATCGTATATATACTTAATCTAAGAGAAAATGTCATGTATCAAATTTTAAGGAAATTAAATCCTTTATAACAATTTGTGAAGGTTAATTATAAAATATATAAATTCAATAATTATCATATTTAATCCTTAATTGTATAGTATTTAAATAATAATTACATGATTTACCAATATTATATAAGTCTATTCTTATAAAAATAACTTTATTAATTTTATTTTATAAGGAAATTGTTAAGGTGTTTAAAGTGATGAATTTGTAGAAAAATAATAGGATAGCTTTAAAAATAACCAAAGTTTACAAATCTCTTTTTATAATTTTTAGAAAATTTTATATATTTTTTAAAAGGCTGAAAAGCCAAAAACAATTGAATTGGAGGTCGCCGGGTTCGAACCCGGGACCTCTAATTCGGAATGAGAGTGGGGAACCAGTGAACCAAGGCCTTAGCCGCGGTTTTACTTGGTTCTCTAATCTTAAGAACATCCGTTTCAGAATAGCCCCAAATTCGTATGAACCCTAGTTTGATTTGAATCGAAATTGAAGGTCAATCGATGATGTTTAAGAGAAAGAACATGGGGCTTTGATTCCCCATGTGATTACGCGTATATAATTGTTGTTTATTTACCCGATTGATGATGAATTCGAGATGAACACGACGAAGAACAATTCGCGGCCACGTAAACCGGTTTGATGCTCAAATGATGATGATAATCAAATTCAATGCACAGATAGTTTCAAATGACCTCGAGGATGAAAAACCCTGTATCAATTTCGAGTTTTGAAGCTTGGAAGATGGGGTTCGAATGGTAGCAGATTCGCGATGAGGGGGTAATCGTATAACCCTGTTTGTGTGATTTCAGGTGTAATTAGAAGGTGTGGACGATTAATCGTAGTTAGATAGCCGTTAGGTTCATTGAATTGAATTATTACAGAGTTTTAATGCCTAAACGGCTATAAGATTAATGGTTTCGGTTACTCGATCGATTGGGTTTGTAACCGGCGTTTAAACGCGTTTAAAGTGCGCATTCAGGTTCGAATCACGTAATCGAAACGGTTGGGTCGGTTTGTGTGTTAAAACCGAGTGTTTTGAGGCGTTTTGAAGCTCACCGGAGCCATAGCCGGCGGTAGCCGGAGGCTTGGCCGGAAAAGCGGGGTTAGGGGGGAATGGTTTGGGTTTTTTCAAAAATTACACAAATGGTCCCTCAAGTTATGCATGCTTATTATTTTATGCAAAAACTCCCATATTAAGTTTCTAAAATGGCAAAAACACCCCCCAACTTTATTACTTTAAGTTTTAACATTTTTAAGTTTAATGATTCTTTATAAATTATTATCATTATAGTTATCATTTATTGTTGTAATTATTATTAATATTATTTTTATTATTAACGTTGTTATTATTTTTATTATAAAATATTATTTACCATAATCTTATGTTCAAATCAATAGATAAACTATAATCTTTTACATTAAAGGATTAAGAATAGATCACACAACCCCACAAGTTTCATGAAAAGGCATTAATAGTCCCTACAAGAATAAAAGAGATTAACCAAAATGCAAGATGTTACACTTGAGGCTGAGGTTGCAGACTACAAGAACTGCTTGCCAAATTGTCATAAGAATCAAGTCCATCTGCCCAAATTCACCCACAGATGGCAGCTTCTTCTGAAGGTCTCCCAAACACTGAGCCACTCCCAACAATGTGCCACCAGCCTCTGATTCAGGCACCATTTCTCAGGGACAGAACCCCTCTGAGCAAATGGTTGCTGCCTTTCAATCCTCCTTACCTCTCATCACTTCCATCATCACTAACATTGTGCATCAAGCCATTGATGAGAGGCTTTCCTCAAATTTTCAAACCTTAGTTGATAATGTTGTTTCTAAGAGACTTTCTGACATCAAACCCCTGAACCCAATGCAACCAAGAAGGGGGAGTCTAAGTCAGTGAAAGCAGACAAAAGAAAGAGAGTTGAAGAGGAAGAAGAAAAAAAGAAGAAAGAAAAGGAGATGATCACATACAAGAGAAAGAAGAGTGCTGAACAGACTGAAGATGAGAAAAAGTTAGAAGAACTGATCAAAGAAGCTGATGAGCAACATAGCAGATCTATGGATAAGATCATTGATCAACTCTTCAGACAAGGTTTTGACACAACCAAACTTGACTCTGAAATTAGAAGGCTAGAGATTCAAGAGATTGAGCATAGATGGGCAAGTTGTAGTGAGAAAGAAAGGGAAAGCCTGGAAGCTATGATAAGATTCATATCAAAGCATTTGGGAAGATCAATCATTGAAGTGAAGTCATAGTCCAGAGACAGTATTTTGGAGATAACCACCAGAATCTGTTCTTCTGAAGTATTCAACAAAGGATTGATCATAGAAGCTCTTATTAAAGCTGGTGCTAGGAAAAGGTCTGATATGGCAAAGTTATCCAAAGCCTCACTCACAACCAAGATGCTAGAGCAGCCTGTACAATCTCCCACACCAAACAACCAACTTCACAACCCTCAAAACCAACTCCTTTACCCAAGAAACCTACTCAAACCACTACCAATGATGCACCCAAGAGGAAGAGAAGGGTGTTAAGGATGGAAGAAGAAGATGATGATGATGAGGATGATAGTCTGCCAATCTCTGCTATTCTTAAAACAAAGATGCCTGAGCCCAGGAGTCAACCAACAACAATCACACCTCACATCCAAAGGCAAATGGTAAAAGTCAAACTTGAAGAAGAAGAACAACACAAACAACATGATGAGCAGCTGTTAAGGATGGTTGATAAAGAGTTTCCTAAGTCTTCATCCATACAGGCTATGAAGAAACATGCTCAGAGGTTGTATGCTCTCAGATTCACATTTCAATATCAGAAAGAGAGAGTGAGAATTTGGCCTGACCCCAGAGTAAGTGATAGAATTCATAAAAAGAATATTCCAAGTCGATACAATGGCCAAGTAAAGAAGACTGTAGATGTTGTGATAATGCTGGCCATTGTAGTGTCACCCTGGGAAATCCTTGAAGACTTCAAGAGAGCTTACAAATCTAAGATGACTCCACAAACTTTACTAGAAAACAAAATGGTGAAGAAGGGGTTGATCTACAAGAAGCTTGAAGAAATAAGAAGAAATGAGCTCCAGTTGTTACTTGAAGGTACTCATCCTGATGAGTTTGCATACAGAGAAATAACTATTGTGGAGCTAAAGAATAGAAAGAATTTTAAATACTTATCAGAGTACTCTGGGCCTGAGTTCTTCTTTGAAAGTGAAGCTGAAGAACTCACAATGGAAGAACAAGTTGTATTCCTTGAGGCCTATGTTAGAGAGTCTTACAGACTCATCATTGGGAAGTAGGTCTCATGGATGGGGTAACAGCTCTATGTCCAATTCCCCAAGACAAAGTTCCCATTCATCCTTTGCCAATCAAACTTTCTGAAACCTCTTCCCTGGCCTGAGCTTAATTTGGTGATTTCTGAGTTGATCCAGAAAATGTTTCTGCCAATAAGTGGGACTTCAATAATCTTAAAGGTTTTGGCTGCTTTGGTTCAGGGGGAGTTTGTTGGACCAAAAGAACCAATGAGCCAAATCAGAAAAACCTTTAAGTCCCACAGACATCATAACAACTGAAGTGGTCTACAACAGTTGAAGACAAAGTCTAAAGACAACAGCTAAAGACAAAGTCTGAAGACAACAGCTGAAGACAAAGTCTAAAGACAAACTCTGAAGACAAGTCTGAAGACAAACTCTGAAGACAAAGTCTGAAGACAACAGCTGAAGACAAGTCTGAAGACAACAGCTGAAGACAAAGTCCGAAGACAAAGTCTGAAGACAACTGCTGAAGACAAGTCTGAAGACCAAGTTCTCAAAAGTTGTCACAACAGCTGAAGTAGTTCTTTTCAGTAGTTGTGATGGTTTACTTTTTAGTAGTTTGTAATCAGTAGTTTTATTTTATGTAAAACATCTGAAGTTCTTACACTTCAGATGTTATAACTTCAGTAGTTGTAATTTTAGCTTGTACTTAGCTTTTTGTGAAGGTGTCCTCAGTTGTTGTGGACATCTTCAGTAGTTTAGTCTACTTTCAGTTGTTTGTATAAATCAGTTAGCTGTCACTATCAAGTGACATCAGCTAATGTCACATTCCTTTATAAAAGGAATGTTGACCTAATTTCTTTGCAGCCGAAGCTTGTGCGTGAATGAAAATATTTTCTTTGCAGAAAACTGTCTCTCTCTATAACCTCACTATTTGATTGAATATTCATATTATTCTTGCTTAAATTTCGTCTAATTCATGTTCTATTCCGCTGCAAATCTTAATCTAATTGATCAAACTAGATCCCGATCCTTTCAAATAACATAATAATAATAATAATAATAGAAGTAATAATAATATTTTATAAAAGTTATTAAACTTAAAATAAAGAAAAATATTTAAAACGTAAAGTTAATTAAGTTCAGCGGTTGTTTTGTCATTTTATAAACTTTAAAAGAAATTATGTACATAAAATAATAACAACTCAAAGTTCGAGGGGCCAAAGTGTAAATTTTAATTTACAAACCCCCCCTTACTTTTAACCTCGTTTTTCCGGCCATCTCGCCGGCCACCTTCGGCCTGCTCCGGGGAGGGCTAAACGGTCAAAATGAAAGCATTTTAATCAAATCAAATCATTTCCCCTCGAGCGTAGTCATGGATCGAACTTGTAACTATCATTAAACCAACCAAAACGTCTGTTTCACTATGGAATCAATCGAAAATGTTAACCGCGATTAAGTCCGAACCGTTCGACCATTAAAATTTATTAATAATCCGATTAAATGAGTTCAAACGTTCGGCTAAACATTCTTAATTCACCAATGATTCCAATTCCAGTTGAAACGATGAATTAAATTTTGAATTTAACCCATTTACAATCGTATTCAAATCGCAACCGTTTAGGTTTGGTTACATCAAATTGGAACCTATATAACAGGGGGCAAATACTCCTTTTGATCCCTTTATACTCTTTGTAAACGTAATTCGTAAATCATTCACTCAAACAATCAATTGCTAATCATATGTTCATCGTGAGTAACCGAGACGAGTTCAAAGCTTAAGCACTATAATTCGATCATAATCGAGTAAGTTTAATACATCAAACTACCCGATTACACTTAGGGATCAAAAGCCCTAAGGTGAATTGGGTTGAAACTCTTGAATCACTGCTCGTTTTGAGTCGTTTGAACCTAGGGTTCATATGATTTGGGGGTAGATTGTGTTTAATGTTTTTAAGATTTAAGAATCATGATAACCATAGCTAAGGCCGTGGTTTACTTGTTACACGCTTGCATTCCAACATTAAGGTCCCAGGTTCGAACCCGGGCACCCTCAACTCATATTTTTGGGTTGATTTAGCCTTGTTTTAAATTTAGAAATTTTTTTAAAATTTATAAAAGTCAATTTGTGAACTTGGTTTTTTTAAAAGACACTCTACTATTTTCTGCAAATTTATTCTATAAGATATCTTAACATTTCTTTTATTAAATATTTTAGACAAATAATATTATTAGTTTATTTTCTTATAAATAGACTTTAAATATTGTTTAACTTACTAAATCATTATTTGTTCAAATAATGTATTTAAGTTATTTTCTTATAAGTTAGACTTAAAATATTATTTTAACTTACTAAATCATTATTTGTTCAAATAATATATTTAAATTATTTTTCTTATAAATAGACATTAAATATTGTTGTAACTCACTAAATCATTATTTGTTCAAGTAACAAGCATATATTATTGTCTTAAATGGGGTTATTTTAAAAGTTATAAATGTTATTGAACCTTGTAAACTAAACTTTATTACAATGGTTTCCTACATTTCTTTTCTACTAAAATGTTGAACTTGTATATTTTATTATTTTACTATTTAATATAACTAATAAAATCTCTAAATACCAAATTCCATCTAAAACCCTAATTCTTGTTAATTCATTAAACTTATTTATAAACTTAAGTCTTGTAATTATATATTTATGTACCTAGTGAAGGTTTACGTTGGAACGACGCTTATCATTAATCTTTTTAATCGTCAATTATATATTTATTGACCATGTGAGTATTTCTATACCCGTTTTTCATATTTTTACACTTTGGGGTGAAACATGTTACATTATATCCATTGCACTTGTAAAACGTTTAATTCTTGTGAACTTATGGCAATTCGCTTGTATGTTGTAGTTAGTTGATCTTAGTAATTACCATGTATTGACGATTATATGTACAATCATTAACTATTGCTAGCCCGGCGACATCATAGATTTATGGGCTTGACAAGCCTGCTTGGTTAATCCAAGTACACTTAGCTAATCGTATAAACTTGTAAACGTTGAGAGTTGTAAACTGTCAAGGTTTGATTGTGTATCCGTCTTACATCCTTAGTTACTTTGTTCTCTAACTTATGACATGAATTGTCATCTTTTATATACTTATGTATTGAAAACTATAGAAATCTCACCAACATTATATTGACCTTTTATTTTTAACATGTTTCTAGAAATGCGCATGTATGATAGCCATCTTTGAAGCTTATTCACACCTAGGAATGAACCTAGTCAAATAAATGGATGAACTTGAATATTACTTTTTATGCATGTTGTTTTCCTTGTTTAAGGCTTATGCTTGTAGTGATATATTTGAAACTTATGATTAATATAATTGGGTTTAATAATAGCGTTATGTGGCTATTAACGATCTTAACCCTCACACCTCGACGTTTCCGCCGTCAAGGTTGGGGTGTGACAACAACGATGATCCATGAGCGGATGTCCTTTAAGTTTCGCGGTTAATATTTTAAAAATGACTAAAATACCCTTGTATCATTGTCTTCTACAGCTAATTCTAGCAGCCATCCAACCTCGGCGACGTACCGCTACAATGAAACCCACCATCTTCAGAGATGGAGATGTTTATGGCGATGGTAGTGATGGCAATGGTGGCGAAAAAAGTTAAGCAGACCTGAATCGTATCAACAACTATCAGATCTTATGTAGATACCGAAGGTGGAGGGCTGATTGTCACACCCCGACCGATGGTGGAATCATTGTGACGGACGAATGTGAAACGATTGTTCAAAGCTCATGGAATTAAATAAGTTGAAATAATATTAAGTGCCATTTTTCATTGAATAAAAGTAGACAATTAAGTCATTACAATGCAACAAAGATTTAAACAACATAAGATATTTAGTTAAACTAAATCCAAGTCCTATATGAGCAAGAAGAATTCTTTAAGTAGCAATCCTAAAACATGTTAAAAATAAAGGGTTAACTTTAAATGTTGGTGAGTTTCCATGGGTTTAACACACACACACCACACACACACATATATATATATATATATATATATATATATATATATGTATGTATGTATATATGTATATATATATGTATATATGTATATATATATATATATGTATATATATATATATTGTGTGTGTGTGTGTGTCTATAAGTTTACAAGTAGCAATTTATGTCAATGGTTACCAATTATGCAAGTTTATAGATAACATGTAGCTACAATCAAACCTTGACCAGGAATAAGTTTACAAGTATATAACGATTAGCTAAGTGTACTTGGTTCCCATGATGAATAAGCATATGTCATCAAAAGCCGGGAATAACCTCGGCTTTAGCAGCAAATATGTTTGTCAGGCCTATAGATCTATGATGTCGCTAGACTAGCAATAGTTAATGATTGTCAACATATAATGTCTATCATATAAGACTCACATTATTTCAAATAACCATGACAAAAAGTAAAGATGAATTGCATGTGCATTTACAATTATCAAGATGTTTACAAGTTTAAGTTTATATGTAACATGTTTCATCCCAAAAGGTGTGAAATAAAGTAAAAAGGGGCATGGAGAACTCACATGATACAATGATGGTTGTAGTATACATAAGAAAGCTTGGATGTTGAAGAGTCGAAGGTGATGTCCTAAATGATAAAAAGGAACAATAACTTGAGGTCGGAATTCATTACAAAAAGTTAGGACGCTTTGGAATGCCAATAAGCGAAAGGTAGATTAAAAAACAATTATTGTACCAATTTTAGATTCTAAACAGAATGTTTGGTACGTGTTTGAACAGGTTTTTAAAATAACAAAAAGTTTTATAAAATTATAAAAATTTACATTTGACTATTCAAAGTCTCGCGAACAACTTTCATTCAGAAACATTTTTATGTAAAGATCCGTAAATAGGTCAAAAAAGCAGCACAAAACAGAAGGTGCTGAAATGCGCACTTATCTTGTGAAGGCTATTGTTGAGTCGTCCGATTGAGTTCGGAGACGTATAAACTGTCTTTGAAAAGGTTATTCGATTAAATTAATATTAGAGTCTGATTTTACTCAAATTTAGTTAGTTATGGTCGATTGAAATCAGAATCTATTTTGCCAAAATTATAGTAAGGCACTTATATGCACTTTTAAAATTGTTAAAGCATGAAACGGGTTAGAAAAAAATTATTATGTCGATATATAATATATTATACTTCATTTGAGTTATAGAAAAAAATATTCCAAAACTTTGGCATAGCCCTCAATTAGAGAAATAATCTTGTGGAATAACCGAATGCAGCGGCATAGCCGTTCATATGCAAACGTGATTCTTTGTTTACATTAGTGTGTTGTTAGCTTGATTTAAGAATGTTAGTGATTGTTAGAAGGTTAACAAATATTAGAAGGTTAATGATCAAATGATAATGATTAAAATTAAAAGAAATTTACTATAAAAAAAATAAAAGTAAGAACATAAAGTCATAAGAACAATTGGATGTTAGGATGATTAAACAATATATAAATGCATAATATAAAAGCAATATAGGTTACCTTAGTATTTAAACTTCTTGAAATTACTTGTGAAAGAAAATTCTTGAAATTGATAAAAAACAATTGATGAAAGATGATATGTAGCGAGATTTTTGAAGAATGAGCAAGTGAAAAGTGAGACCTAAAGCTTGCTTTTATAGTTGAGGTTAGAAGGAGGTTATGAATGATGTTAATGATGAGTTACAAGTCTTTCAAAAGGGGGTTATTGTCAAACCCTCAAAATCCACGTGCGGAGTTTTACCGCGAGGCGTGTGAACAAACCAGGATCACAGTCAATAGTTACTCAGAACGACTCTATATGCCATATTAAAATAAAATCAACCAAAGTATAAACTTTAACTGTGCAGAGAGCGTTTTGTAAAACAAACCAAAGAAATAAAAGTGTATACTATGGCAAAACATGCGCCAACCCAAAAGAGTAAACATTAACCATTAAATGATAAAAATGTCTGAATACTAAATCTTAGAATGCAAGTGAAACCATGTAGTGCTCCTAATGGCAAGGAAGCTAATGACCTGGGAATAGCATACTAAAATGTCAACACAATGGTTGGTGAGTTCAAGAGTGATATTCAAACATAAACAGTTTAATAACATAGATATAAAAGTAGTGCATTGTAACAGATAGCTAGTCTATTAACAATAAATATTATTCATAGTGATTTCGCAATTGAAGCTGACTGTGTTACGTTGTTGCCTCCTGTCACGACTTAACAGGTCGTGACAATGTTCAATAGGACAAATTGCACCCAGTTGACCTCGAGTCACACAGGGGGCTCGTCAGATAGTAGTACTACCCAAATTTCCCCGCTATTCAATATTAACAATTCGAAAGTGTGAGTACTTTTCCATGATATCAACACTATATTAATATTATGCACAAGTTGAATATATAAAAGCGTGTGATTTACCAGTATGCTATCTCCCCCAAAAGAGATTAAATAAAGAGTGGGGCGTGAACTCACCTGATATGCGTGATAGACACTTAGAGTTTTACTTGACGACAGAATGGACAGACAACCTTCAGAGGTTACCTAGATCATATAAGTACGTGAGTACGTGTAAATAGAGAACATGTGAAACCCTAAGTACACTACAAACAAGGACTCAAAATTTCAGAAAAACAGACACGTTTGACCCAGTTGACCCGTTTGACCCATTGGTGACTTTATGTGTTGTAAACCATTCAAGCAATCATACACATATATCATACATGGTTAACATTCAAATAGATCATATGTATGCTATACTATCCAGGTGTATCACTTAGATCATCATACAACCAAGTATCATAAAGTCATGTGAATCTAGAACATTAACATATCCACTAGTATAACACAACTAACATGCCACACAAAGATCAAATCACGCACCACATGCCATGTGAAGCCACTCACGACTTCACATCCTAAACCCTGCCAATCCTACTAAGTAGGGGCCTCAGATTCGCATGCGTGTATGATGATCATAATATATTCATTAGCCATGTACATTGCATTCAACAAACATCACAACAATCAATTTCCAGTCCCAAACATGATGCCCTAACTACTAATCAACATCAACATCATACATGATCATCAAAGTCCAAACATCACCCATGATTATCCAAGCATCCCATACAACTAATTTAACATGTTCTATCACATTAGAATTCATCCATGAATTTACTAACATGCTCCTAACATCCCAAACATGTTCAAACTATCATCCATCAAACTTTGTGCAAATAAAGTTTCCCTTTTGGGAAGGTACATTCAACATCTATCAAACACTTAATGTATTCATGATCTCATCACAATTTACCATTTCAAGCTCATAACAACATCTAGACATGATCAACAATGCCTAGTCATCATAATCTAACAATCATCATGAGCAAAAGTTTCCACTTTTGGCAAGATATGAACAACAACATTCATTCTAAGGTTTCTAGCATTCAAATCAACAATCTAGCATCTAATTAACATCATGAACCCATCAACAACATCAATCTATTATTAGATCATCATGTCATGAAAATAAAGTTACTATTATTAGTAACCTATGAACACCAACTTCAATTCATCAATTTCTTGCAAGATCAATGTATCCTAACATTCATACAACCTACTAATCATCATACATTCATCAAACAATCATCAATCATCCATAATCACACTAATTTCGAATTAGGGTTTGCATAAAACTAAAGTTCATGATCAATCCACTAAAAACATACAATTCATACATAATCAACGTTAAACAACATGTATTCAATCCAACTAACATCCAAACATCATCAATTAACATCAATTTCGACCCCATGATGATACAAAATCGAATTTTAGGTTCGGCCATCATGAACAACTCACAAAAACTTGAAAAATCTAACCTTTAAACGTGTAATTGCTTGCAATTGATGTTTCCTACGTGTTCTATAGCTTGAGATCGACCAAAATCGAAGCACAATGATGGTTTGAAGGCAGAAATTCGAAGTGGAGAGGATTTGGAATGGAGCTTGCGGCCGAAATAGGGTGGGGATTAGGGTTAGGAGTGTTTTGTTTAATTTTATTTTCCATATTTACCCTTTAAGCCCTTGTAATTTGTATTTTATAAAAACTAGGTTTTAAACTCTTTGTAAAGTGGTTTTAACTTAATAATATAAGGTATAAACTAATGAAAATTATTATATATTTTATCTTTATAAAAACACAAGACATACGAATAAATAAGCACGTTTCCGCGTTACGCGATAAAATTCACCGTTAACATTTAAATTGTGTAAACACATAAGCATAAGACAATAATCATCTAATCAATTAGATTAAAAACAATGTAACATTATTAATTATTATTAGGTCACCAACGTTAAACGACAACTAGTGTGTGTTTACAACACGTGTATGCAAGACTTAACGGAACTAACGGAGTTTGATAACAAAAATTTACCGGATGTCATAGTTATGATTAGAATTTAAAATAAATATAAAATTAAATAATTGAAATAAATAAAATAATAATTACAATTTAAACTCTAAATTTAATTGAACAACTTCTTTTTTATTAAATCTTTATAAACTTTATAAATCTCACAAGGACTTGTAATTTGATTATTTATTATAGTTGATTATTTAATAACCTTTTAACATTTATAAAATTTATTTTATAAATTATAGAATTTAAGTTAAATTGATTAAGTGAAACATTTATTATTTTTACAACATAAAAATAAATAAAATGACTAAATAATGAATTTGATTGACAAGATTGACTAAAATGGGTTTGGGTTTGAGTATATACATTGAAAATGGGCGGATGTTACATCGATGATGGATGTGGAGGCCATTGGAGGTGGTGATGGTTGAAGATTGAAGATGGTGGTGATTGAAGTTGAGGGTGGTGGTGTTTGTGGTGGTTGAAGATTGAAGATGGTGGTGGTTGAAGGTTGAGGGTGGTGGTGGTAGTGGTTGAATGTTGAAGGTGATGGTGGTTGAAGGTTGAAGGTTGAAAATAGTGGTGATTGAAGGTTGAGGGTGGTGGTGGTGGTGGTGGTTGAAGGTGGTGGGTGATTGAAGTTGGTGGTTGAAGGTTGAAGATGGTGGTGGTTGAAGGTTGAGAGTGGTGGTGGTGGTTGAAGGTGGTAGTGGTGGTGACATTGGTTAAAGGTGGTGGTTGATGAAGAAGAAGAAAGGTTAAAGGGGGTATTTTTTTCTATTCACACGCACTTAAAAAATAATAATTAATATCAATCCGTTTCAAGGACCATGGTTGTTATGTTTGTGTAAAGTTTCGGACCAACCTTGTATTTTCAAAGAGTTAGGGACCAAAAGTGAAATCGGGCCTAACCACAAGGACCACTCGTGTAATTACGTCTTAAAAAATTACTTAATTAATAAAAATAGATTGTAAATCATAAATATAAAAGTTATATTAAATAAAAAAACATAAAATTTAATAATATGACAATATTCAAACTAAAAATCTACAAACTAAACTCCTAAACACGTATCCAGGCAATTTGATGTTTTCATTCAAGAAAGTTCTTCAACATAACTTCGGGTACATCATCTTGTGGTTTAAGAAAATCTCCTTGTCCCGATCTTATGTTTCGTGAAGTATTGTTTCTCGTTGTAAGTCGAGTAAGATCAATTTAGATTCGGTTACTTTCATGTGAAGCGCTTCTCGTTCTTTTTTTTTCTTTCATTTCTTTTTCATGCATTGCTTTATGGTTGCTAATGGTTTCAGTCAAAGTTCCTTTGTTTGAAAAAGACTCCCCCGTCATTTCCCTTTACTCCTTGGCCCTGTCGGTGTGGTGTTATCATTGAGGTTAGGGAAGGGTCTTGAAACCAACTCATTAGAGTTTACATATTGGTCCAATTCCAAAGGTTTACTCCTATTTGTTATTTGAGTTCCAAACTCTAGAGTATCCGCCGACTCCTATTTTGTGTGGTTTCTTACCACCCTCCAAGCCCTGATGCTCGTAAAGGCTTTTTTCTCAAAAACTTTCTTGTATTTGCTTAAGACTTTTAGAACAATATCCTAAGCGTTGCTTCCGCTCACCCAATGATGTTTGTATATTATTAAAAACAAAAAAATTAATTACACAAAAAATAAATATAATAAATATAAAATGTAAATATATAAATATAGATATAACAAATTTACTGTTTGAATATATATGTTGTTAAAACGAGTCATCGGGTGGTTCCCTTTCCCCACTTTGATTTTATTTGATCAACGGCTCGATTGGTCAAACCAATGATGGCGATGAGTTTCGAAGCACCTTTTTCCCAAAACGAGCTACTTTTTAGTGATATCCAGTTTTAAGGTCTTCGGATCCCGCAGGACCGTTTGAGTGATGGTCACTTACAACACAATACACAATGAGAAGAGTGAGTTTAGAATACTTGACAAATCAAATAGGGAACTAGTAACCAGTTACTATTTGATACAATGAACACAAGTAATAAAGAGACAAAACAAGAATAAGATAACACAACTGTTTGGTTTTCAAGAATGTTGTATATTGCTCTCAAGTTCCTTACAAGTGTTACAAAGTATAAAGAAAGATAAAAGGGATATGAGATACTTTATACTGTATCTTATAGCCAGCCATACTTTGAAGTCCAGCTGGATACATGATCTAGACAACAACAAAATTAATATAGAGTCAAAGGCATATGCCTTTTGACTAGTGACTATGACATGCCATAGCTCACATCCTAATATATTACAAAAAGGATAAAAGTAGTAGAAAAAACATACTCAAGACCTCAATGTACAGTTACCAAAAGCATGAACCTTTCACCAACTTGTGAAAGTTGGTGAGTCAATAGAGTTACAACGGAAAGGTGGTCAAGCTTTATGGTAAAGGTACATCAAATAAAGCATGTAATCAAAAGTCTTCGGAAGAAATCTAAGTGTCTTCTCATCTCAAAGAGATCATGCAGAGGTAGATTGAACATATCTTGCCATGTGTACACATTTTCAACACCTTGATCTCTCATAACGTACCATCTCTCTGGATTAGTATAGTAAGTCTAGAATAAGATGGGTTTTTCTGATGTTAGAGGAGCTACTTGGATTGGAGTTGGTGAAGCTTCCTCTTGTTGCATATCCTTAAGATGTTCTGACTCATCCTGAGGTTTAGAGATTGATGCCTCTTTCTTCCTCTTCTTAGACTTTGGTTTAGAAGCCATCATTTTCCTCCTTTTTGAACTCTTTAACTGAGAAGACTGCCCTGCAACACCTTGTTGATCATCCTTTTCTTTCTCGGTTGAGTCTTCCTCTTTCACAGGTCCAGATTGAGAGGGGACAGAACCCTGTTGTGGATCAGAAGATGAAGCTTGCTGAGACTCAATAGGAAGTCTAAGTTGTGTTGTCTCAAAAGATTCAACCTTAATCTACACTTCTTGAGGGATCTGACTTGGTGGGGAGTGTAAGTCAACAAGTTTTCCTCTTTTGATCTTCTGCTTGATTACCTTAATATGCTCATCTATAGTGGATAGATATATAGGGCAAAGTCTCTTTCCAGAGAATCCATATAGCTTCAAGAAGCTTATCATCCTCTAGCTATGAGCAAACTTCTTTTGGCTTTTCTGGATGATGGCTCTTGACTTGGCTACTTTTCCCTCATCTTCCTCTTTGTTGCCTTTTGTTCTTTGAGCACTTGAAGTTCAAGTTGCTTGAGATACTCAAACTCAATATACTCAAAGGAAAAGGGAACAAGTGCAGCTGCCTGCTAGAGACCTGTGGCACTTAGGTAACTGATCAAATTTTGCCTATCAGTTTCTTTGCCCACCTGAGGTTCTTATGGAGCCACAACCTCTTGCACAGGGCTTTCTTGAACTGGGGAGAGGGTAAGAACATGCTTGTATAATCTTTTTAGTATTTTCCCTTCTTTGATCTGAAGAAGCAAATTTGCATCCTTTGCCTCTTTTCTTTCCTTAACATTTCCATGTCAGCCAGTTCATTCAGTTGCTCTAAGGGGAAAGCAATTATCTCATCAATGCCATAGTTCCTAGTCTGTAAGTAGTTGATCCTGACTGCCCTCACTTATCACTCGGAGTGTTTGGTCTGCATTTGTTGGACCAAAAGAACCAATGAGCCAAGATCAGAAAACCTCTAAGTCCCACATGGTATCACAACAACTGCTGAAAGCCTCATCAGCAGTTTGACAAGTGCTGAAGACTTCAACAGTTGAAGATCAAGTGCTGAAGACTTCAACAGCTGAAGAACTAAAGTGCTGAAGTACAACAGGTGAAGAACACAAGTACTGAAGCTGAAAGACCAAAGTACTGAAGAACAACAGCTGAAGAGTTTACAAGTGCTGAAGATCAACAACTGATGTACAAAGTCTGAAGACAAAGACTGAAGACATCAGCTGATGATATCTGCTGAAGTCATCAGCTGATGAAACATCTGAAGGTCAAAGTCTGAAGATCAAGTACTGAAGCCTCAGTAGTTTGTCACAACTGCTGAAGAGTACTTCTTCAGTAGTTGTGATATCAGTAGTTTTATATTTTTATGTTTCAGTAGTTTTGTAAAACGACTGAAGAGCTTGTTCTTCAGTCGTTGTAGTTTCAGTAGTTTCCATTCAGTATTTTATATTTTGTACTTAACACTCAGATATGTTCTCAGTAGTTGTGAACATTTCAGTAGTTTGTTAAGAGTTAGTTATTCTTGTATTAGATCTGCCAGTTGTCACTTTCCGTGATAACAGCAGTGTTTGTTGCACTCTATATATAGAGTGACAACCTATTGTAATAGTTGAATGATGTGAATGAATGAATGATTTGATTAGAAACATTCCATATCTATAAACATTCCTCGAATCAGAAATATATTCTCTCGCTATAACCGTATGTGCTCTTAATGCATACAAGCATCGACTTCTTGCTACAATTTGTCTAATTCCTATTCTTATTCCGCTGCCTTTAACTCTAATACATCAAACTTGTGATCGCTGATCCTGTCAAATGGTATCAGAGCAGGTTAATCATTGATTGATCTAATAATTGATCATTGAAACTGCTATTCAAGATCTAAGTTTGATTGAATTAGCTTTTGTTTTTGCAAGAAACGGTTATAGAGATTGAATTTTCTGTATTTCTGGTCATTCATCCTGAGATCTTTTCTTGGTTTTCATTGAGTTTGTTGTGGTCTGTGTAACATTTTTTAAAAGCTTGAACTAAATTGTTTCTGAACTGAAAATGACTACTCCCTCCAATGATCCTCACAATACTGGTTCCTCAACCAAGCCACCAATGCTGGTTAGGAATGAGTATAACATATGGCAAAGACAAATGCTCCATCACCTGTCTGTTAACAGCGCAGGTTGTTGGACATCAGTGGTACATGGTCCACACAAGCCTATGGTGAATAACCCGAAACCAATCAAATGGTTCCGAAGAGGAGGGAGCAATACTCAGATGAGGATAAGAAGTTGCTTGAAATTGATGCAAAAGCCCATGGATTCTGGCCATGGCACTGCCAAATGAAATCTATTCTGGGCTAATGCATCATGAAACTGCCCATGACCTCTGGAATGCTTGAAAGAACAATTTAGAGGAACAGATGAGGTCTTGGCAAATAATAGAGAATCCTCGCCCAACAATATGAGACATTTTCTCATAGAAAGGGTGAGACACTGACTCAACAATATGAGCGGTTCTCTTGTTTGATCTCTAAATTAAAAATGGTCAAACTTGAGTACACTAATATCCAGATGAATAACAGATTTCTCAGATCACTGCCTGAGAGATGGGACACATATACTATTGTCCTACGCTCTAGTGCAAGTTTGGACAAACTATCTCTCACCCAACTCCATGGGAAACTGCTCACGTTTGAGAGAGAGATAGAACAAAAGAGAAAGCTGTCTTCATCTGGAAAGCTCGCTGAAGACTTTGTACCAGGCAACACTGCCTTGGTGGGTCATGAGTCAGAATATGTTTCATCTGAATGCCAGTATGATGAGCATATTATTTCTCTTCAAGCACTTCTGATTCTGCATTTGTGAGTGTTGATGGTCAGTTTACTGGGTGTAATAATGATCTATGCTTCATTATGGATAATCTCAAGGGGATTGCTGATGATGACTTAGAAGATGGATATTTTGAGTCAAATGGCCCTGATAAATATCAGATCTCAGAAGTTCTATAAAAGAACAGGAAGAAAATTCCCAGGACTCTCTGGCAAAACCAAAGTTGGTTTTGACAAGAGCAAATTGAGGTGTCACAAATGCCAAAGGCTTGGACACTTTGCAAGAGAGTGTAGATCAACTGGATCTAACTCCACTGCACCCTTTGTGACTTTTCCTGGCAATAGTCAACACACAGAGGGCAACATCCTGTCACTTCTAGTCATCATCCCCTGCATATTTTGTTCCTCAGGGTCAAATGCCATATCCGTACCCTTGTTATTACATGCCACAGTCAAATCAAGTTCAAGTTCCTATGGCACCACAACCTCATGCACTACCAGAACCTCTGCCATCCCAATCTCATCAACAACCTCAATCTCAACACACAGCTTCTTCACCTCAGGAGTTGTTGACTGGAGCAGTTTACCAGATGACATGTCTGGTCATGACCAACTGTTCTCAGGTGCTGGTCAACATGGTGGTGACAGTCCTTTGGGGAATCTAGCTCTTATGGCTTTGGAGTCTGCTGATACTTCATTTTCTAATGCCTCCACACCTCAGGTATCACAGGTATCCTCTGAGGCAAAGCCAATTATGTTCTGAACCATGCATAGCAGCATTTGCCTCCATTAGAGAAGCAAATGTAGCTCTAATTAATAAGAACATTGAGCTAGAACAAATAATTTCCAAAAACAAAGCTGAGTTTGAGTCTGTGCTTAAAGATAAAAATGATGAGATTTATAAACTGAATTGCCAAATAATTGATGATAAGGCTAGAGAAGAGGTACTTCTAGAGAAGTACAAAGATCTCAAAGAAACCCTTGCAGTTACCAGGTAGAGTGTGATAGATGGATACAATCATGCAAAGGTTTTGAAATGCTTCTTAGTAAGCAATCTGCTTCCAATGTGAAGTTTGGAATTGGTTACAATCACACTGCTCCACCTATAGATTTTACCCCAAGAGCAGAGGTAGAATCTGATGGTGAGAGTGATAACCAATCCATCACATCATGTGATCTACCTTCTGATACAGCACAATCAGAAGTAGCAGTCAGCATCAAGCCCTCTTTGAACTTATCAGCTGATGTTGATGGTTCAAATGCTGACACTCATATGATCAATGAGTTGATCAACTCAGGAGTTAATTCTGAAGGTCCTGAAAGGACTAGAGAGCAGGATTTAACACCTGAAGTTCAAACTTCAACTGCTGTCAGTACTAAAGAGAAGAAAACTGCCAGTAGAAAGAGTTTGAAGTCTACTAAAGAGGCAGTCAAGAAAGCAAACAATGCTTCCAAAGCATTGAAGAACAAGTCTTCAGTTGCTTCACACCTCTTTAGTTGATGATCAACCTAAGATGAAGAAGAAACCATGTGAAGTATGTGGTTTGTTCAATCATCTTACAGATGATTGTTGGTACAAAAGAGGTTCCAAACTCAAACAAAAAGAAGAAATTAATGAGAAATGGTAAAAATGAAAACTGAGTTTGAGACCACATTTGTATCAGCAACATCAAATCCTGTAACCCTTAAGTCCTCAAAGAAATCCAAAAAGGAAGGGGTTAAACAGGTGACAGCTGAGATGCTCAGAAGAAGAAAAAGCAACATAGGACTTATCAAACTCCACGGCAATGTGTCTGATGAGCTGAAAGCTTTGTCACAAAATCAGACACAGCTGGTTATGATGGTTCAACATCTGTTGGGTAGAGTTAACCAACTAGATGCTCCTATGTTGAAACCACAGAAAAGGAGGTCCAAGCCAAAGGACTCCTTTTCTACACCATCTTCTTCCTCTCAGGCTGTTGTTTCAGATAAACATGTTAGTTTACCATCTATTGATGAGACCAGGCCCAAAACCAAAAAGGTTTGGGTCTCTAAAACTAACTGATTGTTTATTATTGCAGGGTTCTTCAACATGCCAAATAGCATCTGGTATGTAGACAGTGGGGGATCTATGCACATGACTGGGAACAGCTCTCTTCTTCATGACTACTCTCAAGGAAAGAAGGGATTTGTTCTTTTGGCAATGATGCTAGGGGTTACATCATTGGTAAGGGCTTTGTCTCCAATGGAGAAATCAAATTTGATGATGTTAATCATGTGGAAAATCTCAAGTACAATCTCTTGAGTGTCAGTCAAATGTGTGATAAAGGCCATGTTGCTCTTTTCACCAGTCAAAACTGTAGGATTCTGTCATCCAAAGTTTTGCACTTGATTGACAAGGTGTTGGATGATCACTCTCCTGAGAGCCAACAGGACAGGAAGAGTATATGCCTTAGATCTTTCCAAGAAAATAGATCTCAAAGGCAATCCTTGCCTATTTTCCAAAGCCTCTTCTCAAGAATCTAAACTGTGGCACAGAAGGCTTGGTCATGTTAATCTCAAAAACATGAATCAGCTTACCCACAATAGTTTAGTTAGAGGCTTACCAATAAAGGAGTTCCACTGTGATGAAACCTGCACTGCTTGTTTAAAAGGAAAACAGCACAAAGTCTCATTCCCTCCTATTGAAGTGCCTAAGTCCACTGCCTGCTTGCAATTATTGCATATGGATCTATTTGGTCCTGTGAGAGTAATGAGCATGGCAAAGAAGAAATACTGTCTGGTAATTGGATGATTACTCCAGATTTGTATGGACTTTCTTTCTACATTCAAAGGATGAGGCTGCTCAGAAGATTATTCACTTTGTGTTGTATATTGAAGCAGTATTCCCTTCCAGTCAAGTGTATTAGGAGTGACAATGGAACTGAGTTCAGAAATCATACACTTGATGACTTCTATCTTTCCAAGGGATCAAAAGGCAGTTTAGCATCCCAAGGACTCCAGAACAAAATGGAGTAGTGGAGAGAAAGAACAGGACTCTCATTGAAGCTGCAAGGTCCATGCTGGCTGACTCAGGTTTGCCACTGACCTTTTGGGCTGAAGCTGTCAACACAGCTTGCTATGTGCAAAATAGAGTTTTAGTAAATCAGAGGTTGATGAAGACTCCATATGAATTCTCCATCATTGGCTCCTCTGATTTCATTTTTCAAAGCATTTGGGTGTCCCTGTTTTATTCTCAACACAAAGGATCAACTCCATAAGTTTGATCCTAAGGTGGATGCAGGGTATTTTGTTGGTTATTCATCTACTTGCAAGGCATATAGAGTCTTCAACTGCAGAACAAAGATGGTTGAAGAAACTCTACATGTTAAGTTCAATGAATCTCCAAAGGACAAGATTCCACAAAGCCCTGTGGAGTTATTTGATTTGGACATACTGCAATATGTTCCCTATCAAACTCCTGCTGTTGCTCCTGTCAACAGTTCACCACCTGGTGGTACTGCTGATGATGATGATGATTGCAGTACTCACCTCTTCAGGTTTAGTGATCAGCTGCCTGATTCAGCTAGACCTGATGTTCCTGTAGCTCCAGTAGCACCATCCACAACAAATGCTGATGAGATCTCTTCGAATTCAACTTCCTTTGAACTACCATCCACTGATTGGTTTCAAGGAAATGATTCACCATCACCATCTGTTACTGCTGAGCCTGCTACAAACACTTGCACAGATCTCATTGTGTATCAAGATCTGAAGAATCACCCTATGTCTCAAATCATTGGTGATATCACATGCTGGAGTATCACAAGAAGTCAATTGTCAAATTTCTGCTTCTATGCTCTCTTCATCAGTCAGCAAGAGCCAAAGAACTATCACATTGCTTTAAAGGACAATGGATGGGTTGATGCCATGCAGCTTGAGCTTCTTCAGTTCAAGAAACAGCAAGTGTGGGAACTGGTTCCTCTACCTCCAGGTAAGTGTGCAATAGGCACTAAATGGGTGTTTAGGAACAAAACTGATGAAAATGGGCTTATTGTTAAGAACAAGGCCAGACTGGTTGTTCAGGGGTTTGCACAAGAAGAAGGTATTGATTATGATGAAACCTTTGCCCCTGTAGCCAGACTGGAAGCAATTCGATTGTTTTTAGCTTATGCTGCTTATCAAAACCTTACGGTTTTTCAAATGGATGTCAAAAGTGCATTTTTGTATGGAAAAATTAAAGAAGAGGTTTATGTATGTCAACCTCCAGGCTTTGAGGACAATAAACATCTTAATTGGGTGTATAAGCTTGATAAGGCTCTTTATGGGTTAAAACAAGCTCCTAGAGCCTGGTATGAGACATTATCAAACTTTCTTCTGGAAAATAATTTCACTAGAGGCTCCATAGATAAGACTTTATTCATTAAGAAAGCTGGGCAGCATAATCTACTTGTTCAAATTATGTAGATGATATCATTTTTGCATCCTCTGATCCAAAGTTGTGTGATGCCTTTACAAAGTTGATGCAACAGAAGTTTGAAATGAGTGCCATGGGAGAATTACAGTTCTTTCTGGGGTTGCAAATCAAACAAAAGGCTGATGGAATTTTCATTCATCAGTCCAAATACACAAAAGATCTTTTGCAAAAGTTTTTACAAAACTGTAAGCCCTGTCTACCCCCATGTGCAGCACCACACAACTGGATACAGATCAGAAAGGTAAAGTGGTTGATGAAACACTTTACAGATGTATGATTGGGTCCTTGATGTATTTAACAGCTTCTAGACCAGATATTATGTTTGCTACATGTGTTTGTGCTAGATTTCAGGCTGCACCTAAAGAGTCTCATCTGATTGCAGTCAAGAGGATCTTTAGATATCTGCAAGGCACTCCATCTCTAGGTTTATGGTTTTCTACTGGACATTCTGGTAAATTAGTTGCTTTTTCTGACAGTGACTATGCAGGGTGTAAGTTGACCAGGAAATCAACTTCTGGTGGATGTCAATTCCTAGGCAACTGCTTGATTTCTTGGCAGAGCAAGAAACAGACCTCAGTTGCTACATCAACTGCTGAAGCAGAGTACATTGCTGCTGCAAGTTGTACATCTCAGGTACTCTGGCTTCAAAACCAACTTTTGGATTATGGCATTACAGAGACTAAGACTCCATTGTTAATGGATAGTGCTTCAGCTCTTTGCATTGTCAAAAATCCAGTTCCAGCACTCTAGGACCAAACATATAGAGATCAGACATCATTTTATAAGGGATTGTTTGAAAAAGGTCTGATTGATCCTAAGTTTGTGCCTAGTGCTGATGAGCTTGCAAACATTTTACTAAGCCTTTGGATAGTTCAACTTTCCAAAACCTGGTGTTAAGGCTTGGTATGCTGCAGCTAGAATAAGTGACAACTACTGATGATCTTAGTAATAAGTATTGATGATCATTTGTAACTATGTCACATATAAGTACTGATGAGCTCTTTTATCCTCAGCAGTTTTATAACTACTAAGGCTAAAAGTCTCACAAGTACTAAAGTACTTCATCTGTTCCAAACTACTGATGTAGTTACAACTACTGATGCAGCTACAACTACTGAAATCAGTAAAAAACAGATAAGTACTGATGTCGTATGAAACAACTGAAATCAGCCAAAAAGGCTGATGAATGTGTTGAGGACAGTATGAAACAGCTGAAAGCTAAGAATTGACGAAAAAGCTGAAGAAACTTTCTCTTCAGTCGTTTCTACAACTGCTGTTTCATTCTAAACAACTGAAGCAAACCATGTCTTCAATAGTTTTATAACTACTGATGACTAATACAAGTCTTCAGTTGTTTACAACAGCTGATGAAAAAAACCACTGTCCTCAGTAGTTTCATAACTACTGATGACAAACACCAAGTCCTCAGTTGTTTCAATCATCTGAAGTCAAAACACGGTCTTCAGTAGTTTTCTAACTTCTGATGCCTAACACCACGACTTCAGCTGTTTCAACGTCTGAAAGGATAATACCATGTCAACGGTCGTTTAAAACTACTGATGACTAACACCACATCCTTCAGTCGTTCTATTACCTGCACCCTATATATACCCCTGACCTAATCCTTCAATGCTCATCTTCTTCAAACCTAACGTTCCTCTCCAAAACTTCCCTCCTCTCAATGGCGTCCATGCAAATAAACCGCGACACAACTGTGTTGCCTACCTCACTAAATCACCTGTCTGGACTAAGTTCGATACTGCTATCGATCTATGGTTCAGTCCCAATACAATACGGCATTTCTTCGAATCCCATACTACATGCCGAATCCCTTCAACAATTTTGGATGAACGTTACTATTACCACTGGGGAGAACAACACACCATCTCTCCAGTCGGTCGTCAACAACAAAGAAGTAGTCATCACTCCTGCAATAATCTGCCAATTCTTCATCTGAATGATGCTAGTTCTCCTGCTGGATATCCGAAGGGCACCACAGATCTATCCTTTGCCCAACATGGATATCAAGGCGATCTCAGTGCCTCCACTATCATGAAGAAACACTTTAATGACGCGCTGAGCGCCTAATTTTTCACATGGTAATGTATGTTTGGCCCCTAAGACGTCGTCTTGGGATCAAATGTCGACAAAATGGCAGCAGGTAATGTATTCTATTCTTGAGCAACAACCACTAAACTTTCAGAAATAATATTTTCGGAGCTCAAGGACATGGCTCAAAACTAACTGCCAACCGTTGGATCTATATCCACGGTTCATAATGGCCATCATTACAAACCAGCTTAATGCTGAGGGACTTGTTGGCTTGGGAGTCCCTGCTACGGCTGTTCTGCCGGAAGTATACTCCCGGCACAACTCTGACCAGACACTAAAAATGGCTGCCAAGCTGCGAAAACCCACGCAGCTGGAACCCACAGCCACCACCTCCAAATCAAAAGTCCCCACCAAACCCACCAAAAAGAAACCCAAAACGGCTACTCAGGGAATTGAGTCCCCTGAGGATGCCCCTGCACCACAAACGCAGGATATATCCACTAGTCCAAACCCCCTAGTGGATACAATGACTCTTCCAGCCATAGCCGCTCAGGCCTCCTCTCACAGGAGCCTGCAGCAACCACACAAGGGGTACCTACATATCTGGGATCTTCCTCACTTGAGGGGATTGCCATTGAAGAGCACCACCTCCCCAGGTGCACAGTGCTTCTATCCCTTCACCCCAAACAACCGCCCCTCACAGCCCAACTTTAATAGTTGCACAAGTGCTGACTCAACTGCACTCCTCACCCCCTCCCCAGAAACCACTTACTACTGGAATACCTCTACAATTAAGGGGGAGGAACACAGTGCACTTGAGAACCCACAGCACAGGGGTTACCACTTCTATCTCCTGGTGTAGACAAGGAGCTTAGAATATCTAGTGAGGCTGCCACCTCCTCTTGACTTAGCACATGATCAGAATGAGGCTGGTAACATTGCTAAGACCTCACTAGAGGCAACAGCTGATGATGGACACTGTCCTGAGGCTGGAAGTCCCCAGTACCAAGCACAAGGGGCACATGCACCAACTGGTCTACACCCAGTGCATGTAAATCCTGCTCTAAGCAGGAGGTCAGATGATTCAGTTTCGGCTGATGATGACCTGGGCTTTTTCTACGATGTTCTTGCCCAGAACACAATCCTTGAAGAGAAAGTCAGTAGGCTGCAAAACCTACTTGATCAACTCTCCCAAGGAGAAAGACCATCTGCCTCTACCCACCCACAGATGGCACCTTCACTTGAAGGTTCCCCAAACACTGAGCCACTCCACACTCAACCACTTGCCTTTGCTTCCGGCCCTATATCTCAGGAACAGAACCCTCCTGAGCAAATAGGTGATGTACTTCAAAATTCCCTCCCTCTCATCACACCCATAATCACTGATATTGTGATTAAAGCCATTGATGAGAGGCTTTCCTCAACTTTACAGCCCTTGATTGATGCTGCTATCCAAAAGACTCCTTCTGCGGTACAAACCCCTTCCTCCAATGCATCCAAAAAGGGGGAGAGTACTGCAGTGAAAGAAAAGAAGAGGAAAAGAATAGAGGAAAAGAAGGAAGAGAAGCAAGCCCAAGAGGAGGAGAAAGAAAAGCAACCTCTGCTCACTTACAAGCGAAAGAAAAGTGCTGATGATCATACTGCTGAAGACAAATCCTTGGAGGAGCTGGTAAAAGAAGCTGACACTACACACAGCCGATCCATGGATAAAATAATTGAACAACTCTTCAGGCAGGGGTTTGACACAGCCACACTGGATAGTGAGATCAGAAGGTTGGAAGTGCAAGAGATACAAACCCGATGGGCAGGGTATGATGCTCTGGAAAAAGAGAGGTTGGAAATAATGATCCGCTTTATTGCAAAATACTTAGGAAGATCGTTAATGGAGATTCGCGCATGGACCAGGGACAGCATTCTGGCTATAGCCACCAGAATCTGTCTGTCTGAGCAATTCAACAAAGGGATTATTGTGGAAGCCCTTGATGAGGCTGGGGCTGGTAAAAGGTTAGAGATGGCTAAACTCACAAAGGCGAAACTAACTACAAAGATGCTGGATCAACCTTCCATTCCACCCATTCAAACAGAGCCTATCCCTCAAATCTCTCAACCAATCTCTAAGCCAAAATCCAAACATCCTCATTCTTCAAAACCAATTCCTTCACCAACCCAACCATCATCCAGTGATGCACCCAGAAGGAGGAGAAGGGTGCTGAGGATGGAAGAAGAAGAAGAGGAGGATGAAGATGATAGTCTGCCACTCTCTGCTGTTCTAAAGCTACCAAAACCCCGAAGTCAACTCATGATCACACCTGACTCTCAAAGGGAAATGGTCAGAGTCAAGATAGAAGAAGAAGAACAGCAGAAACAGCACGATGAGCAACTGTTGAAGATGGTTGACAAGGAATTTCCTCAGTCATCATCTATTCAAGCCATGAAAGGGCATGCTCAAAGGCTGTACACTCTCAGGCACACTTTTCAGTATCAGAAGGAAAGAGTGAGAGTATGGCCGGACCCCAGGGTGAGTTCTAGAATCCATAAAAGAACTATTCCTCACAGATACAATGGCCAGGTACGAAAAACAATAGATCTACCATCATGTTGGCCATTGTAGTCTCACCTTGGGAAATCATTGATGAATTCAAGAAAGCTCACCAAGCAAAGAAGACCCCTCAAGCTTTACTAGAAAACAAGATGATTAAGAAGGGGTTGTTATATAGAAGCTTGAAGACATCCAGAAGAATGAGCTCCAGTTACTCCTTGAAGGCAACCATCCTGATGAATTTGTATATAGGGAGGTAACTACGGTGGAGCTGAAAAATGGTAGGACCATGAAGTACTTATCAGAGTACTATGGTCCAGAGTTCTTCTTCGAAGGAGGAGTAGAAGAACTCTCTCAGGAGGAACAAGTTGTTCTCCTGGAGGCCTATGTTCGAGAGTCATACAGACTCATTATGGGGAAGTAAATCTCATGAATGGGATAACAACTCTGTGTCCAGTTCCCCAAAACAGAGTTCCCATTCATACCATGCCAAACAAATATCTGAGATTTCTTCCCAGGCCGGAGCTTACATGGGTCATCTTCTCTACTGATCAAGAAGGAAAAAGACCAACATCTTGCCAACAATAAGTGGGATAATGAATAATTTAGAGGTTTTGGCTGCATTGGTTCAGGGGGAGTTTGTTGGACCAAAAGAACCAATGAGCCAAGATCAGAAAACCTCTAAGTCCCACATAGTATCACAACAACTGCTAAAACCTCATCAGCAGTTTGACAAGTGCTGAAGACTTCAACAGTTGAAGATCAAGTGCTGAAGACTTCAACAGCTGAAGAACTAAAGTGCTGAAGTACAACAGCTGAAGAACACAAGTACTGAAGCTGAAAGACCAAAGTATTGAAGAACAACAGCTGAAGAGTTTACAAGTGCTGAAGATCAACAACTGATGTACAAAGTCTGAAGACAAAGACTGAAGACATCAGCTGATGATATCTGCTGAAGTCATCAGCTGATGAAACATCTGAAGGTCAAAGTCTGAAGATCAAGTACTGAAGCCTCAGTAGTTTGTCACAACTGCTGAAGAGTACTTCTTCAGTAGTTGTGATATCAGTAGTTTTATATTTTTATGTTTCAGTAGTTTTGTAAAACGACTGAAGAGCTTGTTCTTCAGTTGTTGTAGTTTCAGTAGTTTCCATTCAGTAGTTTTATATTTTGTACTTAACACTCTGATATGTTCTCAGTAGTTGTGAACATTTCAGTAGTTGTTAAGAGTTAGTTATTCTTGTATTAGATCTGCCAGTTGTCACTTTCCGTGATAACAGCAGTGTTTGTTGCACTCTATATATAGAGTGACAACCTATTGTAATAGTTGAATGATGTGAATGAATGAATGATTTGATTAGAAACATTCCATATCTATAAACATTCCTCGAATCAGAAATATATTCTCTCGCTATAACCGTATGTGCTCTTAATGCATACAAGCATCGACTTCTTGCTACAATTTGTCTAATTCCTATTCTTATTCCGCTGCCTTTAACTCTAATACATCAAACTTGTGATCGCTGGTCCTGTCAGCGGGCAGCCCTGATTGTAGCTTCCATAAAGCCTAAAGACCCAGTTGAACTATCTCCCCATAACTTACTTTTCCTCTATCTCTCTCTCCTCCTCCTCAATCTCCTCAGGGGTTAGAACCCTTTTTTCCTTCTCACCCACAGAGCTTGGTGACACAGGATGGAGAGAGCTTTGGCCTTCATTGCCTGGTGTAGCATCCAAGCTCTGGCTAAAGAAAGGTTAAGATACATCTTCACCGGCAGGTGTCTCATCAAGAAAATGGATTTCTAAAGTAGTTGTAGGTGTGACAGGGCTCTCAGATTCTATCATTAGGCCTTCAGTCAAGGTTTTGCCTTTGAAGCTAATCTTAGGGTCTGCCTCAACATCCAATTGAACAATGACATTGCCTAGTTGCCTTTGTCTCCTTTTGGGGTTGAACTCTTCAGTAATCCTTGTTTGAATCCTTTAAGCCAACTTGTTAACTTGTCTGAATTGGCTTGGATCGACAAGTGGTATGTTGATAAGATCAAGACCTTCATAGTGGTTTAAGGTGTAGATACATGTGTCCCTAGTTTCTGAACTTAATGTAATATGTCTTTATTGTCTTACATCTATCTAATTGAACGTTTACTTAATGAAATACAATGTGTGGTTGTGCTTATAATGTTGAATATTTTATTGCTTGGTATGTAATAATGCTTATTGAACTAACTATATAGGTTGTGATTGTTTGAATAAATCTAAGTCAATTAATGATTATGAAACATATTCAAACTTAATCATATGAAGTTATCCTGTGATTGGCCCATGCTAATGGACCATACACATGAACAACTTCATGCTAATAAACGAGTCGTACGAATGAACTAGGAGACTGGATCAGTCGCATGATTGAAACATGAGATTGACTCAATCGCACGACTGAACACTTAGTCGTGCGAATGGATCAACCGCATGACTCAATCGCACGATTGAACCACGCAAATGGTCGAGTCGCACAATTGAGAAACCCTAACCTATAAATACCACTTAAATCGTGGAAAAACGTGACACTTTGAACTTTTCGATACCTACACGTACCCTAGCCGTCCAAAGACCTCTAGGAACCTATTCCAACTTCATAGATCGCAGTAGATCGATTGCTAATCGTTCTTAATGTTTAGATTCAATATTTAATTGATTCTACGTGCGTTCTCACTGATTGGATCGCCAATAAAATAGGATTCCGCACTATTTGATTCGGTATACGCGTAAATCTGTTAGTATTCGTCAAGTATACGATCCTAACAAGTGGTATCAGAGCTTTGGCTCTAGATTTACGTGTGATTCAATCGTTTTGATATAAAAATTGTGTTTTTACACTCAAAAACGAAATCTTTTATGTCAAATTGGGTTTTAGACGTCTCCTGATCGTAAAGTTTAGTTTTTCCGGCATACGGAAATTAAGGTTAGCAAGAAATTCGTGTTTTAGCGTCCAAACATCTTAAACCTACGAATTTTCGAAATCCAGCAGGTTCAGTCGCACGATTGATTTATCACGCGACTGAGGTCATACGCATCCCCCATACACACGATTGGACTCATTCGTACTCCCATTCGTACGACTGAGAAGTCTATTCGCATTGTTTGACCACATTAGTTCATTCGCCTGACTGAGCCATCCGCATTAGTTCAGTCGCATGATTGAACCATCCGCATAGTTCAATCGCCCGAATAGCCCAATCGCACACCTTCATTCGCACTAATAAAACAAGTTTGGTTTAAATTTAAAGTTTATAGCAATGGAGGACCAATACTCAGCATTCACAGCAGGGAGAGACTCGCATATTTAGAACTTACTGCTATTGGAGAATGAAGTGGGGAATCACAACAAACCCCCAAAGCTAATCACGTTAGATGAATACCCACAATGGAAGCAATGCTTCGAGATCTACTTAAACGGAGTAGATCCCAATCTGTGGGAATCTATAGAGACGGGGTACAGCATGCCAGTAGGAGCTGATGGTGTCAAACTTACACTAGGTGGCATGACTAATGGACAAAAGGTCAAATACAATGCTGAAAAGGAAGTTTATGCTTTGCTTACACAGTCAATTCCGAAGGATATCTTCCATCAATTCTCGAGTATACACAAGCAAAGAAACTATGGGATGCATTGGAGAAAAGGTATGACGGAAACACATCATTGAAGGCCATAAAGGCTAAGGCTTTAAAGAAGGAGTTTGACAACTTCTCTTCGATGGGAAAAGAAAGCCTAGATGATGTTATCGATAGGTTCTACCACTTGATGAGTGAGATGCACACTCATGGAGTAACGACGTCAATGGAGGACAAAGTCTCTAACTTTGCAGATGGGCTGCCGAAGAAATGGGTTTCATTTGTCTCCAACCTCAGACAGAATGGTATGCTAACGAAGTTAAATATCAATGACTTCATTTTGAAGCTGAGAGAGGAAGAACTAAGGATGAAGTATAGAGCACAAAAGTCTTCCTATGATCAGAACCCAGCACTGTACAACGCGACTCCTCAAGCCAAAACATCCGGAGCACCTTTTCAGATAGCTTTTGTATCAAGCTCGACTGGTCCTTCTCAAGCCTCTACTTCAGGGTTAGAAACGTCAGGGTCGTCTGGTACCCAATACATTGTACCTGAAGCCAAAGCAGCAAAGCTGAAAACTGAGAACTTCGGTAATGTGACAGTTGAGGTAGCCAAAGAGCACATGGATCTCTTAGTTGTGGTAGTCCACTTCTATGATGGACTAATTACTGGTAAAATTGGGAACTGCCATCTGGCAGACGAGGACTACGAGCAGGTGGACGAGACAGAACTGGAGCGGATGGACATAACGTGGTCATTAACAAGTGTTGTCCTGAGAGCTAAGAAGTTTTTCAAAAAGACCAGATAGAACTTGATTGCAACTAAGGACACTACCTTCAGCTTTGATAAGACCAAAGTGACTTGTTTCAACTGCGGTGAGAAAGGGCACTTTAAAAGGGAGTGTGTGTAGCCAAAGAAGACTGGCAATGGGAATCCTTTCTCCTCCTTCAATCTTCAGGATAAACCCACTAGCAGTCCTACTTCATCAAGCAAGGATCCCAAAGCCTTGACTGCTCATGATGATGAAGGACAGGACTGGAGCTTTCGTTTTGTCTCATCGGGAGAATCCAATATCGCAAGTGTGGAGGATATAGATGATGATTCGGCTAGTGAAGGAGATCTTGCAGTTGAACTCGTGATGTCAAACACAGAAGAGACTACACCAGTGGTCAATTACCTGCCTAAAGAAGGGAAAACTATAATAACGTCAGAATCACCAGCTCCAGAAACACCAGACTCTGCATTGATGGCTAATTCATCAGAACCCTCTCAGGTAAGTACTACTGACCAACTCTTTAATAATCATGCTTCTTCTGACTGTAGTAAATTTAGGGAAAGCATTGATTTAAAATTTGCTAGGTTATTAGATCATAATGATAACTTAGTAAAGGACTTGGAACTATGCACTGAAGCTAACAGAGTTCTAAAACAAAATGAGCATAGTTACAAAGAAAAGATAGACCTTTTGAACAAATAGCTTAGGGAAACAGAAGTAGTAGCCTTTAACCAAGCTAATGACATTAGGTACTATCTTAACTCTCTAGAGGACACTAAAAACAAAAGGAAGTTTTAGAAGTAGAAATTAATTCCTTAAAGCAAAAACTGCACAGTTGAACAAGTTCATCTCATATTGTCCAAAACTTAGTGAGAGAGAGAAACAACAAGGAGGGATTGGGTTATAAAGTGGTTCCACCTCCACATGAGATCTTGATGAACACAAAATGTAAACCAATCAATGATAATCCAATCAAGGATCATGTAGTGTCCACTCCTCTTATAAGTGATCCAGATTCCATATGTACATCAAATGAATTGGTACTAAACAAAAAGAGGCCACTTCAAAGGCAAAAGGCAAAATGCCTTGCGTTAATCTAAACAAAGAGTTTGAAAACATTAGTATAAAGTTTGGTTCAACAACTTTCAAATCTGAACCTAAAAAGACCAGTAATGTTAACCAATCACGTGCATCATGTCAAAGTCCAGAAAATAGAAAAGAAAAAGATGTTAAAAATGTTAAATAAATTAACTTTCTTAAATCAGACAAAACATCTAAACAAGCTGAGTCAAAACCCAAACAGAGTAAGGTCACCCGGGTGTCACATACATCTCCATAAAAATATTTAAATCGTAAAGTCGAAAGCAGATCATGCTACAGTTGTGGAGAGTATGGACACATTGCGTCTCATTGTCCTTACTATCAGACACCGAGGAGGAAAGTTGAACTTCCTGAACAAAAACCTAACCCTTTTAAGAGGAACTCAGTGACGCCACCTAAAAGGGATAGTGAACCTAAAGTTCAACACATTAGCCAATCGTCTGTTTATCACAAACAGGCCTTACACAAAGCTGGCTTATGGAAGGAAAAATAAACCTCGTTGTCTGATAATGAGAATAAGAAGACATTTGAGCTTCCTTCACCCTCGAACGGTCAATGGGTTACATTTATGATGTGTGATGCCTCTAGGAAACCCAAGCCAGTGAAGGCTTGGGTCCCTGACCTGAACTAATGTTTTCAAATTGAATATGCAGGGTGTTCACTATAGTGTTGAAACCAACATATGGATAATAGACAGTGGAGCATCCAGGCACATGATAGGGAACAGGGCTCTCTTATCAAACTTCAAACAGATAAAAGGAGGTCATGTTTCGTTTGCCGGAAACAAAGGTGGGTACATCACAGCTCAAGGGGAAGTAGGTAATCAGAAAGTGAAGTTTGACAAGGTAAACTATGTTCAACAACTTCAAAATAACTTGCTTTCTGTTTCTCAAATTTGTGATAAAGACTTTAAGGTATTATTTGACAACAAGAAGTGTTATGTCCTGAAAAAGGACTATGTCATCCCGGAGGATCAAGTCTTAATGTCTGCCTCAAGATATAAGGACCTTTATGTCTTGGATCTATCAAAGGCCTCCACAACGGATCATGAAGTTCAGTGCTTGTTGTCAAAAGCTACTGAGAAGGATTCCATCTCCTGGCATAGGAGAATGGGACACATTAATCCACGAAAGATGAACCACTTGATCCAGAATGATCTAGTGAGAGGAGTTAACGTCAAAAACTTCCAACTTCCAGATTTCTGTGTTGCGTGCAAGAAGGGCAAACAGACGAAGAAGTCTCATAAGGAAAAGAAAGTTCATTATATCGAACTTCCTCTTGAACTTCTTGGCATGGATCTGTTTGGTCCAGTCAGTACGAGAAGCATCGCAGGCGACTTGTACTGCTATGTAGTTACTGATGACTACTCAAGATTCACTTGGGTGATGTTTCTAAAATCCAAATCAGAAACATTTAAGTCATTCAAGGAATTAGTAACTACTCTGGACTCCCTATACAAGTTGAAGGTACGTCAAGTGCGCTCAGACAATGGAACCAAGTTCAAGAATCAATGGATGGAGGCTTACTGCAAGGAAAAGGGAATTGTGCATCAATTCCCTTCTGCCTACACTCCTCAGATGAATGGCATTGCTGAAAGGAAGAATCGCAGCTTGATAGAGACAGCACGGACGATGCTAGCTGACTCAAAACTACCTATCCAATTCTGTAATAAAGCAGTTGCAAATGCGTGTTATACACTAAATCGAGTTCTGGTAGTTAAACGCCATGGCAAGATGTGTTACGAGTTATTACAACGATGTAAACCTAATCTAGAGTATCTCGAGCCGTTTGGCGCTCCGTGCACCCTCCTGAAGAAGACTCAAGAGGAAAGATTCAGCGAGAAGGCTGATGAAGGTATCTTTCTAGGATACAACATACCGAACAAGAGGGTTTACAACAACTCAACGGGTCAGGTAGAAGTGTGGTGTAATGTTGATGTTCAGAGATACACCACACCACCTGCTGGAAAAGGACCCCCTTCTTTTTCGACTATGATGGATTCTTCAAGTCCTTCAACATACCACTCTCCATTTCTGATGATGAGTTAGCAACAAAGATGATGTATGATGTTCTAAACACACCATCTCAGGAATCTACATCATCGACTTACAAGGTGATTCATATACCAATTCAGGGGGAGCACTTGAAGATAGTGACTCTTCCTCTGATGAAGAAGTTGTGGAGACTGATTAGAACAACCAGGAGCAACAGGTTCCTCCTACCGATAGTCCATAAGCATCTAACATCGATGCCTCTGAGTCTTTGAAACCTCAAACTCCTACTGCCTCAGATACTGAACCAAATGTTCATAAACTTGATTCTGAGGTAGTTGTTCCAAACACTCCTGGATCACGCCTAAATGTCTATCATCCTTTGGATAATGTCATTGGGGATGTGAGATCAGGGGTTCAGACCAGAAATCAGTTGTATTCAGCTGATTATGCCTTAGTGATGGAAAAGGGTTACCTTCATGACGGTGCATATCATTGCTTTGTGTCTCAGTTTGAGCCAAAGTATGTTAGTGAAGCACTGAATGATGAGGCATGGGTGAGTGCCATGCAAGAAGAACTTCTTCAGTTCAAGAAGTTAGAAGTATGGAATCTGGTAGATAGACCTAAAGGACCTAAGGTCATTGGCACCAAATGGGTCTTGAAATGCAAGAAAGATGATCAAGGCGTGATCATCAGAAACAAGGCTCGACTTGTTGTTCAAGGATTTCAACAAGTCGAGGGCATAGACTACAATGAAGTGTTTGCACCCATGGCAAGAATGGAAGCAATCCGTATCTTCCTTGCCTATGCATCATACATGAAGATTAAAGTTTATCAACTCGATGTGAAGAGTGCATTCCTTCATGGTGAAATCCGAGAAACAGTGTACGTTAGTCAACCGAGGGATTTGAGGATCCATATCATTGGGATAGAGTTTACAAACTCGACAAGGCTCTATATGGGTTTCATCAAGCTCCCAAGGCCTGGTATGAGAAACTCTAGACTCATCTTGTGAAACACGGTTTTCGTAGAGGTGTCATTGACTGCACACTGTTCATCAAAGAAAAGGATGGTGATTTACTGCTAGTCCAAATCTATGTCGATGACATAATCTTCGGGTCAAGAACGAAGATCTATGTAAATAGTTTGAAGCAGTAATGAAGGCTGAGTTTGAAATGAGTGCCATGGGAAAGATGAAATTCTTTCTCGGGTTATAGGTGGATCAGACACCAAAAGAGATTTTCCTACATCAGACCAAGTATGTAAGAGATATTCTCAGTCAGTTTGACATGGAGAATGCTTCTGCAGCTGGGACTCCACTTGCTACAAACCATGATGTAGCACCCGACGAGAATGGTGATTTGGTTGATGCCACCATGTACCGAGGAATGATTGGATCTCTCATGTACCTCACTGCCTCAAGACCTGATATCATGTACGCGGCATGTTTATGTTCAAGATATCAGGCCAAGCCAAAAGTTAACCATCTGATAGGGGTCAAAAGGATCTTCCGTTATCTGAAGGGTACTCCAACACTAGGGTTGTGGCATCCTCATGACGATGACTTCGAGCTTACAGCGTATAGTGACTCGGATTACGGTGGCTGCAAGATGAACTACAAATCTACATCAGCGGGATGTCAATTCTTTAGGAGAAGATTAGTGACCTGGCAGTGTAAGAAGCAGACCTCGATTGCTTTGTCAACCTATGAAGCCGAATACATTGCTGCTGCAAGTTGCTGTTCACAAATCATATGGATTCAACAGCAAATGCGGGACTACAGTTTGAATTTCTCTTGTACTCCTATTTTTGTTGATAACTCTGCTGCAATTGCAGTAACTAAAAATCCGGTCCAACATCCTAAGATCAAACACATCGGTATAAAATATCACTTTATACGTGATTGTTTTGAAAAGCACCTCATCGATGTGATTAAAATAAATACTTATTTTCAATGGATTGACCTCTATACAAAGGCTTTTGATAAACCACGTTTTCTATATTTGTAAGAGGTCAATGGCGTTAAAAAGAAAAGTGATGTAATTCCTGAAGATGACCATGTGTAGTCTGAGGCGTATAGTCAATTTTTCTTTTAATTTTTATTTTCGCTATGTATTTGTTTAACTTTAAGTAAATTAAATTGGTATTCTTTTGTCGCCTATTAAAATCCTAAAAAGCGTAAATCGGTTACGGTTTTAGAATAGTTAGTAATATTAAGAAAAAAAACAAGGGAGGAGGAGAAGCTAGATGATAGAAACTATATTGTATCTGTGATACTGATTTAATGTCTTTTGAAAATGATAGTACACAGGTACAAACCACTTGGGATGTTAAAAGTTTAAATAAAATAAGATGCGAAGTTCAAAGTATAAGTCTGTGTAGTCTGAGTAATATAAAAGGAAAAATGATAGTAAAACTAGCTACTACTAAGCTAACACAAAGAAAGTAGACCTAGAGGTTGTTTGACCATAGATGATATGTTAGTAGATTCAACACAATAGATTATTAGACCTTGTTGGTGATCTCAAGAACAAACTAAGTTGTTCAACAAGCTGTGGGGTAACATCTTATCCCTGGTTAACACAATCAACAAAATTCCAATAAGGGATGACGAGCAGAATAAACGCCACAAGGTGAGCGTAAGACCAGAATATGAGCAAAAGCAATCAAACTAATAACTTATGTTTTCGTTGAGATTTATGCAAAAAGATTAAAAATTCTTAACTAAGAAGATAGGTTATGTGCCTCTTTGCTGTGCGGTGGCACTGACCTGAGGATAAGCATAACCTACATATTCTAGAATTCATCGTTGTTTGCCGCCTCTCTACTGTGCGGTGGCACTGACCTGAGGCTTGGCTTCTCCTTGAAAGTTCTAAGAATAGTTTCTTCTTGAAAACTATCCTAATACTGCTCAAAAATCTCCTGAGGAATGTTGATTACCATATAAGTGTGGGATCCCCAAATGCTTGTTTAAATAAGCAAACCTTAATTATCAACAATTAGGGTCAAAAGTCTGTGTATGGATTTAAGAGGACTAGTATACTGACAATCATCGTGGCTACAATTCTTGAAAGTCCAAATCAATATGGTGATCTAATAGTACTAGTATGATTTCCTAAATTTGCTAACGACACTAGATGAAAAACAAGAATTAAGCATCAAAAGGTGTTGATAACATGTCCTAAATTATTTGACTTGCCTGTATGATTCCAAATTGAATTGGTCCATTTATGGTCAAAATGAATTGAAGCTGCCTATTCTGGAACCGAATCCATTGGATTTCTATCTTAGGATTTACACCTCACATAAAACGTCAAAAACAAGTTTTAGTTTTGTATTTCAGTTTAAGTCTTTTATTTTGTTTAAATTTATTCAATTCAGTTTGTTTGATATCGGACTACGCCATGGAATTCATCAGGGGATTTAATCACCAAAAAGGGTCACATCTGAGGTGACCACACGTGATTTCAAATGTAAAATCAGTCATTTTCTGAGGTGACAAATTGCTTAAAAGGATCATGTCTGAGGTGATCAACAGTTTTTTAAGTTAAAATGATCATGTCTGAGATGATCAAATGCTCATAATGTTTATTCAAAAGTTAAAAAGGGATTAAGTGTGGAATGGTCATAAAGTCAAAATCATGAGTATGATCCAATCGCATGACTGGACCATGAGTATGGACAACCGTACGAATGGATCATACTCATGAACTAAATAGCCGAATGGCACATGAGTATGAACCATTCACCCGAATAGCTTATCTGAATGAGCCAGTCGACCGAATGGAACTGTGCGAATGAGTTAGTCGCTCGACTGAAATCCAGTCGACCGACTGAATGTGATCGACTGAACCAATCGCACGACTGACGTCCATTCGCCCAAATGAACCGAGCGAATGGGTCCAATCGGCCGATTGAAATCGGATTCAGTATAAATAGGGCCATAGTCGATCGCATTCAACTCATCACCCCCAATCGCCCTAAAATCGCACAGCCTACCGTTACTCTGCCAAAATTTCCTCTGACCCAAATTGCTTACATATTTTGATATTCTGACATTCGTTGGTGCATATTCAGGTAAAATGCGGTGTGACCATGCCAAAAACTCCGTCGATTAGACTCCAAAATCAAGAAATTGGCCCTAACTAGACCTGAGACTGTAAATGGACTAATAACCTAACTAAACCAAGTAAATTGTTGAAATAAAGGTTATTAGGTTATTAGTATAATGATTGCGACTCTAAAGAACCATTACGCGACGTCTAATTTCAAGATTTGATTCAAATTCGAATCTCAGTCAACCGAACAGTGGGTCATGCGACTGGACACCAGGATGAACTCCAATCGCACGATTGAGCTGGTCGATTGGCTCAATCGGCCTAATGGATAATACGCATGAGCTCAGTCGGCCGACTGAACCAATTGCAGGCTCAGTCAACCGATTAAACTCAGTCGCCTGCTCAGTCGCCCGATTGAATCCAGTCGCATGCCAGGTCAACCGACTAAACACAGTCGCATGGTTCAATCGCATGAATGAACTAGAATGATTTTAACCAGGTTAATTAGAACTGATTTGTGTTGTTTGGTTATCTAATGTCTACGTGTCTTGTGTTACAGATTGATGGCTGACAGGTGGTCCATCAACCCCAAGCACAACATATGTGCTCATTTAGATGCCACTACTCAGAATAGAGCCGAGTTTGCGGGGATTATCGCATTCCTTAAGCAATCCAGGATCTACAAGGCTATATCCACACCATGCACTCCCTACAGGTCTATTCAGCAGACCTTCTAGGAGGGGGCATCAGTTGACCGCTCTCATGAGCCATACAGCATCAGGAGTTCTATTTTTGGGATGGATATTAAGGTCACTGCTGAGGATATTCGGTGTGTACTTGAGTTGGGTGATGATGCAGACCACCCTACCAGACTTCACCCGCTGACTGTGAGAGGGTGCTTCTTGAGGATGAAGTACGCTGGGGATATTAACGTAGGTGTGCTCAACAAGAGCAATCTGTGTCCCCAGTACAAGTACTTAGCACATGTCATCCTCAAGTGCTTGGCTTCGCGAAGGGGTGGGTTTGATGATCTTTCAGACCAGATTCAAAATGCCTACGTGGCACTGGTACTGAACCACCATTTCAGCTTCTCGAGCATGATATTCTCTTACTTAATAGAGAATCTGGAGGTGAAGGGCAAAGAGGGTTTCTGCATGTACCCTAGGTTTCTTTAGATGATTTTTGATGAGAAGCTGCCCACACTGCCCAAGGAGAGCCACGACGCTGTGTCGTTGGAGATCATGGATGATACGACACTAGGTCGTATGAAGGTCTACCAGGAAAAGCAGGTCAAACCCCCGGTGAAGAGACTCATCGGCCATCTGGCCAAGGTTGATTACGTGGAGCCAAGGAGGCGTAAATGGCGCCACACAGACAGTGATTCGGATGCCGAGCAACTTGAGCTCCCTAAAGATGACTCCGACGACGATGACAGCGATGATGATGGAGATGCAGGGCCCCCTCAATTGAGGGCCCCCACTGCTGATATAGCATCTCCAGCATCCACCCAAGGTGGAACAGAGGCAGTAGGGTTCCATCAGGACTTTCGTCTTGATGAAGAGGAGGAGACAGACGAGGAGCCCTTGACTCGTACTGTGGGGAGTAGGATGGTTGCCACCGACCAAGGTATTCGAGAGGTTGGTGGACGCCCTGGCGAGTCTAGGGAGACTGATACTGATCCTAGTTATACTCCCGATCAGCCCAGCAGCGTCCGTGGGGGAGCATCCACCTCGAGGGGCTCGAGGAAGAAACGGATGGCTCAGCCCCACGGACTGAAGAAGAAGAGGAGAAAGATGACATTTATCACCACCACCACTACTACCACCACTTCCACCACTCAATCTACTACCACCACTACCACCACTCCACCTACCACCACTACCACCATTCCACCCACCACCATATCTACCACCTCACACACCACTACCTCACCCACGTACAATCCACCTCCATTACAGCTCATCCACCACCACCTTCATCTATACCAACCCCAATCATCACCACTACCACCACCACCTTCATCTATACCAACCCCAATCATCACCACTACCACCACCACCACCACTAGCCACCAAGCAGGACCGTCATCTTACCCCTCTGTTCTATCTGGATACTTTCTACCTCCTAGTGTGGTAGAGGAACAGCTCTCAACACTAAACTGTATGATGCTGAAGCTGTTGGCAGCCGATGACGAGAAGAGTGCCCAGATTCGTCGGCTAGTAGAACTTACTGCTGCACAATCTCAGCAGATATCTTAACAAGCATAGCTGATAGAGCAGCAAGCATAGCAGATGGCTGCTCAGAGCTCAGAGATGTCCCAACTCCAGGAGCAACATGTCCATTCAGCAAAACGGATAAAGGAGTTGGAGGCGACCAAAAAGACCATCATGCTGAGGCTCAAAGGATCAAAGGATGAGCCACTAAAGATCAGATAAGGAGATGGAGATGATGGTGATGGTGATGATGATAATGATGATGATGATGATGATGGTGATGATCAAGGGGAGGACACTGATGCTGGCGATGATGTTGATGATGATGATGAAGGAGATAATGATACTTCTGCTGCGGGTGCCACATCTGCAAGTGAAAGGAGGACCAAGAAAGCTCAAGACCAAGGTGCCTCCACATCAGCCCCGTCAGCAGATGAACACATGATACAAGACAAGAGTAATGCTTAGTTGTTTCTGTTATTTAAAAATCATGTATAATTGAATATTGTATCAAACTAATGTTTATATTTTGATTATTGATGTTTACTGCTTTGATTGTTGACTAATGGTTGTTGTGTTAAATGTTTAAATCAAGCAGATCCAAATTATCAAAGAGATGAATATGATGTTGCTCCCCTCTAATAGATCAAGACTCAGCTCATGATGATTCTTGATTTGCAGGGAATAGTCAGGAGATCAGTGAATTACACTCCTGAAGAAGGAGAGATAATTCATGATCTCACCGACGAGCAATTTGCTAAAATGTTCCGACTCAATCCTGATGAGATCGTGAAAGATGCTCCAATAGTCCATGTGGAAAGTGACGACGAGCTCAACGACGTTGATGAGATCGAGATTGAAGATGTCACGGACCAACACTATCCAGAGTACACTGACATTGAGGGTAATGTCGTTCCCAATCTGGGCGACAATCTTGTCAGTGAACTTTTGAGACTCTGGATAAAATGGAACAAGAGTCTGACAAAAAAGAAGATAAGGCCCAAGCCTTGAAAGCTGAAGTCAATATCAGAAAGGCTGAGTGGGTTACATGCTTTGAAGAAATAAGGACCCAATGCAGTGCTTCAATGTCAACTGTCTACACCAAGCTGTACAAAGTGAAGAAACATCACAAGGTGTCGGGCAAAATCATAGCATGGGCGTATTTTGAAGATCTCAACGTTTATGCAGTTAAACGTGAGAAATGGATTGAGTACTTCAGGTTCCCACACGACCTGAAGACTCTTCCTGGATTTGAGCTTAACCAGTTAGCAAAGTTGAAATTGCTATACGCTGACCCACGCAAAATGCCAGGCTGGTTTGAAGCAGCGCTAAAGAGAGAGTACCACACCAGATGGGTCAACTTCAAACCTCAACAACCAACGAGGTATATCAGACGGTCTGAGGTTGATGCCATAACTAGAAAACTGAAAATAATGCTGAAGTGGAGTCCTCCACGCACAATGTCTAAGATCCCTCTACGGGAAATGCCACAGGACTTCACTCCACACTTTAAATGGTGGTACTATGATTGGAGAACAGGAGAGGCAGTCATAGTATTGAACAAGAATGGTATAATGGAAACCATCAAGGTGTTTGACCCAATGTGGCTTACAACTTGTCTGCTGATGATGTCTATACATTATACAAGTGACCACTGTTCTATGACTCTCAAGATATTGTACAAGCTCTACAATTTTAGAACGTGATACGACTTTGTTTTGCTTTTGAGATACACACAAGAGTCACTAGAGAAGAGAAGTACAAGAAGTTTGAGGAACTTATGAAGGATGTAAGACATTAGATGAAACTAGGTCCAATGGGGAGTTTGTAGATACATGTGTCCCTAGTTTCTGAACTTAATATAATATGTCTTTATTGTCTTACACCTATGTAATTGAACGGGTACTTAATGAAATACAATGTGTGGTTGTGCTTATAATGTTGAATATTTCATTGCTTGGTATGTAATAACCCTTATTGAACTAACTATATAGGTTGTGATTGTTTGAATAAATCTAAGTTAATTAATGATTATGAAACATATTCAAACTTAATCATATGAAGTTCTCATGCGATTGGCCCATGCTAATGGACCATACGCATGAACAACTTCATGCTAATGAACTAGTCGTACAAATTAACCAGGAGACTAGATCAGTCGCATAATTGAAACATGAGATTGACTCAGTCACACGACTGAACACTTAGTCGTGCGAATGGATCAACCGCATGACTCAACCGCACGACTGAACCATGCAAATGGTCCAGTCGCACGATTGAGAAACCCTAACCTATAAATACCACATAAATCGTGGAAAAACATGACACTTTGAACTTTTCGATACCTACACGTACCCTAGCTGTCCAGAGACCTCTAGCAACCTGTTCCAACTTCATAAATCGCAGTAGATCGATTGCTCTAATCGTTCTTAACGTTTAGATTCAATCTTTAATTGATTCAACGTGCGTTCTCATTGATTGGATCGCCGATCAAATAGGATTCCGCACTATTTGATTCGGTATACGCGTAAATCTGTTAGTATTCGTCAAGTACACGATCCTAACATAAGGTCTGAAAATTGAAGACCTCTTGCTACCCTTGAACACTTTGAAGAATAAGGGCTTGTCTGTCAGTATCATACCTCCACCCAATTATTTAGTTGGAAGTTCCTTAAGGTGGAAATGACATAGCCCTGGAATACCTTCCTCAAAGAGACTCTGAATGAAGGAGTATATAGAGTCCACATCAATGTGAACTTGAGAAAGTTGTTGAGCATGAACAATTGCAAGTGAGGATGGTGAGTCCACAAAATCCATGCTCTATGAAGAACTCCCATGTTTTGTGATTGTAATGACTTTCTCCTCTTTTTTTGTAGCATCACCTTCTTGTATAGGTGAGCTAGAAGTCAGGTCAAGTACATCCACAAGTTCTTGTGTTCTTTGATGACACTCCTTTTAAAGGTATCCCAGCTAATTCCTCCTTAAGCTAAGATATCTCAAGTTGCATATCATTCATCCTATTTTGTATGATAGCCACATGAGATTCCAAGTGACTAACCTTAGAGACTAAATAGGTGCATGTTTTTTATAGTTTTTTCACCTTTAGTCTTAGATTCCCCTCCTCTTCATCAGAAGATTCATTGAGGGATAAGATAATTGGACCAAAGTACTCAGTCTCACCACCAGCATCATGTTCTTGGCTGTTGGTTTTCCTCTACCCACTGACAACTTTAGATGGAGTGTCAGTGGGCTGATGCCATGGTTAAGATCTTAAATATGTAATCATTTGCAAAAGTGAGAGCCTCTTCCATATGGACCTCTTGAATAGGGTCAGGAAGATCCACCTTAGCGGTGATATGGGATAGACAGGGGAGAGTCAGGAGCACTCATCTCTATTTTAGTGGGGAAAGTATAGAGAGACTTATGGTACTCACTAAAACCCAGGTATTCATCATCACAGAAGTCAAGGCTAGGGATTAGTTGGTTGAGATCTAAAGGCTGGGAATGGTAACTTTCCCTTAAAGGTTGTTCACTTGAGTGTTGAAACTCAGAGTGAAGGCTTGAGGCTGTTAGGCTAATTCTTGAAGAGCTGGAAGTGGTTTGCTCCTTAGTGGAAATAGGAGCTCTAGTGTTCACTTCCTCTTGTATGGGTAGTTGTATAGGGGCCTGCACAGAATGAGTAGCTTGTGCAGGGGTGGGTTTCAATTTCTTTTGGTAGGTGAGGGTGATTTGCGGCTGTTTTGGTAGTTGAGAGGTAGAATGTATAGGTTCAACACTAGTTTGTGTTGCTAGGTTGTCACCTTGAGCAATGAGCTCTAACAGTTTGGGGACAAGAACTGTTTCTACCCCAGAGAAGCCAACAGTTGGCTTTTTCGAAATTCTAAAGATGTCGGGCTTCATCTATTCCAGTTTAAGAATATTATATGTTTCCCATAACTATGAGCCCAGTTCACAGTTAAGAATATGTTGAACATATCTAGGAAACATATAATACTTTAAGAAGTCCGAGTTAGAAAGCAAATTTATATAAACAAGCTGAGAGTACCTGAACTTGACCCCATAAATCATCCCATGCACTATTAAGGAGAGATATTCAGGAATCTAGTCCCAGCCCCCATGCTTGTTGGATAAGCTATGAATTACCACATGAAATAAGTACTTCCACTAGGAGGGGAACTTTCCTTTCCTGAAGGTCTTGATAGAGAAATCTCATTCATAACCCATCTGCTCAAAGGAGTGGTTGATAGCTTTTTTAGGAAAGTACAATTCACCTTTCTTATCATCTAGCTGAAGGTGAGTGTTGAAGATGGCTAGAGTGATGAAGATTGTCCTTCCCTACACTGTAGCAGACAGTGTTTTCTTCCCATCCATAATGAGCTCTTCACAGTTTTTCTAGAAATCAAGCAGATAATCCTCACAGAGAACATGATCAATAGTAAGAGAGGTGGAATAGTTGGGCAAAGCCAAAAATTGACAAACCACTGAGAAATGAGGATATTTCTCAGAGTGCAACATAGCAACCTGATTGTGTTGCCTGTGTAACTGCATGGAGAAGTTTTGGTTATTTTTCGGTTAAGGTTGGCCATTTTAGAAAGATTCGAGGGGAAGGAGATGAAGAAAAAAGATAATTTCAGAGAATTTTGGAAATTTAGGTTTGGTAGTAAAAGAATATGATAAAGAAAGAGGGAGAACCATTGGGTTTATATATGAAATAGATCTCAGATAAAGTTCAAGAAAAAATGATAAACTTTGAAATTCGGATGTCGGTCCCACCTTTGAAAAGGAAGTTTCTTTTACCCAAAAGTTAGTTTTCTTGGAAGTGAAAATCTTCCAAGGTAATTCCTCTTGGGAAGAAATCACAACTTGAAAGTTTTAATAAAAACTTTCGAGAGTTAATTGCTTTCGAAAGAAAATTGTTTTTTAAAACACACAAGTATTTTGAAAAGTAAGTAAGCTTCGGAAGATATTGTGAAAATTTCTTCCGAAAGTAAATTCTTCTAAGTAATATTTTGTTTTGAACACTTAAATTTCTTACGAAGCTAAATGGATATCAATCAAAAAATTTCAACTCTATACTAACTTCTAATATATTCGTGTTAGCATTTAATTTATATTTTTTAGATAGTTTTCGATTTTTATCATTATACAACCGATCCAAACAATTAGATATCTCTGATTGGATTATCGATTACCATCCATTGAATAGTTGTGGTGACAAGAATCCAACATTAGACTAGTTTTTAATACATAAAGTCTATCATAATCTTAGCCATATCCTAAAATGACGGTATTGCCCTTCGATAGATCCCAAAAATCCACATATGCGGGGAACTGTGTACGATCAATTTATACAAAAATTGTCGGTGACTATACAATGTCCCTGTTCTGTCACTTTAAATACCAACCATGCATCATATATATAGATTTTCAAAACATTTAGTTTTTTTCTGTTTACCAAAATTTCAATAGTTTATTTACTTTTGGGTTAGAATAATTATTCTTTTCTGTCTAAAAACTATTTTATTTATTTTTTATTTAAACTGTTGAGGTGGCTCAACAGTTTAAAAAAACAAGCTAGGGCTTTATATTCACCCATCCTAATAGATCACTAAAATGTAAATCGTATTGTATAATTTATTTTTAGTCCAAGCTCAAAATTAATTAAAAAAGGAAACCTAGATGGTAGGTCGTAGATCTTCAACACAGGTTATTGAGAATTTCTGATTGGGCGTTTGGGAGAGGGGAGTTGAAATGAAGAGACGAACAAAGCCAGAAGGTTAAAATAAATAACTTCGCTCCTTCGATTTCATTATTCGCCTATGATATTGCTTGCCCCAAGTGAACCCAGTCACCAAGAACTTCGATTTCTTCACTAAAGTCATGAATAAGAACTCCCCTAACCTTCGTTTGCTTCTCTAATTTCATTCGGTGGAGTCACAATTTACTTCTTTGATTTCATTGCCATTAAGAAGCCTTTAAACTTTGATTTCATCTAGACATCTAGTGGAATAATGGACTCACGATTAGGTACTAGGCTGAGCAGGTTCCTTTATTGATTGATTCTCTCCCTAAATAAGGTAAATTGCTTAATGTATTGCTAATTGTTTTTCTTTAATTCTTTGTTCTAGTGACAAGTTGTTAATTGCTAAGTGTTCTAAATTTGTTTTAGTTTTGCATATGCTTCTTTTTATTTGATTTACAAATTGCTAATTGTTTATTTGTTTTAGTTTTTTTACTTGTCATAGTTTTTTAGAATATAAAATCATTGAATCAATTAGGATTTGTTTTAATTTAGGAATCATATATCAACTAATGTTTGTGTTTCAAAACATAAGAGTTTTTAAAAATAAAATTTAAAAGGCTTTCGATTTTATTTACGTTTTAGGCTTTTAAAAACGTTGAGACGCACTATTCTAAAGGCTACAATATTTTTTTACTAATAAGACTTGAATTTATCTACTAAGTATTGTCAATGATGGTAAGATAGTTTTCATATTAGTTTTAGTTTACAAGTTTTAATGATTTTGTGAAATTTACAGGTAATAGGTGCTTGATTATGCTAGTCGGACTCATCAATCATGTCACTTAAATATTTGGTTTACTAAACAAAAAATGCATGCAAGCACGTCTGGTTAGAGATGATCATTTTTTGTATCAATTTTAGATTACGAATTCCAGTTGGGTTTTTAAATTTTCTAATCGAGTTAGCAATTCTAAAGAATTATGAATGTGGTTTCGAATCGAATTAGCATTGCCACTTTTCGAATTAATTCAATCTGAATATCTGAATTCGAATTATATATCTCCTATAAATACAAACATATACGGTCTATTATATATACAAATTCTTTATTTTACGTGTATGTAATTCATTGTCCTAATAATTCCGTTTAATTGAATCAACCCGAATTTGAACTAAATGTGATTTTTGTATTCGATATGGTTTTCGAAGTCTAATTTGGATTTTCGCTTTAAACACGATATTACTTTAGAAAAAACAAAATCAAAATCAAAATCCAAATAACCTGCGATATTACATCAGTTTAAATGAGAGTACAAGACTCGCTCTAGTTTGGTCCAAAAGTGTGAAATCTATTTGTAGTAAAAAGGTGTATAAGCTTATGTAATTCTATTTTTAGGTCTATAAATTTTCAATTTACTTTCGTTTAACATTTTTATCCATTTTTCAACATTCCATGAGTAAAAGATACAACACTTGTACGTCTTTAGTGAATCTTTTATAATTAATTTTTCTAAGCATAATAACATGAATCCCAAAAATTTACTACAATCCCTAAGTTAACTGAAGGTTCCCGACGATAGAAATGTCTAGGAATTTGTATAGTTGAGCAATATCTTAATTGTCCATCCCTTGAATCGTGTATAGTGGCAGTAATATTACATAAGCTATTACCTCTCTATGACGTATTATAAACATATTATGTCTATATTTAATTTAAATAAGGAGAGAATCAACACTTTATATAAAGGAAAAAAGTTATGACAAGAACCTGAGGATTTTCACTTTCAATACAATATAACCGGATTTTCACACTTTGCTTAATGTTAGCATATTAAAAGTTTTATATTCACTTAAAGACAGCATTGGTTCAGTCTGATAAGTTAAGAGATTAAATTACAAGAAAATAAAATTTAAATACTTATTATTTTAAATGAATGGTTGTATCCTTTCTAAAGGTTATCGCTCAAGCACACATGTTCTTTTATTGCATAAATAAATTAAAATACAAACCGTATAATCAGTTGTATATAATACGATCCCATATTTGAGGTATGGGTATTGTACACCACATTACCTATCCATATGGTTTACAAACACTAAAGTCCAAGTCACAAAGAGACATTTAACAAATGGAACAAGAGATTAAAGAGACATCCCTCATGGAGATGAACCAACACCACCAAATCTACACCATTACCATGCATGTGTTCATGTGTTTTTGACTTCTTCTCATTGGAACCTACCTGAAACTCATAAAATAATGGCTCATTGTATTTGACATTCATGGTTGGGGTCATATTTAAACTCAGTTTCAGCGACCAAACGATTATCTTTATCTTCTCGGGTTCAATCTTAAGACATCCAACGGCTTGATGTCAAGACGGCCCCAGGGCATTCATTATGAGGTGGCCAAATGAAAATCTTCTCCGGCCAATATCAAGACAACACAAGAACATTCATGGTTAGGGTTAGTAAGACTAAAAGGATCACTTGAAAGCTCATTCTTTTACAACCTGGTGGATTACGTATCAATTTAGGAATGACGGTAGTTTTCTACATCAACGTCAATCATTTATTCTATCATCAATTATTCTATTTTGCCGTTTGGTAATAGGAACCGTAAAAGTATTTTGAAGTGAATGGAGTGGTTAAAACGACTATCTTTTTCGAAGTAGGTTTCCGAACGATGATCTTTTTGGACTCTATCTCAAGACGACCCGCGAGCAGTTTTCACATTTTTGTTTGTAAAATTTACAAGCATGGTTAGATAGATAAGGACTCAAGACCCGCTCATTTGATCCTTTTTCTTTGTTTATTATACATATATAATCAAATCAAAGTTGAACCCCCATTTACTACAAATACACATATCATCAGTACTAAAGTGCAAAGATAAATGCTGCACCTGTCTAAAGTTTCTAATCACTGCACTATAAGACATCATCATCAAGAAAAATGTAGATAGAGATGATAAAAGAACATGAACATATCAAAGCTATCTATAAAGTAAAACCCCAATAGACATGATAATAAGGCTGTAAAATCTAGCTATTGTAGTGTCACTGTCACGATTCATTTGTCGTGCTTCTGTTTTCACCATTCCATTCGCTTTTCGGGATTTCACCAGAATCAGAAATTACTACCTTTTTACGAGGTTTGCCACTGTAAGTACCTGCACCTCCTTCTATTGCATAGACATTATCCATTCCTTCTATCACTTTGCCAAACACCACATGCTCTCCATCCAACCTGGGGAAAAAAAAGTACATGTCAAAAGGGGAATGTAGATTTTAACTATTTTTGACGGGTGTTTGTTATAAGATATTATATGGTATGCTACCCCCCTCCCCTCTTTATGGGCGTTCAAAGTGTGGTTCGGCTGGTTTTGATGTAAACTTTGAGCCAAACCACTAACTAGAGTTTCAAAAGAAGCCAAATCAAGTCAACCGGGGTGGTTGAGTCATTCAGGCCGGTTATTTGGCTCGGTAATTCAGTTTGGGCGTCTTGAACCGGTTTATTTTAACTTAAAATGGTTATATGTATTACACCTATGAAAATGATAAAGATGGTTAACCATATGCATAATTGCATATTGCAAAATAGAAAAAAAATTGATAGTAATGATAAATGGCTGGTTCCAAGTTCCAAACCATGAACCAAACCATTAAACCAAGTTTTTCAAAGCCATGAACCTAACCGTATCTCAATCTGGCCGGACGGCAGATTAGCTTCAGTTTGGTGGTTCAGGTGGGTTCAACAGTTTATGAACAATCGTACTCTGTCCGCCGAGACAGGATCTCTATTTTCCTAAACGTTTCAATGTTACATTTCCGTATTTGCTCATTGTCAAATTACAAGTTGCTGTTATTTATTTGGTCATGAAATCTTAGTTTTTCAGGTATTTCAATATTAGCAAAGCAACTCCTTTCATTTATTCCTTTAATGGTTCGCAAGTAATAATATGAAGGGAATATCTTTTAAGAACCAATAGAACCGATCGACTTGGGACTTCTTATACATCAAGTTTCAGTAACCAGGTTATTTCACTTGAATCAGATGACACTAACAAAATGTTATAAGCAGAAACTAGAAATGGTGATTCAACACATTTATGTGAAAACATGTCAACATGGATTGTTTTATATTGCTAACGAGTCAAAAGGTCAAACTTAGAAATTTAGGTAAAAGAACAGGTTGAACATGTCAAGAGCCGTGTAACATGTGTTACAATGTTCTTAATAGTTTATCTTCTAATTATCTATAGGCTAGAAAAAAGAGACAAAAAGTGTTCACAGGACGCACAACCCTATCTGAGTTTCAACAGTTATCAGAACAGAGTGAATAGAGAAAGCAGCATGTAAAACTCGTTAACAAGTACTACAAAACAATAATCCCAGTACATAGTTTTGGGTACAAGTTCAAAAACTTACCAGTAGGCCTTAACTGTGGTGATAAAGAATTGTGAGCCATTGGAATCTGGTCCTGAATTCACCATAGCTACCATACCTGCATAAAGCATAGCTTTAGAATAAGATAACGTATACCATTGAAAAAATAGCTCTTCTCAGATTATGAATGTAGAGTAGAGAACAGTAATAAAAAAAACAAAAACCTGGATGTGATTGCTTAATTTTGAAATTTTCATCACGAAATGTGCCACCATATATTGATTCATTCCCACGCCCATCATGATAGACAATATCTCCACCTTGAATCATAAACCCAGGTATGATACGATGGAATGGTGTTCCTTTATAATGTAGGGGTTTACCACTTGCACTTTTTCCCAATTCCCCTAATAAAAACAGAAAGTTACAAAATGCAAACGCACAAAAAAATATATATATATTGGAGTGTTTGGACGTGAATAAAACTTGATTATTGCAATTGACGGTCACGATAACCACTTTTTAGTGTTTTGTAAAAACTGATGACAATTAATTAATGAACAAGATAAAAAGTTACAAAATAAGGAGTGATATTCAAGATAATGAGCTATATGCATATAGAACTGTCAAGTTTGGTCTTTCTGTTTCAGGTAACCAACTTATTTTAAGCCAAAACAACCATCACAGTTAACACAATTTGAACTAAGGTCAATTTAGTTTGGTTTTCATGCACCACATAAAGAGAATGTCTAGTCAAATGTTACTGACAAGTCGACCTTTTAGTCCTGGTAATGCTTTTTCTAACGCCTAGGATATTATTATTCACTGACTAGCAAGAAACAAGCCAGAAGAAATAAAGAATATAACATAAACAGAAATGGGGTTTGCAACCAAAACCCATCTAATGTTCGCTTAATGGTTCCTACTTCTTTACATTTAACCAATAAGAGCTCATTTCGGCAATTTGATAGTCTTACTGCACAAATGAAATCTTATAAAACTAATGAAAGATGGAACTATAATTACCTGTGCATAGTGCACGGAAATTTTCTGCAAAGATAAAAACAATGAATAATAAGTTAGAAAAAATGATCTTTTAGGTTAGGATGAGCATGTGATGGAGCAAAATGCAAAGATAAGATCAAAAGCTTACCAACAGTTTTTGGCACAACTTCACCATACAATCCGATAACAATTCTTCCTGCAGTATAAGCATATAAGGTTAATTTAACATATATAAATATATGATATATGTACTCACTATTCTGTTTAAGAACATGTATAAGATGGGTACATTAGTGAAAATGCAATATAAACCATACATAGACTTTAAGAACAATACCTAAACGTTGCTTATCAATATCCACATCCAAGAATACTCTGTGTGTAATTTCATACACCTCCTCCACTATCTCTTCCTCCTATAAAATTAGCTTATGAGTAAGAGAAAAGTAACAAGTGTTGGTTTGAAAGTGCCAGATAAACAATGAAATGATAATATATTTAATTAGATATTAGGCAAATGAGATTTTAATAATCCAAACTATCAACTATTAACCAATAAGAATTCATTTCGGCAATTTGACCAGAGATACTCTTAACTTTCACTTTTGTCACTATGAGCATTCGACTGGCATAATTATCATACATTCACATCCAATGTTTCTCATTTCGCTCATAATTATCATTTTGAGCGAAATTGAGTGGAAATCAACTTTAAATCAGTGATCAATATGTAAGAAGGATTGCCATTGTAACAAAAGAATCTCGGATAGTGGATCATAGTTTGAATTATTGAAATCCAATTTACTAGATATAATGAACGAACCGTCACCCGGCAATGTCTGTAGTAACTAATGCTAGAGCTTCATAGAAACAGTCAAAAATCTGGGGATAAACCTACACGAGTAGGAGCATAAACTGTAAACCCTAATGCTAGTACAATAATCCTAATAGAGATGAAAAAAAACAACTTCTGAGATTGAATTTTGAAACTCAAACATCACAACCATCACCACTGAATCAACTAAAGCCCTAAAACACACCAGATCACTATAAACCTACGTTTCAACAGACGATAACAGAATTAACAAACAGATCCAAAGCCTCAGTACGAGAATCACCTGTTGAGAGAACGAGGAGAAGATAAAGAAGACGATAAGAGCACCGATCAAAAAGACGACAAGGATCGCGGCCGTAGAAGATTCGAGATCTCTCGAGCCATTTGTGGGTCAGATTCTTCTTGTTTCTCATGCATCCACCCAAAATCCAAACCCCAAAAGATCTAAACTCTAAACCCACCACTTGTTTGATGATACTGAAAAGAAAACCCCACCGAAGCTTTTGAAGAAGATCAGAAAAGGCTTGTGCAAGTGGGTTACAACTTTCCCCCTTTTGTGAATGAAATTACGGTTTCTTTGGGTGTTGAAACTCAGATTTTGGTGGTGAATTGGGCAGATTACGTGAAGGTGATTGAGCTGTTGTCGTTTGGTGCATTAATTGGTGTTCTTGAATCTTGATCGCACTCACATCCGCAGGAGATTTGCCACACACAACACAAGGTGTTTGACTAAATGTCGAGAGCTGAAGATGGATACCAGAAATTGTTGTATGGTGTGGTTATCGGTTAAACAGTAGAAAGCCCACCTGCAGTTGTGTACTGTAGTCCAACATTGAAGCCCGTTAACAAAACCGGTTAAACAGTATAGTCTTGGGTCAGTGAAGAAAACGGTGGAAAACAAAACCGGTTCGAGAAAAAACTAGTGAAGAAAACGGTCATAGTTAAATCAATGTCCCACCCGACTCAAACTGTTGGTTTGTATATAGATTTGGTAGCCCGACACCTGAAACCGGTTTAAAACCGGTTCAAGGAAAAAAAACTAATCAAACAAGAAAAACATGTTTCTCTTAAAACGGTTTCAAAACCGATATAAGAGGTTCGAGTATTTAGTTAGAAAAACCGATTTGACAATCGAGCCGGTTTGATCAAATAACAAAAAAAACCGGTTCGGTTCAAAAACCAAACCGCTTTGTAGGAAACAAAATCGGTTTGTACACCTATAGAGCCTAGAGATGTGTCAAAAACAAAAAGAAAACAAAAAAGGGTTCGGTTCAAAAAGTAAACTGCATTGGAGGAAAAAATCGCTTTGTACACCTCTAGATCCTAGAGATGTGTTAAACCAGATTTTAGGTAAAACAATTGGACCAAGTGAAAGAAAGTTAAAAGGGCATTTATATAAAAATTTGTTTTGGTCGTAAACCGTACCCAAGTCTAGGTTGTATCCATCCGTCATCAAACCCAGAGTTGTATTCGTATGAACTCGCATGTTGGAACCGGTTTTACCATATTATATACGAAGAAACCCAACTCGTTTGGTACCCGAACCTGGTTGAACCCAAGTTGTACGCAGTTTCTACCATTGGTTGAGTTTTTTCAAAAAAAAACCATCTTTAATGGCTATAATGTCGTTGGGGTCTTTATTGACCCTTTTGTATTTTTAGCCCCCATACGTCGTATAAAGTGGTGTGGATTGATATTGTTGAGTACCCAACTTCAAAATCTAAAAAAAATGTAAAAAATGCAAAAAGAAAAAAAATACTATCGTTTACTCTTGTTGTGTACTTCTACTCTCATTCTACACTTTTCACTCTTGTTTTACACACAATGGCTCACTAACAATCACCAAATTGGGCAATGTTTGTCCACATGGTCAATTGTGTCCGGGATCTTGGATGTTTGGTGCTATTGGGATTTGGTCGAGTTGATTGACAGGTCTCGAAAAGCTCGTTGCAAGTTTTGTGAAGCTTTTGCTAACCAAACAATTAAACATGACTTTGATAAATAGATCACAAAGAACTATTGTAAGGCTTTAGAAAGTAATTTGGATTCTAAACAAACAATTGGACAGAGATGGTGGAATCTTTCACTACGACGCCAACATGGTTCAAGATCACATGGTGAAGTTCATAATTCAAGAAGCATTGTCTTTTTGTCACTTTCGACAACCCTTGATTGACCATTATGTTTCAAGAGATGCTTCAACTTCGTTACTCCCACATAAATCGTACTATATTCAGATGTTATATTTAAAATTGTAGAAAAAAAGTAAAAGATGATTTAATTGTATCATCTAAAAATTTAAATACCAGTATGAACTTAACTAGTGATATTTGGTCGACTTCATACGATTTACCCAAATTGTATCTTTGTGTCATCGCTTATTGATGGATCCCACTTTTGTGGAAAATGATAAAACGTATGATTGTGTTTGATCATTTTCTATATCCACATACCGGAGAATTATGGTTAAAATTTTGGATAATGTAATAACACATATATTTTAGAAAATATTTTTTCTATGCTTTGGCTAACTCCTCTAAAAAAATACAACTACGGTTGGAAAATTAAAATTTAAAACATAATCCAATTTGCAACGTTGATTTTTTTCATACTTGATGTATTATCCATATTATTAATTTAGTAGTGCAAGATGGGTTTGTCGTGAAAATTTGTTAAAAATTTTATCAAAGATTTTGGATTTTCTTTCATGATATTTAAAAAAAAGTTAAAAGAAGATATAAAAATTATGAACAAATTTGCATGGATACAAATTCTAGATTTTTAAGTCTAGATTAAGACGTACATACTCACTAGAATTGGAGTTGTTTTGATTGTGCTTTACAATAAATAAAAAGGAACTTTAAAAGCTTTTTATTGGATCAAGTAAGGCTGGTGCAACCAAACCTAAACACTTAGACAATTTTGATACAACTGGTGAAGAACTTTCGAAGGCAAATGAAGTTCTTCAGAAGGCGAATGCTAAGCTTCAGAAGCTTATGTCTGAAGAAGCTTCTGAAGAGAAAAATCCAACTTCTGAAGACAAAGTCTTCCTTCTTCCGAAATTCAACACTTAGAAGAAATCAAGACAATGACTTCTGAAGTATGAAGACCTGAAGAAAGCCTCAAGCCTCGGAAGAAGTAGCTTCTTTCGAAGTATAAGTGGCTTCAGAAGAACTTGTTCTTTCGAAGCCAGTTAACCTTCGGAAGAACCTACTATGAACCAATGGACACAAGTTTGGTCCTTTTGGCACTCCGCTGCTAATCTCTGAGATACTACATGGTGCTTTTCCCACTCCTATGTAGTTTACCATACTTTATTCCACTGTTTATTCTTTATTAGTTAGTATAGTTATTAACTTTAGTTTGTGACAAAAGATAAGTCATGGACATGTTATGACTACCATATCTTAGATAATATTTTTATTTAAGATACCTTGTCTTTAGCAATGTAGTATTTGCTTTAGTCATAGTTTTCCAGTTGGTATCAAAGTATAACCAATTGTAGGTGATAGTATATATAGTTTCTCATTGTAACTCATGTAATATGCTTGTAAGAGTCTTGTAATACTTTGAGTTGAGAAATAATATATACAAGTACCTTGAAAATTATCTTCTTGTGTTCTAGTTACTTAGTATATCAACTCTTAGAGGGATATTGCATCATCTGACCAAGTGTGATGAAGTGAGTTTGAGAGAAAATGAGTGTTTAGTGACCAATACCAATCTTGCAATTGGTATTGGAGTTTCTTAGGCTATTGATTGTGAGATCTTAACATCCAAATCAACCTCTTCTTCACTCTTTCTTTCACCACACTCAATATGGCCCTCAACCAAAAGTCTGAAGTTGAGATGGGGGCAATGACTAAAGCACCTATCATCACCATTGAAAACTTCATATCATGGAACAAACGTATTGAAGGTTTCATTAGATACCAAGATGGTAAAATATGGCAATCTATCATCAATGGTCTTTACAGACCAAAGGTTGCAGCACCAGGAGGAAACAGTGCTATGATAGAGAAGGTTGTAAAAGATTACTCTGATGAAGACCGCAAAAAGCTAGACATTGATAACAATGCTATGACTGTTCAAATGACTGCTATACCCAACTATATCATGGTGGGTTTTGAGCATTGCAAGTCAGCCAAAGAACTGTTGATACCTTGTCCCAGATGTACTCCAACTCGAATGACTCCAAGAAAGATTCACTGAAGCGACATTTTGAAAACTTCACTTATATTGCTGGAGAGACCCTTTGCCAGCAATACTTCAAGTACATGGATCTTATTTCCTCCCTTCTGTCTGTGGGAATTGCCCTTGAGTTGAGAGATCTCTCAAACAAATTCTGAGTGCACTCCCAAATGAGTGGACGTTCTACTATGTCTCTATCAAGATGACAGAAAACCTAAACTCCCTCTCCATGACTGAACTATATGGCATCCTTCATAGATACTATGTAGAGATAGAGAATAAAAGAGGCCACCAGATGAGTAGACCCTCAAGCCTTCCTGCTAGCAATGCTTTAATGGTTGCTGAAAGCTCAGGACCCCCAAACCTCAGCAATACCTGACTTATTCCCAATAGTCATCCTGTTCTTCTGGGCCATACATCACATTCCTTGAGACTCCAAGATCTCAACAGGCTCACCCAAGTTCTTTTCAAGGCAGTTATTGTTGGTCCATTGATCGTATAAAAATGCAAATGAGATGAAGAATAGTTCAATATCCAACACACAAACTAAACAACATGAAAAAAGAAGATTGAACACAATAATAACCCATTCACAATAAGACAATGAACATCAATAATTAATAACAAAAAGCACAATGATAATTCTGTGTAATAACTACTTTGAAATGGTAACTTGCAACAATGATAATCGATTAGGGTTTCGCAAGCTTACCCAACAACGAAAAAGATCAAATCTATATATAGCAGTCTTAGTTTCGCAGACAGTTTCGCTGTCAGCGAAACTGTACTGCCGAAACTATAGTTTCGCCGGCAGAAAATAGTAGTTTCGCCAAGCTAACTAATCAGCTGACTACATAAAACTAAATACATACAATAGGAAACTAACAAAAGACCTATTACAATCAAAAGTAAATAATCTAAACTAAGGTGAGTCCAACCTATACATGATCTTCAATACTCCCCCTAGGTTGGAACTCACCACCTTCACCAGTCTTGATGTGTCTTTTAAGCTCCAGTGTCCTTCGTTGCCTTTGATAAATCTTTAGTACCTCCTGCAACAACGTTCTCAGAAGCTTCAGCACATGATTCTCCATGGTTTCCTCCTACATCACGAGCCTCTTCGGGATGAGCACTTGCTCGCTCAAACTGCTTGGCCAAATCTTGTATATCCATGTTTAGGTCATCTTGGGCCCTTACTCTCTCGGCTAAACTTTTCACCTCTGCCCTCACCCCTCTGATCTTGTTTGCTACAGTCATAAAGAGACTGGCTTCCTTTCTCATTTCCTCACCTGCACCTGCTATGATATGGTTCTCGCAAAGAATCTGCAGGTCTTCATCACAGAAACTAAAGAGTTCCATTGGATCAAAAATTTTAATCTCAGCACCATTCTTCACTCTGATGATTGCCTCCCCCGTATTATTGTCATAAAACACTTTTCAAAGCTTTGTAATCGTTGGGGAAGGGGATCTGCCAATCTGACCCTATTCACAGTCTTTGGGGGTTTCACCCTTAGTACAATTCTTCCCTTGCCGGTCTCCCAGTCCTTGTCTTTTTTTGAGTGTTTCCTCTCAGCCTTCATGTAACCAAAAGACTCAAAATTGTCTTTTAGCCCATTCTGAATTTCTTTCTCTAACAGAGAGGCTCATTCACTCAGATTTGCCTTCAGTAATGGCAGAGTCACCAATCGCCTTAGATCCCATTTAGGCAAGGTCTTGAAAGCCTTCTTTTTATGCAGGTAGCTAATTCCACCCCCTCTCCTATTTATCATGAACATTTTGAGGCTGGGGTTATAGCACCAACTTATAATCCGCTTGTCAACCCTTTCATGTGTTGGAATAAGGGAGTCAGTTCTTCTACCTCTTTCTCCTTAACAAACCACTCATTTTATCCATCTCAAACACATCTTCATCAAGCTCTCCTTTCTTAGCAACATAAATCAACGACCTCTCATCAACTTCATAGAACTCAAGTTCAGAATCATAGTCTACAAGCTGTTCATCATCCTCTTCTTCATCAACTAATCTCTTTTCCTTCTCACCATCTTAGTCCACCAACTTCTCCCTCGCCACTTCTTCTCCAACCAAATCCTTCTCAACATCAAGACCCATGTTTATAAACCCAGCCTCCAAAATTTCCTCTTCATTATCCCTTCCTACATCTTCATTTCTTACTTCACAATCTACAGCATCATCAGCTGCTGCACCAGACGTGCCCTCTCCTGCCTTAGATGAGGTACCCACATTCAGGAACGAGTACTTTGATGTATCAGTCAAATCATCTAACTCAGATTGAGTTAGGTGATTAGGCAGGCCGGCTGCAGCTTTCAGTTGGCCAATCTCCTTTGTTGCATGGGCAGTGTCCCTCTTGCCAAAGAAACTCACAGCTCCTGATAAATGGGGTAGAATTACTGAACTCCCATCGAACATCATTGCACCACTGATTAAGTTTTAAAGGGCAAATCACGGTGTTCCCTAATCCACTTAGAAAAATATGGATACATGATAGTTTCACTAGTTGGACGAATGGCAATAGGAACCTCCAAATCAGAGTCACCTGATCTTGTGACCTAAGCAACCTCGGGAGCAAAACCCTCTATGTGATCCTTCTCTTTCTGTAGAACATTATTGGACACAAAGAGCGGGAAATAGCAAGTTTTAATCTTCATCTTCTTAATTTCTCGATCAAAGAAGTTTTGCATTATCTCCCAAATAGCCATTGTCCATGGCCAAAGGATGTAACAGCCAGATATTTCACAATACTCTATCATTTTACCATTTGTAACGACCTCAGAATACCATTCCCTGAAGTTGCCATCTTTCATATTAGTAAGACCTAGACCAGTCTCCTTCTTCCTTCCCTTACTCGATTTGGCAACAACAGTAGTTACACAAACTAAACAACATGAACAATATTGTTGGTCCATTGTTGGTCCATTGATCGTATAATAGTTCAAATGAGATGAAGAATAGTTCAATATCCAACACACAAACTAAACAACATGAACAATGAAGATTGAACACAATAATAACCCATTCACAATAAGACAATGAACATCAATAATCAATAACATAAAGCACAATGATAATTCTGTGTAATAACTGCTTTGAAATGGTAACTTGCAACAATGATAATCGATTAGGGTTTTGCAAGCTTACCCAACAATGAAAAAGATCAAATCTATATATAGCAGTCTTAGTTTCGCAGACAGTTTCGCTGTCAGTGAAACCGTACTGCCGAAACTATAGTTTCGCCCGGCAGAAACAGTAGTTTCGCCAAGCTAACTAATCAGCTGACTGTGAGCGAAACTATAGTTTCGCTCACAGTTTCGCTGGACTGCAAAACTACATAAAACTAAATATATACAATAGGAAACTAACAAAAGACCTATTACAATCAAAAGTAAATAATTTAAACTAAGGTGAGTCTAACCTATACATGATATTCAATTATGCCTTTGTCTCAGGAAATGGGCATTCTAATGACTTTCAGTTTTGCTATGATGATCTAGAATATTTCAGCCCAGATTATGTCGAGTAGATGGACATTGTCCAACAGATGGCTCTGTTAACTTATAGAGGAAAGAAGTTTTTTAAAAGAACTGGAAGGCAGTTTCCCCAAAACCCAACTAACCACAAGTTTGGGTTTGACAAGACAAAGGCCAATGTTATCATTGTAACCAACTCGGTCACTTTGCCAGGGAATGCAAGGCTCCTAAATCATTCCCAACCTGGTAATACATAAATAAATTGCATGTCAGGTGTGCAAGCAGCAAGTACATTAATTGTTATTTCTCATTTTTGATTTATTGAATTGAAAGAGGAAAAATCGCACAAGTGAGGGCAAAATTGAGAAAGTATCGACGGGGATGGAACGAAATGAAAAATAAACAGGGGTTGTTGAAGGAATGGGATCTTTTAAGATAAATGGAAAGGGATTCCAATTAGTAATACTTGATTTCATTCTTCTTTTAACCAAACACTCCTAATTTCATTCTCCTTGAATGAGTTATTCTATTCCTTTTATTATTACCTCATACCAAACACTACCTTAATGTTTATAGCATGCTTACAAGTAGGCCTGGCAATTCGGACCCAAGTGGGTATATTTGGGTTGATTTGGGTAATAATAATGAAGTAACGGGTTAGATTGGGTTAAACTATATTTTTAAGAGGGTCAAGTTGGGTAACTTTAAAACAAGGAAAAGTTATAAACGGATTAAGATGGGTCATCAAAAACAAGGATTGGGTCAGGATAGATTGATTAGATTTTCTCATAACCCATCTTTATCCATCTCATCTTTTCTCCAAAATCCACTCATAGTCTCATATCTACATAATAACGATAAACATGTTGGATTTATAAACGGGTCAAGATCGGTTTACGGGTCATATAAGATGAACGGGTCGGCAACTGGGCTCATAAACTAGGGTTGCATGATGGGGGTAAAAGATCACAATATAACTGCACAACCCACGTCTATTATCACCATGCAATTTATCGTTTTTTATTTTTATTTTATAACTATTTGCTTAAAGTTTAATTTAAATATGTTTGTCTAGTTGTACCTTAAGGTAGGGTTGTTCATGAGCCGAGTCCAGCCGAACCGAACGGAGTTTTGCTCGTGCTTGGCTCATCTTCAAACCGAATCGAGCCGATCGGATCGTCTACAACTGAGCTGAAAACCGAACGAGCATTTTTCGAGCGTTAAATTTTCGAACGAGAGGCGAAAAATTTATACAACTCAACTAATTTGTGTGTCATACGATTTACACAACATCGAATAAGGCTTAATGACTTAAAAACCTGCCACATTTCATTGCATAATATTCTCATGAATGACAATACGTTGTGATTGAAAATGAAGTTAAGGCTGTATCTGATAAGACGAAGAACATATTGCAGATAACGATGAAGATGAGTGGGGGAGATGATCGAGAAAATATCTTTTATCGGCTTTGGATTTCATTTTTATGTTTAATGTAGAATTTATTATTAGGTTGATTGATAAATTATGCATAAATATAATTATATATTTGTATAAAATGGGTCAAATCTACTATAGTGTTACGTATAACTATATGTACATATTAATTCAATCCGAACCGAACCGAACCGAACCGGGTGGACCTTTGCTCATGCTTGGCTCGGTTACAAACCGATCCAAGCCAATCGGCTTGTTTACAACCGAACAAAAATTTGAACAAGCATTCGGCTTGTTTACAACCGAACAAAAATTCAAACAAGCATTTTTTGAGCAAAAATTCAAACGGACATTTTTCGAGCGAATTTCGAGCAAACGTTGAGCGGTTTAAACAACCCTACCTTAAGGTATTAGAGTAATACTTAGTTATATTGCCTTGCGCTTGATCTATGTATGGAATTGTTAATCAATGTGGTTATTTTAGTCTAAACCCTTTGACCCGACCCATCCTGACCCGAATCCATTCTAACCCATTTTTAAATTAGTACATTTTAACCCAAACTCATCCTGACCCAAACCTATTCTGACTTGACACCCGACCCAACCTGACCCGCCCATCTTGCCAGGTATCCTTACAAGTTACAAGAGCAACGTAAACGTTGTTTTTTTCTTTTTAATCTTGTTATGATTTGAAGTGACTGGCAGAAAGCAGTTGTATAATATCAGGCCCTATAATAAATGAATTGAATAGTATCTTTACAATTGTTAAACTTTGGAATATAAGTTCACTCCAAAGCTAGAAAAGTAGAAAACAAGATAAAGAATCAAAAGAACATGAATATCAAGAAAGTTAAAACAGTTTTAATTTTAAAAGTCCAGATCTTGACTTGAGAATATTTGGAATCTGCAGCCCAACAACATGCAGCATACTGATCCAAAACATGACAGCCCAAGTGGCTAACCTTCCAGCCCGTCCGGCCCAGCCCGACTGATCCCCCGGTCCAGTCATGATTGTGATTTTCAATGTTGTCAATTTACAGGTCCAATTACAAAAAGTTTTTCTAATTACACTTTACTCTAATTTTTAATTACACCATACTATACTATAATGTATTAATTAATCTGACTATATTTAACCAAATTAGAGTTTAGCTACATAAATATAAGGGTCACCCTATCACATACACAAAAAAGGAATTAAATTGAACATTTTAAATGCACCGCTTTACACCTTGATACTTGAATTCACACTTACTTTCTAGTTCGTTTTAATCTATTTAACTATAATATAAATTATAATGATAAAACACTTATAATAAAACAATATAACATAACGAGATAATAAAATAAAAATATAAACTATGAGCCTCGTTAAACTATTGTTTCTTTAATTATTTTTTCAAAAAACTAAATGTTTTGGTTTCAAGTTATAATAATAAACTTTCTTTTCTAAAATATAGTTATATAAGAAACTCTATATTGCTTTATAAGTACTTGTCTTAATATATTTAACTTTTTGAACTAATTTTCCTAATACATTTCGTACCATATAATATTTATAAATTTTTTTTCTCTAATTTGTTCGACAAATGTTTGTATTACGAATACATTTTATTTTAGCTTTTAGTTAATGTTATACGATCAAAAATGTTCCTTTTGGTATTATGACTCTTGATATAGAAAACTTTTTTTTTTCAACAAGAAAGCAACCTACAATTAATGGTTTTGAAAGGAGGCTATTTGTGTTCATCGATGTAACCCCACTTGTGACACATCATCTTTCCCATCACCATCGGCCATCTTGTTTGCCAACTTTGTAATAGGCCTACAACATGTAAAAACTATTAGAATACAACTATGCTAACATTTGTATAAAAATACAATATTGTTATATGAATTTAATTGTGTAAACTCACATGCATTCATATATTATAAAGTTTATAAGTTTTTTCATTCACACATGTGAGCAAACTTATTAAGAATAACCGAGAGGAGAGGAGGAAAAATAATTAATTGAAAATATAAATTATTTAATACCTTACATTTATATATTTTCATATTGATTTTATTTAGTTTTTAACTAGTTCTTACTTTTATCGAGATAATCAAAGTTTTCAGGATGATCCTTCCTATGTAAGTAATGTTATAATTATGAACTTCATCTTAGTAGTGTTATACTAATTAGTGATTAATTATCTTGATTTTGTTGGGGATATAATAAAAAAACACATAGGAACTCATATTGCTATGAACGCGACACCCAAAACAATAGAGAAAGTGCAAGGTTGAGAATCCTTGTTTCTTGCAATTTAATTATATTACTGTTTATTTTATCAATCTTATTTATTTTTTTTATTCGGTTGATCCCCACCAGTATCATATTAAAAAGTAAAAGTATATTAAAAAAGACATGTAAAACCTGTATCATGCTAAAAAGTAAAAGTATATTAAAAAAAGCATGTAAAAATATGTATCATCGCTTCCAAAATTCATGAAGGTTGGACCATGATATTCTAGTTTGAAGTGGTTTTGTAGTGGTGTGTCGCATCTCATCTTCCAAGCCAAGAGCAAGGCTATAAGCATCATGAAACAACCTATTAGATCAAAGGCTCAAAGTTCGTAATCACATGAAAACTTTGATGATTAAATCTGTATACGTATACGAGAAGTATCAAATATAAATTTTCATTAGAGAGAATATCATATGTAGAAAGCATATATGGAGAGGGCGAGAATGTTTTTTTAAAGTGTTATTTAGTTTCTCCAAAAGATAATTAGGTTAAACCCTAGTATCGAAATTTACAAGTTAGAGAGTAAACTCTGTTTTACTTTTTGTTAGACAAATGGACCGGTCACAACACTTTAAAAGGTACGTATCATGCTGTAATTTCACCTTAAATAAAATAAAAAATGAACTATTGAGAAAAGCTTTAAAAATAATTACGAATAAACTATATTGTAAATAGCAATGGAATAGGGAACCAAGTCTTAGCATTGAATGCATGGATTGTTAATTATGCTTGTATATCGTAAAAAAACGTTATTTACCAAGTGAGATGATATATAGGTTAGATTGGATTGGATGGTGATTCCAGTAATTTATTTTATCCAATCTCTTTTGTTTGGATATTGAAAAGATATCGGTGTCCTTAGCATTGCTACCTACGCCACTGACCAAATTGGATACCCCTGAAGATTAACTTTTATGATAATAAGTTTAGTAGAAATCCCTTATGTTACCGGCTTTCGTCGTGTAAACATCATTGACACCTTAACCTTACAATATGGGGAGGATCCTGAATCTAGAGACTGTATATATTTTAGTAACCTGTCTTGTTGTGAAATCAATCTATGTGTTGCAAACCGGATACCCCCTTGCAATTCAGTTAAAAAGGCATTTTTATGTTGTGTTTCTATCTACTTGTTGATTAAATGTTAATTGACATGTTATTCAGGAAGGTTCATGTGTTTATCACCAAAATCATGGAGCCATGGAGGTGATCATGGTAAACATGTTTTCCTAAAAATTAAAAGAAGCAAAATTACAATAGAATTGATTAAATTAGATGACCAAGAAGAATATTTTATAATTTAATAATACCAAGTTACCAACATTTGTTTTTTTATTATTTTCTTAAAGATGAATATCGACAAGTTACAGCTAGAAATGATGTAATATGCATAGACCACAGACTATTAGCCTTCTAAATTAAGCCCATGTTTTAGACCGCTCGAGTAGGCTACACATGTTTATGAATTTTCTTTTTAATAAAAAAAGTAAAAAAAAAAAAGAAAAGTAACATGCAAGTGGGTGTAAAGGATGTCTTTTCAGTATATTATTTTTTATTTCTATTTGGGAGTCAACAGAAAAAAGAACACAAATGGAATTTGTTCTCTTAAAAACGACAAATTGCAAAAAACAAAAAAAATAGACAACGTGGATTGGGGACATCAATTTTATAATGATAAGATCCGTACGCTATCGATCTCCCAAATTACGTATAAGAAATGATTCAAATGATCTTCATTATATGAAATAATATCAATATCAATTTTTATTAGGGATCTACCGTAAAAATCCGTTTCTTTGAACGGTGGCAATGCATTTAAAATCGACTAGACCTAACACGGTAAGCCATATAAAAAAGTTCTGCTACACAAACACCTCATATTATAAATTGACACCCTTTTATATGTCTCATATAACACCATACAACGTATATGGTCGAATACACTGAAAACGAAAAAAATTCAAAGGGAATTGTCAAAGGGTTATACGCCCCATATAAGCTATACGACCCCTATACAACACATATAAAATTATGCGACGCGTACAACAAATTTTGACACTGACCACAATGAAAAATTCAGAGGGTTGTAAGAGGGATTATACGCCCCGTATTGGACTATACGACAAACTTATATGACACCCCGTATTGGACTATACGACAAACTTATATGACACCTATAATGCTATAAGATCCATATAGAAAATTTCTATATCTTTATCTTTAGGGTGTTAATTTATAATTATGAGATATCTAGATAATTATTCTCATAATAAAATGATATTATAAAATAAGATATGATGAAAATCATATATAAGTAAATAATTTATATGATAAAACAACAATATTTTCATTAAACTTTCACATCTAAAATATTTATCTTTAAACATTCGTTTTTAAAATATGTTATTGAAATATATTCTTTTGCAAAAATCTTGTTTTTTAATTTATTTTCGTTGTTTTTTATTTCAATTTTTATATTGACATTTAAAAAGACTGATCAACAATAGTTTATTTTAAAAAGGTTTAATGTTTTAGAAATTTTATTTTTTTATAAAAATTGTTTTTAATAAGATCTTTTTTTCAATAAAAATGTTTTTTCCAAGGCATTCTTAACATATCTTAATAGTCTTAAGAAATCTTTTAGATGACATTCAACAGAATTGTGCATATACTGACTCGAAAACTAAACCGCATATGCTATATTAGGTATGGTGTGTGATTGTTTAATTAATTTTTCAATTTGTCTACGAAATCTTGTTTACATTACAAAGAGTGTTATGTTTTAAACATTTCACTAAGAATATGATTTTTTTTTCTATTGAAGTATTTACTAGTTTGCAATGACTTAACACGAATTCCATAGTACTAATTTAATGTAGTACTTACACTAAGACAAGCATAAACTTGAATTATGCCTAACAATCTCAATTCCAAGAAAATGTTTAAAGCTTTTTTAAAAACTCATATTTAATAAATTATTTTACTTTTGTTATATACTCAAATTGTTTCTTGTGATTACTATATCATTAAGAGAACAATTGGAAGAGAACATGTAGACTTAGCAAACATATAGTAATCTTGTAGACCTTCTACAAATCTAAAGTTTAACAGAACACTAACAAGTTTTTCCTTGATTTGTTTAAGCTCATATAAGGACTTAACTAACTTACACACCTTGAAATCATTATTAGAAAAATACCCTTTGGGTAACATGCATACATTTTCATTCAAATTGCCATCTAAAAATGCATTGTTAATGTCTAATTGATATGATGACCAATTGTTATGCATAGCCAACTTAGGACGCACCTAATAATAATCATCTTAACGAAAAGGAGAAAAGGTTTCGTCAAAATCAATACTCTCTCATTGACTAATCTCCTACCAACTAAGCGAGCCTAATGGCTATCAATTTCTCTAGATGACTTATATTTTATTTTCTACACCCATGTACATCCTATTCGTTTTGTATTAATTGGCAAGTCTACTAATTTCGAAGTATGTTTTGATGATGTGCCTTTATTTCCTCATTGATGTCAGTTCCATATGGTAATTTGAAAAAAAACCAAAACTTGATTTCTCATAACCATAGTGTATTTTTCCATCTACCATAAAATCATCCAGTTTTTTTTACAGGAAAAACAAAATTCCTAGAAGACCTTGTAGGTGCAATGGTGGAAATAGACATATCCTCTGAAGAGTTGTTACCTTCATCATGAATGCTACAATGAGTGGTCAAACTAGAACCTTTACAAAATGCACGAGTGTCACACCCTCGAGTTTGGGTCATCCCGAGTTGTGCAAACCGATTGTGATCATTTGATTATCTTATAAAAAAATCAGTTTCAGTACTTTATTGGCAGCGGAATTTCATTTGTATACAATATCACAATATTGTTTTATGACTGATCACACTTCAAATCTAAATCATACTTTAATTCATAATAAAATTTTACAAAAACAATGCTCATATAGAGTTGCGTCCATCTCTGCTTCTAGCTTGTATAGCTAAGATATTGACATTAGATACATCCACCGAGTTTATATTATAGCATGATCTAAGTCATATTAAATCATCCTTTACTTGTAGATGGTTAAAGTTCAGTGACAATGATATGTTGATGAATAACATTCATCAGACCCAAATCATTTTTATAATCAAGTATAAGCATATTAATTTAACATTAACTTTGCTAGGTCCATTGTATGAAGTACACATTAAATCTTTCTTCGTACACTATTAATAGTTTGTTATTGGGTCACTCGTGGGATCATCAATGCCTAAGGAGTCATAACCATTTGGCCACCAAACCATTATCAATTATGCTTAGGCATAATACACTTTTAACGTTCTACCCATCATATGTACATCATTTCTGATCAGACCACACATATAATCTTAGTTTGATGCTTGCTTGCATTTCACCAACATGCATTAATAAATTAATTATGAATCATGTTAGTTTTTCAGATAATGGTGAATCCCTAGGATTTACGAGTTTATTTAAAGATAAATGTATCACCTTAAAATCAAGTTAAGCCTTGTCTTATGATCTTAGGGTAGTCTTAAATGGCTTAGGCAGCTCCTCAATCTATTCACTTAAGCTAGAAATATCTACTAAAAACTTTATGTAACATCGAATCTTCAGTTATTAAATGTCGGGTTGAGAAATGAATAGAGAAGGAGTTTGGCACACAAATCGAGGTTAAGTGTGTTGAGGTGTGAGAATGTGTGCAAAGCGAGTTGAAACTCTCCTATTAACAGTTAAGGTCGACTAGTTAATACACCCCGCATCGTTTGGGAGTTGCGCCTCACACTAGATGTCACCCCTGGATGCGTGACACGTGTCAAGCATGCATATCCTCAAGCCTTGTTTGGCAATGTGGGCCACATCCAAAGTCGATACAACTCGCATTTGTGTTCACGTGTCTAACATTTGCCTATTAGTCATCATTCATGTGTCGTCTTTGTATAGTTTCTTTAGCTAAGTCGATGCACCCCGCATCCATTCTCCGATGCGGGCCACATCAGCCAAATTTCCCAATTTATGACTTTTCTTCATTTTTCTTCACTAGACTAGTAGCTAACCTTAGCTAGGGGCTTTGCCCCTTGGACCCCTCTAAGGGTTTCTATCCCTTTGACCTTGCTTTAAGGGACTGCCACCCCCAAACCTCGCTGTCCAACATATACTTTGGGTTTGAATTTTAGTAGTCTTACAATGAGGTTGCTGAGTATTAGTCCCACCATCATGATCAATGTTACCACTTGTTGATCACTAGTAGTAGCATTTCTATTATTAACAACCCTCTACTCATCATTGGAACTTCCACTTAAAGAAAGTTTAGTGTTTCGTGACAAAAAAGTTACAAACACAACAAGCTTTTCATGAAGAAATTCAGTTTATGAGAGCGTATTATTATCTTTTGAGAAATAAATAGTTTTATAGAGTCGAACACTAATGAGAAAAAAATATAGTTTTCTTATATAGACTTAAAAATTTATAACCTTTTTTTGAAATTTTAAGAACCAATGAACACATGTTTTTCTACATTACTACTGAATTTATTCTAGTTTGTTTCAAATGGTGCTGAAATACAAACAATCAAAATTTCTCAAGTGTTCAAAGAGGTTTGAAACTGAACATTAGTTCAAATAGATATTTGCAATTAAGAATAAAGGATGTAATCTTGTCAATAAGACATGATGGAGTCGTGTTAATAAGGCATGTAGTAGTGAGTACACGCTTAGACCAAATCTAAGTGGCAAACCAAATTAAAATAGTAGGGCTCAATGTTAAAAAGTGTTAGTTCTTTTTCTTAACAATTTCATTTTGCTGAGATATGTAGCATAAGTAGTCTGATGAATAATACCATTCTTGTTTTAAACTTTTTCAATTTGGTTGTATAAGAACTCATATCAATTGTCACTTCCGAAAACCTTACATTCTTTCCAAGTTATGTTTTTACAAGGTTAACACACGATTATATGTTATAAAACACCTTTAGTTTATGTCTCAATAAACAAAACCAAACATCCCTAAAAAATCATCGACTATGATTAGAAAAATCCAAAACCTTTCACTACTTCTAACTTTATAGGGACCCTAAACATCAAGATAAACATCATGGAAAGGTTCTCAATACTATCTGGCCTGATGACAAACCTCACAGTATGGTAAATTTCTAGGTGACCTAATCTTGTATGCCATAAGTTTTAAATTTAATGCTATTGAAGCAAACCTTAAAGGTTTTGAATCACACCTTCAAAGGGTTTAAAGCATCGCCAAATATGTACAAATAATCCATTTAAATGCCAGTCATCAGGTTTTTCTTTATAACAGAGTTATGAATATAGCATTTGTGTTCATGAAAAATTATAAACAACTTCTCATCTTTAGTTAGTTTATAGGCCGACATTAGATTGACACAGCCAGGAACCACATATACATTATATAAAGTTACATTATCATTTAGTATCAAATACCAAATTTTAGTTACCATTGCATTAGTATCATTCAGATGTTTAATTATAATATTGAAATTAAAAACATCCATGTGATCAGTAAGAGCTTTATTAGAGTAAACCATATGCTGGTTTGCTTAAGAGTCAATGACCCAGTTTGATTATGAGGAAGATAAGAGATCAATACCATTTATGAAAAAAAAACCATTATTAACGTATTTATGCGATGTAGCATTGTATGACTTACCTCCTGCATTAATAATTTGAGGATTTTTCATTAGATTTTTCACCTAAGAGAGCTAACAACCTAGTAACCTAAGCAGGAGTAAGAGAATGAGCAATAAAGGTTGAACTAGAAGATGAATTCATATTTGTAGCATAATTATTTGTCATGGTGGTTTTATATCCTTCTGTGAAACCTTGATTAGATTTTGGTTCTAACCTCGTAGGGTATCCTACCAGTTCAAAACACCTTTTTAAAGGGTGATCAATTTTATTACAATGCGTACATTTCAAATTAGGATTAATGCTCCTATTACGATGAGTGTGCAAAGTTAGTTATGGGTCGTTTACGAACTCTTACATAACCATAATCGCATGGTCGGTTATGACTTCTTTTATAACCATAACTGATTGATTGGTTAATGCAAGGTTGGTTAATTACCATCGCTTATTGGTTAGTTTTGTTAATTTTGGTTTATTGTTTCAAGCTAAAATGAATGTACATAAATTGAATGAAAAGTTCAATACTACACAACACATTATATCAAAACAATTAATAAACGTGTAAAATGATAAGTTTATGAAAAGTTCAATACTACATAACACATTATTTCAAGCTAAAATGAATGTACATAAATTGAATGAAAAGCTCCTATTACCTGGATGTTTATATCGTTAAACATATGTATGTAAATATAGAGTAGTTATTGTTATCTGATAAATTTGTATACTAAAAATTCTTTTACTACAAGTTTATCATACTATTATGTCTAAGTGAGTGAATGTGAGAGATCACTTATACTTTGTGCATATATGTTATATATAGGTATCTATATGTTCGGTTTGGTTAATGTTTGGTTTTTAAACACTCATAACCATAACCATAACTGATTTATCAATTAACGAAAAAACCTTAACCGTAACCGGCAGTTAACTTCGATTATTAGTTAATTCGGTTTGGTTTCCGTTCGGTTAATCTCGGTTAATGGTTAAGGTTTGCTCACCCCTACCTTTACTTTCTTTCATGTTTTGGATAATTAGACGCTTTTGATGTAAAACTAACCTTTTGACCTTTTAAAATTGTATTTGATCCTCTATGATATTCCTCCCTAAAGATAAGCGAAAAAGCGATTTTTATGTTCCTATAGTTAATAGCCCTATGCTAACCGATTGATATACATCATCTAGTCCTCTTAGAAACTATGTTAATTTTATGAGTTTGATTACAATCATTGAAAACTTTTAATTCCTTACAAGTACATGATAGAAGTTGGACTATGACAGTAAATTGTTTCCACATGGTACTTAGATTATGGTAATACTTAAAGACTATTGAACCATTATAACTCACAAAAATCATTTTTAGATAAAGATTAAAAACTACATAAGCATGTATTTTATCATATGTTTCAATTCTCTCAAATACTGCCAGACTTTAGACTATAGTTTAGAGTATACTTGATCCACATATAAATTCTCGTACACAGGGTTAACATTTCAGGATATTATAACTAAGTTACACCTATCCTATTGTTTAGCTAGGACATCATTATTAGGGAATTAAAGATTGCAAGAATACAGAGCACAATTTTGGAACAATTTTAGTGGAATATTACTTCAAACAAGAAACGATTACAAAGAGAAAAACAACTGAATGGAAACCTTTTGGAGTGATACCTACTAACATACAATTACCATCTATAAAAAGAAAATCAAATTAACTACCCATTATGCACGTTCCCAGATGCTCCGACGATTTTTCCAAATTACCCAGTCAAAGACTAAGACCAAGTCACATTAACTTACATTCTCCCCTTTAATGTTGACTTGTAGCTCCAGTTTCGTTGACTCCCAATGAAGATCATTTCACTGAACTTGATACGTCCCAAAGCTTTCGTGAGTATGTCCGCCTTTTGTAGCTCTCCACTTACATGCTCCACACAAATTTGCTTCCTTTCAACACACTCTCAGATGAAATGGTACTTTGTATCTATGTGTTTGCTTCGACCATGGAATACATGATTCTTCATCAAGGCGATTGCTGACTTGTTGTCTACCAACAGCTGCACACATTCAGGCTTAACACCACGTAACTCACTGATCAGATTCCTTAACCACATGGCTTGACAGGCTGCAGAAAGGGTGGCCATGAACTCTGCTTCACACGAAGAGAGAGCAACAATTTTTTGTTTCTGCGATGACCAGGAAATTGGACTCCCTGAAAGTAGAAGATTTAACCCGTGGTGCCTTTTCTATCATCCAAATCCGATCCGTGACTGCTATCGCTGAATCCCACAAGTTTTCCATCTCCTCCCCTTGAGTACAACAATCCATAATTAATTGTTCCTTTGAGGTACCTTAGGATCTGCTTTACTACAATGGCTGATTTTGGATGTTCCATGTACCTGCTTACGACACCAATCGCAAAACAGAGATCCGGTCTCGTGTGGATCAAATATCGAAGGCTTCCAATGAGTCTTCGATAGTCGATTGAGTTTACTTCCTTCCCGGTTTCATCTTTTGCCAACATTAGTCTTTGTTCCATTGGCTGTTGGGCTGGGTTACAATCAATCATTCCTGCTAATCGTAGGATTTTCTTTGCAAAACCTGATTGCTTCAGTACAATTCCATTATTCTTTTGATCAACTTCTATTCCAAGATAATAAGACAATTTTCCAAGGTTGCTCATTTCAAACACCGATTCCATCTTATCTTTGAACTTATCTATCTCACTCTCGCTTGTCCCAGTGACTATGAGATCATCCACATATACCCCGACAATGAGAGTATTCACGGAATCTTGCAGAGTGTACACAGCTTGTTCCGACGCACACCTGGTGAAACACAAATCCTTTAGTGTCTTGTCAAGATGAGCATACCAGGCCCTAGGTGCTTGTCTAACCCGTAAAACGCCCTATTTAATTTATACACCATTTTCTCCTTTCCCTTTATTACAAACCCATCCGGCTATGTAACAAAAACATCTTCTTTGAGAACCCCATTTAGGAACGCTGATTTAACATCTAAATGTTGTACAACCCATCGTTCCTTTGCCGCCATTGCCAACAGTAAACGGATAGTTTCAATTCGTGCTACGGCGCATACACTTCTTCAAAATCGATCCCTTTCTGTTGTGTGTACCCCTTCGCAACTAACCGGGCTTTGTGCTTGGTCACATTTCCTTCTGCGTCTTTCTTCAATTTGAAGACCCATTTCAGGCCGATCACTTTCTGGCCTACTGGAAGATCGACTAGGCTCCATTTAGGGTTCTTCTCTATTGAGTTCAACTCCCTTTGCATGGCTTCCCGCCAGTTGTCTTCAGCCAATGCTTCTCTATAATTATTCGGCTCTTCTCCCACCAAAAATAGTTCTTAGGTATCCTCCCCAATCGGTTCTGTGAAAGCATACAGATCCGACAAAATACAAAAACCTTGTGGTGGTGTATGATCATTATCAGCTTCATTAACCTTTTGATTGTCGATTGAAGTAGGCGTCGATGTATTGCCATTGCTTGGATTGCTTAGTTGTGGTGTATTTGGTTCAGAAATATCAATCGGAGTCATTTCACCATCATTGTCATGATAAGCATCTTGTGTTGTTAGGCTTCAGTGTACGAGTTGTGACCTAGTATAACATTAGCCCATTAAGGTTGATCATTGAGTCCTTTTCCTTCTGTTTCATCCCAGGTCCAATGTCTTTTTTCTTCAAATACAACATCACGTGCCACACATCGTTTCTTTTGGCAAGGATTATACAATCGATAAGCTTTGCTTCCCTTTTCTACACCCAAGTAAACCATCATCGAGCTCCGATCACTCAATTTCGTCATTTGAGTCGGCAATTTCTTTACGTGTCCCACACAACCAAACACCTTAGATGGTGCAAGTTAGGGACTCGACCTTTCAAACCTTCATAGGGTGTTTTGTTCTTGAAGCCTTTTGTCGAAACCTGGTTCAATATGTACACGGCATGTCTGACAGCCTCTCCCCACAACGATTCCGGTACTTTCATCGTCTTCAATAGTGATCTAGTGACTTCAAGTATCATTCGATTTTGTCATTCTTCAACACCATTTTGCTACGGAGAGTATGGTGCCGTTCATTGTCTTTGAATTCCTTCCTTTTCACAGTACGTGTTGAAATGATGAGAGTTGAACTTGCCTCCCCGGTCTGTTCGTAACATTTTGACTTTGTATCCGGTTTCGCTTTCTACTTCATTCTTGAATCTTTTGAACATGGTGAGTGACTCATCCTTAGTTTTAATAACATAGACCCACATATATTGACAATAATCATCGACAATCAATAGAAAATATCGGTTACCTCCAATAGTTTGTGGCAAGATTGGTCCGCATAGATCGGCGTGGATGAGTTCAAGGGGCTTTCTTGCTCGCCATTGGGTCTCAGTTGGAAATGCTTGTCTATTTTGTTTAGCCACCATGCATCCATCAAACACCTGTGTTGGATATGGGATGTTCAGAACACCATTCACAAGACCCCTCTTTACCATCGAATCAAGTACCCGGAAGTTCACGTGCCTGATTCTCGCATGCCAAACCCGGCCCCTTATCATCCATCTTCATTGCGAGGTAGACTGGTTGGGCTGTTTTGAGAATGATCTTGTATAGACGATTCTTCGACCGTTGCACCTTCATCACAAGTGTTCCTATTTCATCAGTTACTTTTAGAAATTCATCCTTCAAACCAATTTCATAACCGTCTTCAGTCATCTGCCCCAAACTTATTATGTTGCTGTGTAAGGCAAGAATGTAGTATACATTTGAGGTCAACAATCCGTTACCATTCTTACATTCAAATAGGACCGAACCTTTGCCTTCAATTTTCACTTTTGACCCATCTCCAAAGTTGACCTGCCCGGTCACTTTGTAGTCTAGCTCTGCGAAGAGCTCTTTAACTCCCGACATGTGATTACTCGCCCCATTGTCCAGGTACCAAGTATCACGATTTATTCCGGGGACACCGCCATGTTTACAAGGAAATACCTTTTCCTCATTCAGCAACACCATTGAGTTATCCTTCTCCCCATGAACAGTCAGTAAAAGTGTAGGTTCCTCTTCCTGTTTCTCCGTCAAGTTGGCTTCCATTCCCTTCTCTTTCTTACATTTCGACGCATAGTGTCCAAATTCTTCACAATTGAAGTATTTGACGTGTTTCTTGTCGTGTGGTTTTCGGTTGCCATTGTTGTACTCAAGATGTGAACCGCTACTCCAGTGGTTGCCTCGTCCCTTACTCATGCCTCTTCCCCTTCGAGCTCCTCTTTCATGTGTGTGACCTCGACCACGTCCTCCAGTTTGAGGCCCTTTGGTATTGGTTTTTTTGACTCATGTGCCCTTCAGTTTTTGCAAGCAACAATGAGTTTGTACCAATTGAGTTTCCTTCTCGCAGCTTCAACCGATCTTCGTTTGTTTTCAACCGCCCAATGGCTTCTTCGAATGGCATAGTATCCACGTCCGAATACTGCTCTATCGAAGCCACCAACTGCAAATACTTTCTGGTACCGAATCGAGCAGCTTCCGAACCAATTTACTATCTTCTAAGGTTTCCCTAAGGCTTCTGTACTTGGAGATCATACCGCTTAACTTTCCAGCAAATTCATCAATGGATTCTCCATCCTTCATCTTCAAAGCATCAAATTCAATTTTGAGCGTATGTAAGCGTGCTCGTTGTACTCGATCAACACCTAAATACCGGGTTTTTAAGGAATCCCAAATCTCTTTGGCATTTTTCTTCTTCGCCACTTGTAACAAAACATCTTCTGGAATAGCCTGAAAAATGAACGCTCTTGCCAACTTGTTCTTCTTTTCATCTTCTGCCGCACCGGTCGGTGGATCTATTGATTCCCACAAACCTTGTGCATCCATAACCGCCTCCATTTTGATCGACCAGGTGGTATAGTTGGTAGCTGTGAGCAGAGGAATTTAAAGTGAAACAGAATTGTTCTCCTTTAGTACTGCTGCGTTTGTAGCAACCGCCATCTTGTTGAATCGAGGAAACTTGGGCATAAACGAACAAGTGCTCTGATACCAAATGTTAGGGAATCAGAGATTGCAAGAATACAGAGCTCAATTTTGGGACAATTTTAGTGGAATATTACTTCAAACAAGAAACGATTACAAAGAGAAAAAAACTAAATGGAAACCTTTTAGAGTGATGCCTACTAACATACAATTACCATCTATAAAGAGAAAATCAAATTAACTACCCATTATGCACGTTCCCAGATGCTCTCATGATTTTTCCAAATTACTCGATCAAAGCATAAGACCAAGTCACATTAACTTACAGTTTAGAGTATACTTGATCCATATATAAATTCTCATACACAGGGTTAACATTTCAGGATATTATAACTAAGTTATACCTATCCTATTGTTTAGCTAGGACATCATTATTAGTTTGTTTTAGTATAGTACCATCATCAAAACCAATATTGTATTTTACTTATAATACTAATTTAAATGAGTTAGCTCACATCGTATATCTCTGTCCTAATTCGCACTCATAACTATTAGGGAACTATAGTCATTAGCCTGATGGTAAAGATGGCCACTTGATTTTATTTGGATTATTAGGGTTTCTTATGTACATGGAATTCTAGTCAGCTTTACAAACAAGTAATGACTGCACATGAACGTACACATAAAAGGACATCTAGCGTCTTGATGCAATAATACAAGAAAATAAAGATACATACAAGTAATGAACCATACTATTTTTTATAACAACCAAAAAATTATTTTAAAAATTTAGCACATAAAATATATAGCACAATAAACAAGATGTGGCTTATAAAAAGCTAGTACTTTTGCCCAAAACCCAATAAAAAATGCATAAGAAAATATGGTAAATATGACTGCAAAAAAGAAGAAAGTCAGGGTAAGAAGGTTCTCACAAAAAGGGAGCTCTCCACGGGTTAGGGTGTTCAAAGAAACCAAAAAACTGAAAATAACTAAAATCCGTCATTTAAAAATACCAAACTAAACTATGATTTTAGTTTTTAGTGTTGGAAGATCATAATCGAGACAATCCTAAATTAAATAAATTAATGTTAACTAGTTGTAAGAATGTAAAAGTCAAAAATAAAATAACAACAAACTGATTGTAATTAGCATGAACTTTAGGGTAGTTATGTTAGTTTTTCTAGTTAATAACTGCATATTATAATGATATAAATACCGAACTTGTACAACATTTTTCAATGTGCAAACACAATGTATGTGTGTGCGTGTATTGTTCTTCATGTCATCCCTGTTTCCATCGAGTCACTACACATCTTTCAACATACCCACCGTGATTTGTTCATCTAAAATCAATCCTATTATATGATTTGATTGAGGGCCTCAACATTCATTTCGATTACTAACCGTGTCTGGTTATCCAAATAAACCAAATAAAAAACCGATTTAATCAATTAACATAACCGAATAAACCTAATAAATCGGTTTGATTGGTTTAATAGGTTGAATTCAGTTTTGTTAGGTCTATTTCTAATTTGATTAGGTTTGTTTTAACGGTTAGCCCCAAGAAAGTTTCATAATTGTGTAAATCAAACATAATAAACCGTTAACCAAAGCGTTGAACACCCCTATCCACGGGCACTCCAATAAATCTAGTTGTGATCTATAACCTTTTAGGGTTACAAATCATATTGAAGAAACAAATCCTTGAATATATCTAGAGAGATAACTAAGGATCTATGAGGCCGTTTCTAGTATTGTACCTAAAGTGCTTCACAAACGTATCACATTTCTACATTTGGTTATCATTCACTAAGTTCTCAATTCCCTTACATGTTATGAGTTTTCTAAATCTTTATCTTAATTCTAAATTCTTGAAGTTCAAATCCATGAAATATTTTTTATTTATCCATTACTATTGTTTGTAGGTTTAGTATCAGATGTTCCAGATGATTTTATGTGAATGGATCATCTATAAAGGTTCTGTTTTGTTAGGATCCATATATTACCATGCAAATCCGGACTTTGTGTTGTGGAGTCATTGTAGATGTTGTATATAGTGATTTGTATCTTTTGAGAAGTGGTGGCATCAAATTCATGGCATTAATTGCTGGTTTAATGGAGTTTTTCGATCTGTCAGTTCACCAATCGTAAGAACCGTATATGATCTACTATACAAGTTAAGTTTAGCCCATGTAAGAACTGAATATGATATAATATGCAGTTAAGTCTTAAAAGTTTAATTTTATCAAGAATGATATAGTTTTATGGAAATTTAAAATCACAACTATAGTCGTAAAGGTTAGGTAGATACTTAAGGGTAAGGCTAGCATAACATACTAGAGACGACATGGTAAGACATGACACGATGATCTGACATGCTAGATATGAACACGACACGATAAGTCATCGTGTTAATTTTTTTAGACACGAACACAAAAATTGTTAAAAACACTTCACGAAATGTCCTATTTAGAAACCTATATAGGAACACATGTTTAGAAACCTGCTTAATGAAACTGAAATAGACTTGGTGGTGATGGTGAGTCGACTATAGTAGCGACGGGCTATGACCAGCGATGGTTGTGTGTTGTGTAGTCGAGCAAAGGAATAGGAAATGCAAAACAGACAAGACCAATCCTTGTGGTTGTGCAAAAGTGCGCTCTGGAATGCCGCCAAGAAAGGGAACAGGGAACGAAGAACACATGTAGCTGAGCCCTGTGGTTGTGTGCTATGGTTCAATGATTGTGCGATGTGGTTGTGCCACTGAGCAAGGGTTCGTGTGAAAGCAGAGAGCGACGCCCTGGTGGTGTCAATTATGGAACTATGGAAGTGGACGTGTGGAAGGGAAAGTAGGATTTTGCTATAATATTATGTATATTTAATTATTTTTAAAAATAAAAAATTGTAAACAAGTTTTCTAACAGGTCTTAAAAGGTTAACATTTTAATCTGTTAATCATGAATTTTATCGTGTCGTAACGGGTCAATCTGTTTAAGACACGAAACCTGTTAAGCTCAAATACGAAACTATTAATTTCAAATCGTGTCATGTCGTATAACAGGTCCTTATCATAAATTACCAGCCCTACTTAAGTGATTGAACATTGACCACCTTAGAAGTGTAGATCCTTTTCTTTGAACAACCAAACAATGAACCATTTTGTGAAGCAAAATAAGGACCGTCACCAGCAAGAGGGCAAATAGATCATAACACCAATAATTTTAAAGAGCATATATTACATCATATTTGCTAAACAACCTCCCAAAATTTTGCTCTAAGTTTTATCCATCAAAATAAGCCGACCTTAATCTCATTCACCATCACTACCACTCGGGTAGTTCTTTCATTAAAAATTAGTGCATTTTTGGCCTGCAAAATATGCCAAAAACACGCAATGGATTATTTTTCTTAGAAAAATACAATGATAAATTAAGAGTCGTAAAATACTATCAGATTGAAACTATTTGGATTCACATTAAATTTTCTATCCATTAAAATGCAATTCAAGAACAAGTTTGATATGCTTATGAGAATTCTTGAACCAAATTAATTTGAAGAATGACCAAATTGTTTTGAAAACATTTGTAAGGAAGGGTTGAAAACAGCTCAACCCCAACTAATGGGTCTACCATTGGACCCCGCTCTCTAGGAGGCTGCCCCTGGACCCACCAAGGGGGCGTTGCCCCCTTGGAATCTTCATTGCTTAGGGGCTTCGCCATAAGAAGATTTTCAATTCCGAAAATCATAATAAACTCAAGCAAGTATGCACTTCGCACCTCCTAACTTGTTTGATGAATATTATGATCAAATTTGTCGTTAGTCAATCAATTACACTAAAATATCTACCATATTTTTAGATTTGAGGAATGAGGGACCTCTTATGACAATGCTAAGACTTCACTGGCCGAAGAAACATTCCGTATTAAAATCCTACATCAACTTGTAACGGTAGCCCAAATTTTCAATATAAAAGCATACGTGACTAGAATATGATCCACGAATTCTATATGCTCAATGCAAATATAGCATTCCACCGATGACTAGGACATCACGACCTTCCAAGGCTTCCTTAGCTGAGATGCTGTTTAATCTCGCTCTCCAAATGAATCCATTAATCTTAATCAGGACCCACCGACTCCACAGGATAAGGTTCGCCTTAGCCGAAAATTCTCTTGTAGATCCTATTTATTTATGTAAAATTCATTAGGGGTGATTTTACGTGCAACGTCCATGTGCTTTAGCCATATATTGTTATCATCTTTGGGTCTTTGTTTGATCGAGATTATAATGGTAATTTATTATTTTGGATGGTATATCTTCTGGTGTACTACATTCTTTTCGTTATGTTTATGGCTTTTGTGCTAAGTGTTTATCTCTCTCTCTCTCTCTCTCTATCTCTATCTCTATCTCTCTCTTTGGTTTACAGAGTTTGTGCAACAAAGGCGAAGCTTAGAATGTCGCCCCCCTCTTTTTTCGTAAGTAGTGTTAATTTTGACCCGATAGTGTAAATTTGTAATATGTATAGAGCTTGTCGCTCTAAAATAGTTTACTTTCGCCTCCATTCCATATATAGCTTAGTTTGAGCTGGTGGATTTAGGATTCTAAGTTCTTTTGGTATTGGTTGATTAAAAGTCTTCCCTTTCATAAGCACTAGTACTCGCATGGAGTTTTTTGGTTGGTCCAGGATTTTAGATTTAGTCTGAGCTTCCAACTATTATTTTAGTATTCATCCTTGGCGTAAAATGGTTTGTATGCTGATATGATGAAATTGTAATACTAGTAGTGAGCAATGTATAGCTGGTTATATGACAAGTCTTCACTGTGATGAATAGTAATCACCTTGCTACACTGTTTTTGGTTTTCCAAAGCCTATTTTGAGAAACAACCTAGTTTTTTATATGGTAAATGTATAACCATGATTCGGATGATAGATATTATTTTAATTGAGTTCACATATCTATTTACCGGTCGGGTTTGGATCCCCAACCCCCTCAGGAGAAAACTCATAAACTGAAAAAATCTCTTGTCTCAACCCTGAGCATTTTTGCTCAGAATAAAACTTAAACCCATAACTCCTCATATTTACATGTTTTGACTAGTTCACTTTAACGATTTGAGCTAAAAATGATCGGTAAACAACCTAGCTTATATGGGATATCTCTCCCTCTCTCCCCCTCTCTCCCTCACTCTCTCTCTCACACACACACACCTCCTTTCTCTCTCTTTTCCCCCGACTCCCCTCTCACACCCATTCTCTCTCTCACTCTCTCACTCTCTCCCCCTTCTCTCCATCTCTCTCCCCCTCTCTCCATCTCTCTCCCCCCTCTTTGAGTGGCTAAGTGGAGCACTAACGGGTCACTGACCTATCCGATCATCTCCATTACTCGAGCTCGAAACCTTGAGGCACTAGCTTGTACGTTCTGAAAGGGAAGCTCATACATCAGTCCGTCCACATCAGTTCCGAGTCTAAGACCACCCTTAGGAGAAAACTCACCTTAAGTGTCAAAAAAACCACAACTTACCTGGATTTTTTATATCACATGTGGTACCTGAACTCAAGATCTCTCTATTTTTAATAAAGTTTTAAATACTTTAGTTTAACAATTGGATTGAGAAGGTATGCTCTCTACAAGATGTAATCCTCTTTTTCATTTATATTTTTTTCTTGACAATACCCTTTACCTAAAGTAAGATCGTTTAAGAAAGGTGCATGGAACCTTTGATGACTTTCTAGGTAAGATTTTAGTATCATTACATTGTGTCTTATATTAATTTATGAAAATTAGCACAATAAACTCGTTTGATATGATATTTTAAGTGTGTATAGTTTCTTATTAATTTCATATGATATAGGCCAAGTTGTGGATTAAAAGAGAGTCGGCTAAAGATTCTGTCAAAAAGAAAGAAACTTAATGTATTCTTATCAAGTAAGAAGAACATGAACTAGGTATTGTTAGTTTCGTTGTTTTGAAGAGATAAGTCGTGTATTCAAACAAATGAGGAGTATAAAAGTAGTTTATATATATATATATATATATATATATCTATATATGTTTATATATATTTCATATGATATAGGCCAATGCTTAGCCGTTTCTTTCACTGGGACGCACGGGCACTGTTTAGGCGCATGGTCCACACTTAGCCTTTTCATCACTTGGGCGCATGGGCACTATTTAGGCGCATGGCTAACACTTGGGCGCATGGCCAATACTTAGCCGTTTCTTTCTCTGGGACGCATGGGCACTATTAGGGCGCATGGCCAACACTTGGGCGCATGGCCAATACTTAGACGCATGGGCCACTGTTTAGGCGCATGGCCAGCACTTGGGCGCATGGCCAACACTTAGACGTATGGGCCACTATTTAGGCGCATGACCCACCATTGGGCGCATGGCCAACACTCAGGCGTCTGGCCACTCATGCTGGACGCATGGACAACTGTTTGGGCGCATGAGCCACCTATGGGCGCATGGACCACTGTTCTTGTTCATCAGACATTCTGAAATCTTTTCTATGCCACCAATTTCACCTGATTCTCATTCTAAGCATACCCAAACACAGATCTAACATACTAAGGCCATCTAAGCATGCTAAACATCATCTCTAACCCATAATCATCACTATAACATGCATACATACATACAACATTCATACATAAAGATGTAAATCCACGGTTTCTTTCAAAACGTTTACCTAGTATGCATAATAGCCCCAAATCAATTGAAAATCAGTAAAAGAGGGGTTCTAGAAACTCACCTTGAACAGCTTTTGAGCAACACTCTTCCCGTTCAAGACCCACTTCGATTAAGCTCTTTGAATCCCGAAAGTAGACTCTAAAGAACCAGAACTTTGGTCAAGAACTCAATACCCAACTGAAACCGAGCTCAAAGAAGAGAAGACTTACCTTTTTCAGCTTCTTCTTCCTCTTTCTCTCTCTACAACCGAGAGTCTCTCTCTCTTCTTCTTTTTAGCCGTGAAGAAAAGATGAAGAAGAAATAATGGGCACCCATGCCCTTAAATATCTCAAAATGATAAGATTTGTACTTTATACACTTTATCCCCCTCTACTTGTGCACAATTTCTATTCTTTCTATTTACTTTTCTTTTCCTTTTGTTTAAATAGAAATTTTGGGGTGTTACAAGTCTACCCCCCTTAAAGAGGTTTCGTCCCCGAAACCTGTCGCTTCTCGAACAGTTACGGGTAACACTATCTTACCTCTTCTTTGATCTTGCATTTAAGCTCAGATCCCTTTAGGTTTCACTGCACCCGCACAAGTGAAACCATCATCCTCCTTAGTCTATTCTCTTCTTCTATTAGTGATGGTCACTAGTTGCTCCTCATGGTCGGATACTCTGTCCATCTCAGTATTCTCTAGTAGCATGATCATATCCTCATCGGTTGAGCTCTTTCTTAGATGAGATGCATGGAACATCAGATGAATTCCACTTAACTCATCAGGTAGCTCCAGTCGATGTGCCACTCCTCCTACCTAAGCAACAACTGGGAATGACCCTCTCCACTTTAGTATTAGCTTTACTCGACTCCAAACCAAGCAATCCGCTTTCCTGGTCGAAGCCTCCTCATACTTCACTGTCGTAGGTCGTCGCCGAACTCTGGTTGTGCACGGTTGAGCAATCCACCTTCTTGCAAAACTTGGGGTTTAAGTCATAGACTACTGATCAACTCACCCTGAGATGCATGTCTACCTACCTATGTCAGTCATAAACAGCCTAGCAGGAACAAGCGCTCTCTCAATTCTATCACGCAATCCTCTAGGGCATTAGGTAACCTGGTAGACTTACTAACAGCACTTCTTACATCAAAGGGCTCATCGATCTTCCTACCCCTAACGTGTAACATCACAGAAAATAGCGGCAACAAAACTACTACTAGCATCACAATTAAAGCATAGATGCACAAATCTAAACTTGCAAGAACGTACCTGACGTTACCTCGGAGTCTGACCTAGCCTCCTCTCGGTCATAGCGAAGGCTCTAGCCTTCACCCTATGTTCTCCTTCCTCGTACTGGAGCTTCCTCCGATCTTCTTCGTTCCCGAACCTTCCGCTCTCGGCTTCTTGCAATCTCTGCTCATATGGCCAATTTCTCCAAAATTGTAACATCTCACAGTTCCACATTCTCTAGCCACATGACCTGACTTTCCACACTTGAAGCAAGTGTTTGGTCCCCTTTTGCATTCTCCCAAGTGCTCCATCCCGCATTTACCACATCTGTTCGTCCCCGCACCAGGTGTGACCATACGACGGTCATTCCCCCAGGCATGCTTATTATTCATCGAGTCACCACCTCGTCCAGTTCTCTTTCCCTTCCAATTTCGGTCTCCATCACCTTTCTCTCCGTCTTCAGCCGCTACCACCACCATAGTTCTTTCATCATACAACCTCCCCGCCAAATCAACTGCCGACCTAAACGTGCTCGGTCGGGCAGTGATCGTGTGCCTATGGATGTCCGCCGGCAAGCCCTGAATATACCTCTTGATCTTTCGCGAAAGAGGTGTCACCTGATCCGGCACCAGACGTGCCATCTCATTGAACTTCGTGGTGTACTATTGATGTGTTAGGGTTCCCGCCTCCAGTTGCAGGAATTCCCTTTCAACTTTGTCCATCTCGCGATAAGGACAGAATTCCTTAATCACCAGCCTTTTCAACTCTGGCCATCTCATCCTTCCAATAGCTCTACTACCCTCGGCTTGGACTATATTGTCCCACCAGCATAGAGCCGAGTCCACAAAAGAATGGACAGCAAAATTTACTTTCTGATCCTCCCGACACTCGCTAATATTCAATACCGCTTCCATCTCTCTCACCCATCGGTGAGAAGTAGTAGCAGTGCCGTTTCCATCAAAAGTTGGGGGCTTGCATCGTTGAAATGCCCCATAGTTACAGCCTCGTGCCGCCTCCGACGCAGGCTCTTCCTGTTCGTCCTCTTCGTCATCGAAGAAAACCGTTTCAGTCTCGGGTCATCTCCTTTCGCTCGAAGGTCTACCCCTTTCCTGTCTCTCCTCGTATCTAACAGCCTTCATAACTTCGGTCACCACAGATGGTAGGATCGTCTGCATAACCTGATGCACTTCCTCCCTGACTGCCTCTCTCATCGAGGCTCTCTGATTAGCGTTCTCATCATCGCCCTCCTGATGAGGGGTCTCGGGTTCCTCATGGGCTGCTCCTTCAGCCCTAGACCTACCTCTTGTGACCCGTGGTTTAGCACCACGTCCACCACCACCTCCACCTTGTGAAGCTTTCGAAGATCTGCTGCCAACCATCTTCTAACACACTATAAGATTCAAACACTAATGCGGTCATTCAAGGTAATAACTCATTTTATGTCAAGTATAGTAAGTCCCTAATTACAGTGGCCAGTTGTGATTAGCCACTTACTTTACTCTTCATACCCCAAGCATTTCCTATCCCGACTACATCAACATCTAAATCTACACATTAGCACACAAGCCACATAACATGCTCACATAATGCCGGTTAAAATTAACTTACATAAAACGTTTACATAAAACCTTTACCTGCAGGCACATAGCTACTCGGACTGGCATCCTTTTTCCTTTTAGTCCTATTCTCAGTTTAAGATTAGGTTTTCAAAATATTTACCCAATTCACTTAAACTTTTGCTTTGATACCAACTTGTAAGGCCCCGTTCCCGGGCACCTTACAGCTGGTGGTTCGTCGCACATAAAACATTAGAAAACGTACATTAATTTTGCAGCGGAATTTAAAGCATTCATTAATAACTAAAAACATGTCATTTACAACATTAGTTTTCATATCAAAATACATGACATGTCAAAATACGGATGCCAGTCTCAAAATGCTCCCAGTAGCTTATGCATCCATGCCTGCAACTCCTCAGCATCAACATATACCTGCCAACTATCATGCATACAAAAGTCAGCGACGCTAAGTGAGTTCTAGTATTATAATAAAACATACTTTTCCTGTTACAACCGTTCTTTACTTTATTTCAAAACATACTATACTTTACAACCATTCGTGATCATGCATCATACGTACATACAGATAATATCATTATTATCTTCTTCATTACGTTCATTAACTTTGTTCATGCAACGCATAACATTATCGTTCATTTCACTTTCTAGATCCGGTCAGACTTTACCCTTTTCGTGGCACTCAGCCATGATTACTGAGGTCGAATGACAGGGATCCTGTTCTGTACATTGTTATGATAATTCATTTACGTTCTTACATACGTTCGTTCTTTACATCATTATTTTTCACTTTACTCGAGATCCGGCCAGACTTTACCCTCTTCGTGGCACTCAGCCACGATTACTGAGGTCGAATGACAAGGATCCGTATCGCACATTTCATACTTTTATTATCATTCATTTCTCATCTAGATCCTGTCAAGCTTTACCCTCCTCATTGCATTCAGCCATGATCACTGAGGTCGAATGACAAGGATCCCGTTCGTTCATTATCGCACTTTTGCTCAAATCGCACCTTCGCTTCATCGTACCCGAAGTACATATCACACGGATCACACACATAAGGAAGCTAGAATCGCACGCTATCTCATGGGTTAGCCAAGATCGCACGCTATAAAAACCACATGAGGCAGCCAAAATCGCACGCTACCCTTATGCCGTCCATTACACATATCGCTCCAATTGCACCATCGGAGTGGTCACGAAGACCGACTCCCCCTATGTGTGTGAGAACTCTCGAGGTTTAGCCTGAATCGCATGCCATCCCATGGGTTAGCCAAGATCGCACGCTATAAAAACCACATGAGGCAGCCAAAATCGCACGCTACATAACACACAGTAAATACCACATCGCACGTATCGGAGCAGTACCAAAACTGAACTCCCACTGTGTCGATGTCCCCTATGAGTAAGCCAAGATCGCACGCTATGATACACACACAGTTGAGCTAACGACCCTCAGCGAGTCGTGAACCTCCTTTCTTTCTTTCGCAAGCCATCCTATCTCTTATTCATTCGTTTATGCTCGCATTCATTCATTATGTTCCTCTTTTCATTATCTTCCACTTTACATTACATAATACTTTCATTACATTCATTAACTTTCAATGCAAAGCTAAGGGAAGACATACGTACATAATAAGGAACATATACATAAACATAAACACACATTATCACCATACAAGCAACACCATACATGCATAACACACATCAAACATAAGGCATCATATCATAACCAGGCCTATCTCCCCATTTTACCCCTTAAAATCTACTTAGAAAACCTCAAGTCCAAAGTGGGCGCATGGGTCCTTCCAGGTGCATGAGCATAAAATATCAAAGTATAAAACAATCTGGGCGCATGGGCACTATTTGGGCGTTTCTGCCCTGTTCAGGCGCATCACCAATCACTTAGTCGTTTCAAGCACTTGGGCGCATGGGCACTGTTTAGGCGCATGGCCAATACTTAGCCGTTTCTTTCACTGGGACGCATGGGCACTGTTTAGGCGCATGGTCCACACTTAGCCTTTTTATCACTTGGGCGCATGGGCACTATTTAGGCGCATGGCTAACACTTGGGCGCATGACCAATACTTAGTTGTTTCTTTCTCTGGGACGCATGGGCACTATTAGGGCGCATGGCCAACACTTGGGCGCATGGCCAATACTTAGACGCATGGGCCACTATTTAGGCGCATGGCCAGCACTTAGGCGCATGGCCAACACTCAGACGCATGGGACAACATGCTGGGCGCATGGGCCACTATTTAGGCGCATGACCCACCATTGGGGCATGGCCAACACTTAGGCGTCTGGCCACTCATGCTGGACGCATGGACAACTATTTGGGCGCATGAGCCACCTCTGGGCGCATGGACCACTGTTCTTGTTCATCAGACATTCTGAAATCTTTTCTATGCCACCAATTTCACTCGATTCTCATTCTAAGCATACCCAACACAGATCTAACATACTAAGGCCATCTAAGCATGCTAAACATCATCTCTAACCCATAATCATCACTATAACATGCATACATACATACAACATTCGTACATAAAGTTGTAAATCCACGGTTTCTTTCAAAACGTTTACTTAGTATGCATAATAGCCCCAAATCAATTGAAAATCAGTAAAAGAGGGGTTCTAGAAACTCACCTTGAGCAGCTTTTGAGCAACACTCTTCCCGTTCAAGACCCACTTCGATTTAGCTCTTTGAATCCCAAAAGTGGACTCTAAACAACCGGAACTTCGGTCAAGAACTCAATACCCAACTGAAACCGAGCTCAAAGAAGAGAAGACTTACCTTTTTCAGCTTCTTCTTTCTTTTTCTCTCTCTAGAACCGAGAGTCTCTCTCTCTCTTCTTCTTTTCAGCCATGAAGAAAAGATGAAGAAGAAATAATGGGCACCCATGCCCTTAAATATCTTAAAATAATAAGATTTGTACTTTGTACACTTTATCCCCCTCTACTTGTGCACAATTTCTATTCTTTCTATTTACTTTTCTTTTCCTTTCGTTTAAATAGAAATTTCAGGGTGTTACATGATCAGTTTTACTGTAATATCACTTGTTTACTAGTGTGACATCATGCTTAAGTCCTCACTTTCGAACGGTTAATATATGTACTTTAGCGATGTAATTTTGAGTAGATCTATTGGGTTTGACAAACCCCACCCGGGCTAGTCGTGCTAGCACAACGTTCGTCAAACGGGTGTTTAATTGACCTAATTTCTATTATTTGACCGGTGTTCACAGCTGAGGCATTTGTATATGTTGTCAGCGTCGGTTGCGAACTTCATACACTTAGTAACTTGTTTAGTAGACTAGCTATCTACTGATATTACTTTGTTTACTGTATAATTTTACTATTATGTTCTGTTTATTAAAACTTGTGAAATCACCAACCTTGTGTTGACACTTTAGCATGTTTCTTTCAGGTTCCTAAGCGAGCACGACTACGATCATCACATCATATCATTCATTATATACTGGGTTAACAAAGAACATTTGCATTTTCTACACATTATACTTATCTGGTTTTGCGCGTGTTTGTGCCATTTAAGTTATGGTTTATATGCTTCCGTATTTATTTTCATGTTTTGTAATTAATTCTGATTTTAAGAAATTTTATTTAATTTGGAAATTATTTTTATTAATTGTTGTGTCATTTGGTGTAGCTAATGGCTAAGATCTTGGTATGTCATGTGTCTAACAGTATTACCCCGTTTGTGGAAATTAAGGGTGTGACAGATTGGTATCAGAGCCAATGGTCATGGCGAACTAAATTAAATATGCATCAGATTTGCATTGCATTTAGACTATAGCCCGATGCCTTAGTAGCACACATATAGACATGATTTGCTTTGTTCGTTGCCCTTGCTTGTTTGCTTTACTTGCTGGATCTCTTGACATTGCTCATTCCTGTGAGAGGTTCCTTGTAGAATGGCATCATCATCTTCAGCGCCTTCATCATCTTTTCGAGGCAAAAGGCCTATCTACTACGATCATGTTCCTTCTTCTGAGAACCTATGCAACTTCGTTATAATAATAATGAAAGACTCGATTATGATCAACCTTTTGCATTACCTGAGTATCCACCAGTTCATAGGTGGGAGTGTTACCCTCAGTACATAACTGATCTCATCTTAGGGAAAAATGTACCCCCATCTCCCAAGAACCGCCCTCGTACTAGGTTGACTCCTGGTAGGGACCCTAATGCCCTTACACTACTACAACTTCCTTGCCCTCTAGAGCAGGCCATAGCTGCTTGGCAGCCACAAAACATTTGGAGCATAAGCACATGGCCGAACTCAAGAAAGAAAACAAAGAATTGAAGAAAACAACGAGCAAGACTACGAAGGAACTTGAACGACTTAGGACTCGTTCGATAACTTCGTGACCTGCTTGATTTTTTTAATGGACTAATCGGGCGGGCCGATAGCAGTGACCAACAACTAGAAAATTTGGAATCCCACGTCTTCGCCTAGAACGCAGTACCCGAACTAGAAGCAGCACCTGAAGTAGGGGAAGACCCTAAGGAAGAACCAGAGGAGGCACCCGAAGAAGAAGAAGAAGACCCCGAGGAAGAACTAGAAGAGGCACCCGAAGAGGAAGAAGATCCTAAAGAAGAACCTAAGGAATCACCAGAGGAGGAAGACCCGGAGGAAGAGCCAGAAGAAGAACCCGAGGATCAGCCTGATGACGAGCCGGGAAACAGTGATGGATCTGTTGATTCTCACAGATTTCCTTGCTTATTCCTTTCCTTTCATTAATTCTTTTATTCCATTGGACTTTATTCTTTTCATACCTAGATGGGAAGGGTTGTTTCCATCCGACTGATGCATTTGGATTTTAGTATTTGATTTGATTAATTGTATGCGTACTTACAATTTATTTGATCAGAAATTATTATTTGAACTTATTAGTTGTGTGTGCTAAATTATTTTAATTACTTCTACTTAAATGAAGTAGACATGTTAAATATTACTTATTTTTGTTTGCCATGATTGTTAAGAATGTCTGGAATTGGCCGAGGACGCGAACGTGGTCGTGGCACCATCAATATGACCCCAGCTAAGATGGCGGATCAACCAGCATGTGGCTAATGCTATCGCAAATCCTAACCTCAATCCGTAGGCCGCTTCGATCGGTAAGCAATACTATATCTACTCCTGGCGGTAATGTTGCATCACTTTAGTTAAGTCGTAACATCTATTCAAAAATTCTAAAGGTCTGATCAAAATTTGTTACAGGACAAGTGGTATGCACCTTCAAGTCCTTCATGGACTGTAAACCTAGCCCATTCACTGGAGCGGAAGGAGCTGTGGGACTCCTACGCTGGTTTGAAAAGCTCGAATCTGTATTCGAGATGTGTAATTGCCCAGTGGCAAATCGGGTTAAGTATGCCACTAGTACTCTAGATGGTGCTGCATTGTCATGGTGGAACACCCAAGTCCAGATGTTGGGTGTAGAAACTGCAAAGCAGACAACTTGGAATGATTTCAAGACCTTGATGAAAGAAGAATACTGCCCTGGGAAGAGTTGCAGAAACTAGAGACTGAGTTTTGGAATCTCAAGATGATAGGTTCCGAAATCGAGGAGTACACCACTCGATCTCATGAGCTTGCTACTTTATGCCCTAACATGGTCAACCCTCCTTCCTTGAGGTTTGAGAAGTATTGGCATGGCCTGTCACCCGAGATTCCAGTTATGGTCACTACTTCCAGACCAAACACCATACATGAGGCAATCAGATTGGCTCACAGGCTAACTGACCAGGAGGTCGTACAGGTAAACTACCCCCGCGAGGTTCAACATCGCCTACTTCAAACAATAACAACAAGCAGAAACAGGAATTTGGTCCCACTAACAAGCTGAACACCTCTCAACCGCAACCAAAACAGTCATGGAAGTTTGACAACTATCGCTCATCTCATCAATCATCTTCTTCATCTCAACATGGTGGTGGCAACTCTGGGATGTTACCTAAGTGTAACAACTGCAACTACCACCATAATGGGCCTTGCAAAAAGAACACATGTGAGTGGTGCGGTATGTTTGGCCACCCTGCTAAGGATTTCCGAATGAACATTACAGCTAAATAGCCACCCAGAGGAATGAACAAAGAGGTAGTTATGAGTGCGGTGAGACGAGCACATCAAAAGGTACTACCCAAAACTAAGGAAAAACAATAGCGGTGGTAATGGTACTGATAACCGCAATGTCAATGGCCGTTGAAATGACGATGGTAACAGTAATGGTGGAGCCAAGGGAAGAGCCTTCCTCATTGGTTCAGGTGAGGCTCATAATGATCCCTCTATTATAACTGGTAAATTTCCTACCAATGGTTGCTTTGCCTCTGTGCTATTTGATTCTGGTGCCGATAGGAGTTTCATTTCGCATAAGGTCAGTCGATTACTAGATGATAATTTTGTAGCCCTAAATACGAATTATATAATAGAAATAGCAGACGGTAGATCATCGAGTCTTCTTGTATATACAGGGGTTGTAAGATTAGTCTATATGGGCATGATTTTGACATTGATCTTCTATCTATTACACTTGGTAGCTTTGATGTTGTTGTTGGCATAGATTGGTTATTTGAGAACCAGCCGAAATAATTTGTCGTGAGAAACTCTTCCGACTACCTTTGCCTGATGGAAAGATACTCACCGTGGAAGGCACAAGAGTGGTGTGGTAGTTGGCATCATCTCATACATGAAGGCTCAGAAGTGTTTGAGGAAAGGGCATTCAATGATTTTAGTCCTAGTTATTGAAAAGACTATTGAGGATAAATGACTGGAAGACATTCCTGCTTTTAGAGATTTTCCTGAGGTATTTCCCGAGGACTTACCTGGCCTTCCTCCACACATACAGGTAGAATTTCAGATTGAACTAGCACTTGGAGCAGCTCCGATCGCTCGGGCGCCATACCGTTTAACACCAAACGAATTACAAGAGCTGTCTAAGTAATTACAGGAATTGTTGGACAAGGGATTTATACTTCCTAGCTCTTCACCCTGGGGAGCTCCAGTTCTTTTTGTGAAGAAGAAAGATGGAACCTTCAGAATGTGTATTGATTGCCGAAAGCTGAACAAGGTGACAATTAAGAATTGATATCCATTACCGCACATTAATGACCTGTTGAAGAGTTGCAAGGATCAAACTACTATTCCAAGATTGGTCAGAGATCAGGTTATCATCAGCTATGAGTTTGGGAAGAAGAAATCTCGAAGACGTCATTCCGGACTCGTTATGGGCACTATGAATTCACAGTAATGCCTTTTGGATTGACTAATGCCCCAACAGTTTTCATGGACCTCATAACCGTGTGTGCAAACCTTATTTGGATAAGCTTTTCATTGTCTTTATTGATGACATACTAATCTATTCTCAGATAAGGAAGATCATAAGGAACATCTGAGGATCATTCTAGAATTGTTGAAGAATGACAATTGTATGCAAAGTTCTCAAAATGTGACTTCTGGATGTGAGAAGTGCAGTTTCTTGGTCATGTGGTGAACGAAAAGGGTATACATGTAGATCCTTCAAAGATTGAAGCAATCAAGGATTAGCGGGCACCGAAAACGCCTACTAAGGTGCGACGATTCCTTGGTTTGGCAGGCTATTACTGACGATTATCGAGGGATTCTCAAGGTTAGCACAACCTTTAACTGCCCTAACTCACAAGGGAACCATCTATAAATGGGGTAGCCAAGTGGAATCAACATTTCAGACACTTAAGGACAAACTCTACATTGCGCCGATCCTCGCCTTTCTAGAAGGAACAAATGACTCGTTGTTTATTGTGATGCATCCATCCAAGGTTAGGGATGTTACTGATGCAACGCAACAATTTCATAGCTTATGCGTCTAGACAACTCAAGGTACATGAGAAGAATTATAAAACACATGATCTAGAACTAGGAGCTGGAGTGTTTGCCTTGAAGATCTGGAGGCACTACTTATATGGAACTAAGTGTACGATCTACTGTTGGACCAAAAGAACCAATGAGCCGGATCAGAAAACCTTTAAGTCCCACAGACGTCACAACAACTACTGAAGACCACAACAGCTGAAGACAACAGCTGATTACAAAGTCTGAAGACAAGTGCTAAAGACAAAGTCTGAAGACACAAGTACTGAAGACAAAGTATGAAGACACAAGTGCTGAAGACAAAGTCTGAAGACACAAGTGCTGAAGACAAAGTCTGAAGACAAAGTCTGAAGACAAGTGCTGAAGACAAAGTCTGAAGACACAAGTGCTGAAGACCAAAGTATCAGACGTTGTCACAACAGCTGAAGAGGTCTTCTTCCGTAGTTGTGACGGTTTACCTTTCAGTAGTTTTATGTTTTATCTTTTCAGTAGTTTGACACAACAGCTGAAGAATACTTCTTCAGTTGTTGTGCTCATCAGTAGTTTTATATTTATCAGTAGTTTTGTAAACGACTAAAGAGCTTGTTCTTCAATCGTTGTAGTTTCAGTAGTTTCTTATCAGTAGTTTCTTATTTTGTACTTAACACTCTGATATGTTCTCAGTAGGTGTGAACATTTCAGTAGTTTGTTAAGAGTTAGTTATTTTTGTAATAGATCTGCCAGTTGTCACTTTCCCATGATAACAGCAGCGATTGCACTCTATATAAGGAGTGTCAACCTATTGTAATAAAAGAATGATTTGATCAGAAATATTCGATATTATTGAAACATTCCTTGTTACAGAAATATATTCTCTCGTTATAACCATATTTGTTCTTAATGCATACGAGTATCAAATTCTTGCTACAATTTGTCTAATTCTTGTTCTTATTCCACTGTGCTACGCTCCATTACATCAAACTTGTGATCGCTGATCCTGACAAATGGTATCAGAGCGGGTTAATCATTGATCGATCTAATAATTGATCATTGAAACTCCTATTCAAGATCTAAGTTTGATTGAATTAGCATTTTTGTGTTTTGCAAGAAACAGTTATAGAGATTGAATTTTCTGTGTTTTCTGGTCAATCATCCTGAAATTTTCTCTTGGTTTTCATTGAGTCTGTTGTGGTCTTTATAAAAACGTTAAAAGCTTGAATTAAATTTTATTTGGACTCAAAATGACTACTCCTTCCAATGATCCTCACAATACTGTTCCTCAACCAAGCCTCCAATGCTGGTTAGGAATAAGTATAACATATGGCAACGACGAATGCTCCATCACCTGTCTGTTAACAGCGCAGGTTGTGGACATCAGTGGTACATGGTCCACACAAGCCTATGGTGAATAACCCGGAAACCAATCAAATGGTTCCAAAGAGGAGGGAGCAATACTCAGATGAGGATAAGAAGTTGTTTGAGATTGATGCAAAAGCCCATGGAATTCTGGCCATGGCACTGCCTAATGAAATCTATTCTGGGCTAATGCATCATGAAACTGCCCATGACCTCTGGAATGCCTTGAAAGAACAATTTGGAGGAACAGATGAGGTCTTGGCAAATAATAGAGAAATCCTTGCCCAACAATATGAGACATTCTCTCATAGGAAGGGTGAGACACTGACTCAACAGTTTGAGCGGTTCTCTTGTTTGATCTCTGAATTAAAAATGGTCAAACATGAGTACACCAATAGCCAGATGAATAACAGATTTCTCAGATCACTGCCTGAGAGATGGGACACATACACTATTGTCCTACGCTCCAGTGCAAATTTGGACAAACTATCTCACCCAACTCCATGGGAAATTGCTCACATTTGAGAGAGAGATAGAACAGAAATGAAAACTATCTTCATCTGGAAAGCTCACTGAAGACTTTGTACCAGGCAACACTGCATTGGTTGGTCATGAGTTAGAATATGCTTCATCTGAATGCCAGTATGATGAGCATATTGACTTCTCTTCAAACACTTCTGATTCTGCATTTGTGAGTGTTGATAGTCAGTTTACTGGATGTAATAATGACAATCTATGCTTCATCATGGATGATCTCAAGGGGATTGCTGATGACTTAGAAGAGATGGATATTTTGAGCCAAATGGCCTTGATAAATATCAGATCTCAGAAGTTCTACAAAAGAACTGGAAGAAAGTTCCCAGGACTCTCTGGCAAAACCAAAGTTGGTTTTGACAAGAGTAAGTTGAAGTGTCACAAATGCCACAGGCTTGGACACTTTGCTAGAGAATGCAGATCATCTGGATCTAATTCCTCTGCACCTTTTGTGACTTTCCCTGGCAATAGTCAACAACACAGAGGGCAACATCCTGTCAATTCTAGTCATCATTCTCAACCACAATCTCCTGCATATTTTGTTCCTCAGGGTCAAATGCCATATCCCTACCCTTGTTATTACATGCCACAGTCAAATCAAGTTCAAGTTCCTATAGTACCACAACCTCATGCACTACCAGAACCTCAACCATCTCAATCTCATCAACCTCCTCAACCTCAACAACACAGCTTCTTCACCCCTGGAGGTGTTGACTGGAGCAGTTTACCGATTGACATGTCTGGTCATGAACAACTGTTCACAGTTGCTGGTCAACATGGTGGTGACAGTCCTTTTGGGAATCTGGCTCTCATGGCCCTGGAGTCTACTGAGGGTTCCTGCTCAAATGCATCATCTTCACAGGTAACTCAGGTATCTTCAGAGGCTAAAGCAAGTTATGTTCTGAATCATGCATTGCTGCATTTGTCTCAATTAGAGAGGCAAATGTAGCATTAATAAATCAAAAACTTGAGCTTGAGAAAACCATTTCCAAAAGAAAAGCTGAGTTTGAGTCTACTCTTAATTGTAAAAATAATGAGATTTATAAGCTTAAATGCCAACTAAATGATGAAAAGGCTAAGCTAGAGGTTATTCTGGATGACCAGAGAAGTCTAAAAGAAACCCTTGCAGTCACCAGGTAGAGTGTGATTGATGGGTACAATCATGCAATGGTTTTGAAATGCTTCTTAGTAAGCAATCTGCTTCCAATGTGAAGTTTGGTATTGGTTACAATCACACTGCTCCTCCTACAGATTTTGCTTCAAGAGCAGAAGTGAAATCTGATGGAGAAAGCAATAACCAATCCACCTAATCATGTGATTCACCTTTTGATAGAGCATCATCAAAAGTTGAAGTCAGCACTAAGCCCTCTCAGAACCCATCATCTGATATTGATGGTTCTACTGCTGACACTCACATGATAAAAGAGATGATCAACTCAGGAGTTATTTCTGAAAGTCCTGAAAGGACTGGAGAGCAAGATTTAACACCTGAAGTTCAAACTCCAACTACTGACAGCACTGAAGAGAAGAAAACTGTCAATAGAAAGAGTTTGAAGACTACTAAAGAGGAAGTCAAGAAAGCAAATAATGCTTCCAAAGTACTGAAGAGCAAGTCTTCAGTAGTTTCATCCTCTTTAGTTGATGATCATCATAAGATGAAGAAGAAACCATGTGAAGTATGTGGTTTGTTCAATCATCTTACAGATGATTGTTGGTACAAAAGGGGATCCAAACTCAAACATAAAGAAGAAATTCAAGAGAAAATGGCTAAAATGAAAACTTAGTTTAGAGCCACATTTGTACCAGCAACATCAAATCTTGTAACCCTCAAGTCCAAACAGAAATCCAAAAAGGAAGGGGTTAAACAGGTAACAGCTGAGATTGCTCAAAAGAAGAAGGTGCAACATAGGAACTTATCAAACTCCAATGCCAATGTGTCTGAAGAGCTGAAAGCCTTATCCCAAAATCAGACACAGCTGGTTATGATGGTTCAACATCTATTAGGAAGAGTTAACCAATTAGATGTTCCTATGTTGAAACCACAGAAAAGGGGGTCCAAGCCAAATGATTCCTTTTCTTCGCCAGCTTCTTCCTCTCAGGCTGTCGTTTCCAACAAACATGTTAGTTTACCATCTGTTGATGAGAACAGGCCCAAGACCAAAAAGGTTTGGGTCTCAAAATCTAACTAATTGTTGTATTTTGCAGGGTTCTTCAACATACCTCAGAGGCATCTGGTATGTAGACAGTGGAGGATCCATGCATATAACAGGAAACAGATCACTTCTTAATGACTACTCTCAAGGAAGGAAGGGGTTTGTGTCATTTGGCAATGATGCAAAGGGTTACATTATTGGCAAGGCTTTGTTTCCAATGGGGAAATAAAGTTTGATGATGTTAACCATGTGGAAAATCTCAAGTACAACTCTTGAGTGTCAGTCAAATGTGTGACAAAGGCCATGTTGCTCTTTTCACCCGTCAGAACTGTCGGATTCTGTCATCCAAAGTTCTAAGTTTGATTGACAAGGTGCTGGATGAACACACTCTCCTAAAGGCCAACAGGACAGGAAGAGTGTATGCCTTAGATCTTTCCAATAAATAGATCTCAAAGGCCATCCTTGCCTATTTTCCAAGGCTTCCCCCCAAGAATCTATTCTATGGCATAGAAGGCTGGGTCATGTTAATCTCAAAAACATGAATCAGCTGATAAAACATGGTTTAGTAAGGGGACTTCCTATGAAGGAGTTCAAGTGTGAAGATAACTGCACTGCTTGTCTAAAAGAAAACAACACAAAGCTTCATTTCCCTCCATAGAAGAACCTAAGTCCACTGCCTGCTTACAGCTTCTTCACATGGATCTCTTTGGTCCTGTGAAAGTGATGAGTATGGCTAAGAAGAAATACTGTATGGTAATTATGGATGATTACTCCAGATTTGTATGGACTTTCTTCTTGCATTCAAGGATGAGGCTGCACAGTCCATTGTGAACTTTGTGTTACACGTTGAGAAGCAGTATTCCCTACCAGTTAAGTGTGTGAGGAGTGATAATGGTACTGAATTTAGAAACCACACACTTGATGAGTTTTACTTATCAAAGGGAATCAAGAGGCAGTATAGCATCCCAAGAACTCCTGAGCAAAATGGAGTAGTGGAGAGAAAGAACAGGACCCTTATTGAAGCTGCAAGGTCCATGTTGGCTGATTCTGGACTGCCAATGACTTTTGGGCTGAAGCTGTCAATACAGCTTGCTATGTACAGAATAGAGTTCTAGTAAATCAAGGTTGATGAAGACTCCATATGAAGTTCTTCATCATTTGGCCCCTCTAATTTCATTCTTCAGAGCATTTGGGTGTCCTTGTTTCATTCTCAACACACGGGATCAACTCCAAAAATTTGATCCTAAGGTGGATGCAGGGTACTTTGTTGGTTATTTATCAACTTGCAAAGCATACAGAGTCTTCAACTGCAGAACAAAGATGGTTGAAGAGACTCTACATGTTAAGTTTAATGAATCTCCTAAGGACAAGATTCCACAAAGCCTGTGGAGCTATTTGATTTGGACATACTGCAATATGTTCCTTATCAAACTCCTGCTGTTGCTCCTGTCAACAGTTCACCACCTGGTGGTACTGCTGGTGCTGATGATGATGATGATAGCAGTACTCACCTCTTCAGGTTTAGTGATCAACTGCCTGATTCAGCTAGACCTGATGTTCCTGTAGCTCCAGTAGCACCATCCACAACAAATGCTGATGAGATTTCTTCAAATTCAACTCCTTTGAATTACCATCCACTGATTGGTTTCAAGGAAATGATTCACCATCACCATCTGTTGCTGCTGAACCTGCTGCAAACACTTGCACAGATCTCATTGTGTATCAAGATCTGAAGAATCACCCTATGTCTCAAATCATTGGTGATATCACTGCGGGCGTATCAACAAGAAGTCAATTGTCAAATTTCTGCTTCTATGCTCTCTTCATCAGTCAGCAAGAGCCAAAGAATTATCATTGCTTTAAAGGACAATGTATGGGTTGATGCCATGCAGCTTGAGCTTCTTCAGTTCAAGAAACAGCAAGTGTGGGAACTAGTTCCTCTACCTCCAGGTAAGTGTGTAATAGGCACTAAATGGGTGTTTAGGAACAAAACTGATGAAAATGGGCTCATTGTTAAGAACAAGGCCAGACTGGTTGTTCAGGGGTTTGCACAAGAAGAAGGTATTGATTATGATGAAACCTTTGCCCCTGTAGCCAGACTTGAAGCAATTTGATTGTTTTTAGCTTATGCTGCTTATCAAAAACTTAAAGTTTTTCAAATGGATGTAAAAGTGCATTTTTGTATGGGAAAATTAAAGAAGAGGTTTATGTATGTCAACCACCAGGCTTTGAGGACAATAAACATCCTAATTGGGTGTATAAGCTTGATAAGGCTCTTTATGGGTTGAAACAAGCTCCTAGAGCCTGGTATGAGACATTATCAAACTTTCTTCTGGAAAATGATTTCACTAGAGGCTCCATTGATAAGACTTTATTCATTAAGAAAGCTAGGCAGCATAATCTACTTGTTCAAATTTATGTTGATGATATTATTTTTGCATCCTCTGATCCTCAGTGTGTGATGCCTTTACAAAGTTGATGCAACAGAAGTTTGAAATGAGTGCCAAGGGAGAATTACAGTTCTTTCTGGGTTTGCAAATCAAACAAAAGGCTGATGGAATTTTCATTCATCAGTCCAAATACACAAAAGATCTTTTGGAAAAGTTTGATTTACAAAACTGTAAGCCCTGTTCTACCCCCATGTGCAGCACCACACAACTGGATACAGATCAGAAGGTAAAGTGGTTGATGAAACACTTTACAGATGTATGATTGGGTCCTTGATGTATTTAACAGCTTCTAGACCAGATATTATGTTTGCTACATGTGTTTGTGCTAGATTTCAGGCTGCACCTAAAGAGTCTCATCTGATTGCAGTCAAGAGGATCTTTAGATATTTGCAAGGTACACAATCTCTAGGTTTATGGTATTCCACTAGGCACTCTTGTAAATTAGTTGCTTTCTCTGATAGTGACTATGCAGGGTGTAAGTTGACCAGGAAATGAACTTCTGGTGGATGTCAATTTCTAGGCAACTGTTTGATTTCTTGGCAGAGTAAGAAACAAACATCTGTTGCTACATCCACTGCTGAAGCCGAGTACATTGCTGCTGCAAGTTGTACATCCCAAGTACTCTGGCTTCAGAATCAACTTTTGGACTATGGCATTAAAGAGATTAAGACTCCGTTATTAATGGATAGTGCTTCAGCTCTTTGCATTGTCAAAAATCCAGTCCAGCACTCTAGGACAAACATATAGAAATTAGACATCATTTTATAAGAGATTGTTTTGAAAAGGGTCTAATAATCCTATGTTTGTGCCTAGTGCTGATGAGCTTGCAACATTTTACTAAGCCTTTGGATAGTTCAACTTTCCACAACCTGGTGTTAAGGCTTGGTATGCTACAGCTAGAATAAGTGACAACTACTGATGATCTCAGTAATAAGTACTGGTGATCATTGGTAACCATGTCACATATAAGTACTGATGAGTTCTTTCACCCTCAATAGTTTTTATAACTACTGAAGGCTAAATGCCTCACAAGTACTAAAGTACTTTATCTGTTCTAAACTACTACTGAAATCAGTACAAACAGATAAGTACTGACGTCCTATGAACACCTGAAAAGCAGATGCGAAGTCTGATGAGTAAGTGTTAAGGACAGTATGAAACAGCTGAAAAGCTAAGAATTGACGAAAACAGCTGATGAGAAATTTCTCTTCAGTTGTTTCTACAACTGCTGTTTCAAAACAACTGAAGCCAAAATCATGTCTTCAGTAGTTTACAACTACTGAAGACTAACACCAAGTCTTCAGCTGTTTACAAAAATGCTGACAAACCATGTCTTCAGTAGTTTCACAACTACTGATGACTAATACCAAGTCTTCAGCTGTTTCATCACCTGAAGTCGAAACTGTCTTCAGTAGTTTTATAACTACTGATGACTAAATCAGAGACTTCAGCTGTTTCAACGTCTGACGGTCAATACCACGTCATCGGTAGTTTCAACAACTGATGACTCACACCAATACCTTCAGTCATTTTCTAACCCGACCCTTTAAATTCCTTATCCCACCTTCAGAGTTTTTATCTTCTCTTCTCAAACCTAACGTTCAAAAACCTCTACCCTCTCTTCATCAATGGCGACCATGCAACTAAAACCACGACACAATGTGTCGCACATCTCACTAAATCGCCATACTGGACCAAGTTTCACAACGCCATTGATTTAATGGTTCAATCACCCTACAAAACGGCGTTTTTGGTAAATCCCACCATATATGCCGCATCCCTTAACCAATTCTGGACAAACGTCACTTTGGTCTCTGAGGAGAACGACACAGAGTCTCTTCAATCGTTTGTCCATGGCCAAAAAGTGGTCATCACTCCAGACACTCTTCGTCAAACCCTTAATCTGGATGATGCCACTTTCCCAACTGGTTATCCAAAGGGCACAACAGATCAATCATTTGCCCACCATGGATACCAGGGTGACTTGAGTGCATCTACCTTACTGAAGAAACATTTCCCGGATGCCGAACGTCTCATATTTCATATGGTAAATGTATGCCTTGCCTCCAAGACTTCATCATGGGATCAAATGTCCACAAGGTGGCAACAGGTAATGTACTCCATCCTTGAGCAACAACCTTTAAATTTTTCTGAAATACTATTTTTAGAGCTCAAGGATATGGCCCAAAAACAAACTGCTAACCGTTGGATATTATATCCTCGGTTCATAATGGCCATAATTGAAAACCAGCTTCAAGCTGAGGGACTTGTTGGCCTGGGAGTCCCTGCTATGGCTGTATTGCCTAAGTATACTCCCGGCACAACTCTGACCAATCACTCAAAATGGCTGCCAAGCTGCGCAAACCACGCAGCTGGAACCCACATCCACCACCTCCAAATCAAAAGTCCCCACCAAACCCACTAAAAAGAAGACAAAAAGGCTACTCAGGGAAATGAGTCCCCTGAGGATGCCCCTGCAACACAAACGCAGGCTATATCCACTGGTTATAACCCCCTAGTGGATATAAGGACTCTCCAGCCATAGCCGCTCAGGATTCCTCTCAAAAGGAGCCTGCAGCAACCACAGAAGGGGTACCCACAATCTGGGATCTTCCTCATTTGAGGAGATTGCCATTGAAGAGCACCAATTCACCCAGGGCACACTGCTTTTACCCCATCTCCCCATGCAACCGCCCCCCAAAGTCCCACCCTTATCATTGCAAACATGCTGACTCAGCTGCATGCCTCTCCTCCTCCCCAACAACCACCAACAAAGGGGAGAACCACAGCTATTGAGAATGAGGATCACCATGCTTCTGACAACCCATAGCACCGGGGTTTACACGTTCCATCTCCTGGTGTGGATATGGAGATTAGAACATCTAGTGAGGCTGCCACCTCTTCTGAATCAGCACATGATCAGAATGAGGCTGGTAACATTGCTAAGACCTCACTAGAGGCAACAGCTGATGAAGGACATAGTCCTGAGGCTGGAAGTCCCCAGTTCCAAGAAAAAGGGGCACATGCTAAAACTGGTTTACACCCAGTGCATGTACATCCTGCTACAAGCAGGAGGTCAGGTGATTCAACATCTGCTGATGATGACCTGGGTTTTTATGATGTTCTGGCCAGAACACAATTCTTGAGGAAGAAGTCAGTAGACTACAAAGACTACTTGACCAATTCTCTCAAGAAGCAAGTCCATCTGCCACCAACATAAACCCACAGATGGCACCTTCACCTGAAGGTCTCCCATACACTCAGCCACTCAAAACTTCCAAGCCACCAGCTTCTGTTTCTGGCACTGCTTCTCAGGGACAGAACCCCTTGAGCAAACAGTTGCTATCTTTCAGCAAACTCTACCTCTCATCACCCCAATGATCACATACATTGTGATCAAAACCATGGATGAGAGGCTTCCCTCAATCATATAACCCTTGGTGGAAGAGACTGTGAGCACAAGGCTTTCTGCTACTCAAACCCTTGCAACCAATGCAACCAAAAAGGGGGAGAGTCAGTCAGTGAAAGCAAAGAGGGAGCGCAAACTGAAAGAAAAGGAAACTGATAAGGAAGAGGAGTCTGTGAAGGGAACCAAAAATGATCAAGTGAGTGAAAGTCACAAAGACTTTCATGTCACATATAAGAAGAGGAAGGGTGAAGGAAAGGAAAAAGAGCTTCAACTCGATGAGATGATCAAAATGGCAGATGCTACTCATAGTAAATCAATGGATGCCATTATTGATCAACTCTATAGACAAGGGTTCGATACTGCACAACTTGAGTCAGAATCAGGAGACTTGAAGTTGAAGAAATTAACTCAAGATGGCAGGTTATGATGCATTAGAAAGAGAGAGACTAGAGATCATGATCAGATTCATTGCAAAATCTTGGGAGATCATTGATCGAGATTAAATCATGGACCAGGGACAGTATCTTGGCCATAACCTCCAAGATCTGTTCGTCTGAGGCATACACTAAGGGGTTAGTAGTCAAAGCTTTGAATGAAGCAGGAGCAGGGAGCAGGACTGAGCTAGCCAAATAATCAAAAGCAACTCTCACCTCCAAAATGCTAACTCAGCCTGTCAACATTCCCTCTCCAAAACAACCACAATCACAACCCACAAAACCAACTCCCTTACCCTCTAAACCAACAGCCGATGATGCACCTAAGAAGAAGAAGAGAAGGGTGAGTTGAGGCTAGAAGAAAAGAAGAAGAGGATGATGTGGAAGAAGATAGGCTGCCTCTGTCTGCAGTCCTAACATTGGCTAAAGCCAAACCCATGCCCATCACTCCCACCTCACAGATGGAAGCTGTGAGAGTAAAGATTGAAGAAGAACAGCAGCAAAGGCTTCATGATGATGAAATGTTGAAAAGCATCGACAAAACTTATGCTGCTTCGTCATCAATAATAGTATGAAGAAAGAAGCTCTGAGGTTGTACACCCTTGCCAACACATTTCAATATCAGAAGGAAAAGGTGAGAGTATGCCTGTCCTAGGTGGCTCACAGGATTGTAAAGAAAGACATTCCTTCGAGATACAAGGGCCAAGTAAAAAGGATCGTAGATGAAAAGATCACAGTGGTCCTTGTAGTATCACCCTGGGAGATTGTAGAAGATTTCAAGAAGGCCTATGAGACTAAACAGCCACCCCAAAAGATGTTAGAGAACAGAATTATTAAAAGGGGTTAGTCTACAAGAGGCTTGAGAACTTCAAACAAAATGAGCTCAGTCTGTTACTTGAAGGGACTCATCCTGATGAGTTTGCATACAGACATATTACAATAGTTGAGCTCAAAAATGGTAAACAGGCCAAGTACATCTCAGAGCTGTATGGGCGTGAAGGATTGTTTGATGGTGAAGCCGAGAATCTGACCATGGAAGAACAAATTATGTTTCTCAGAGCATACACCAGAGAATCCTACAGGCTTATACATGGGAAGTGAGTCTCATGGATGGGGGAACAGCTCAGTGTCCAATTCCCCAATACAGAGCTCCCATCCATACATTGCCAACCAAATCATCAGAGACTCATTTCCAGGCCAGTGCTTATATGGGTCATCTTCTCAACTGATCAAGAAGGAAAAAGACCAACCATTCTGCCAACAATAAGTGGGACCTCAATAAAGTTAAAGGTTTTGGCTGCATTGGTTCAGGGGGAGTTTGTTGGACCAAAAGAACCAATGAGCCGGATCAAAAAAACCTTTAAGTCCCACAGACGTCACAACAACTACTGAAGACCACACAGCTGAAGACAACAACAGTGATTACAAAGTCTGAAGACAAGTGCTGAAGACAAAGTCTGAAGACACAAATGCTGAAGACAAAGTCTGAAGACATAAGTGCTGAAGACAAAGTCTGAAGACACAAGCGCTGAAGACAAAGTCTGAAGACAAGTGCTGAAGACAAAGTCTGAAGACAAGTGCTGAAGACAAGTCTGAAGACACAAGTGCTGAAGACCAAAGTATCAGACGTTGTCACAACAGCTGAAGAGGTCTTCTTCAGTAGTTATGACGATTTACCTTTCAGTAGTTTTATGTTTTATCTGTTCAGTTTTTTGACACAACAGCTGAAGAATACTTCTTTAGTTGTTGTGCTCATCAGTAGTTTTATATTTATCAGTAGTTTTGTAAAACGACTGAAGAGCTTGTTCTTCAGTCGTTGTAGTTTCAGTAGTTTCTTATCAGTAGTTTCTTATTTTGTACTTAACACTCTGATATGTTCTCAGTAGGTGTGAACATTTCAGTAGTTTGTTAAGAGTTAGTTATTTCTGTAATAATCTGCCAGTTGTCACTTTCCCGTGATAACAACAACGATTGCACTCTATATAAGGAGTGTCAACCTATTGTAATAAAAGAATGATTTGATCAGAAATATTCGATATTATTGAAAATTCCTTGTTACAGAAATATATTCTCTCGTTATAACCGTATTTGTTCTTAATGCATACGAGTATCAATTCTTGCTACAATTTGTCTAATTCTTGTTCTTATTCCGCTGTGCTACGCTCCATTACATCAAACTTGTGATCACTGATCCTGACATCTACACAGACCACAAGAGCCTCCAACACATATATGACCAAAATGAGCTGAATATGCGGCAACGACGATGGCTAGAATTGCTCAATGACTACAATTGTGCCATCAAGTATCATCCGGGTAAGGCTAATATGGTAGCCAACGCCCTTAGCCAAAAGGAAACCCCTAAACCTTGTCAAGTACGTGCATTACAAATGACCATTCTCTCCGATCTTCCAGTGCAAATCAAGGCTGCCCAATTCGAGGCCTTGAAAGTCGAAAATCATAAGGTAGAATCCATGCGAGGTATGGAGAAACAGATAGAGACCAAGACTGATGGAATTCGTTATTTCATGGAACGGATCTGGTTACCACAGTAGGGGAACTTATGAGAGTTAGTAATGGATGAAGCTCAAAGGTCATGTTACTTAATTCATCCGGGTTCAGATAAGATGTACCAAGATTTGGAGTGTTATTGGTGGCCGAACATGAAAGCTGAGATTGCCATCTATGTAGGTAGATGTTTAACTTGCTCCAAAGTTAAGTTGGAATACCAAAGACCATTCAGTTTACTTCAGCAGCCAGAACTTCCAGTGTGGAAATGGGAGCAGATCTCAATGGACTTCATCACAAGTTTCCTAGGACTCCTAGCGGATGCGATACCATTTGGGTAATAGTAGATCACTTAACAAAATCCGCTCGCTTTCTAGAAATCTGAGAGACTGATCAAATGAATAAGTTGATACGGAATTATTTAAGAGAAATAGTCTCTCGGCATGGTGTACCGATATCTATCATATCTGATCATGACGCTCGGTTCACTTCTCATTTTTGGCAATCTTTAAAACGATCATTGGGAACACGGTTGGACATGAGCACTGCGTATCATCTGCAAACCGATGGTTAGAGTGAACGTACGATCCAGACGTTAGAAGATATGTTACATGCCTATGTGATTGATTTTGGCAGCAATTGGGAAACTCATTTACCATTGGTTGAGTTCTCCTACAATAACAGTTATCACACCTCAATAAAAGCCGCACCATTTAAGGAACTATATGGGCGTAAGTGCCAATCACCTATTTGTTGGGCAGAAGTTGGAGAAAGCCAACTTACAGGCCCTGAGCTTGTGCACGAGACGACTAAGAAGATTGTGCAAATTTGTAATCGTATGGTGGCAGCATGTGATCGACAGAAGAATTATTCAGATAAACATCGTAAACCATTGAAATTTCAGATTGGTGACAAAGTACTCTTAAAAGTCTCACCCTAGGAAGGAGTGATACGCCTTGGAAAGCATGGAAAGCTAAACCCTAGAATCATTGGTATGTTTGAGATTGTTAAAAGGGTTGGTCCGGTAGCCTATCAACTGAATTTACCTGAAGAGCTCAGTGGAATATACAACATGTTTCATGTGTCAAACCAGAGGAAGCGTCTATCCGACAAATCATTGGTCGTGTCATTAGAGAAACTAGAGATTGATGAACAACTGCATTTCATTAAAGAACCAGTCGAGATTATGGATGGAGAAGTCAAAACCCTAAAGCGTAGCATGATTCCCATTATGTGCGTTAGGTGGAATTCAAAGTATGGACCATAGTTTACCTGCGAAGGCGAGGATCAAATGAAGAAAAAATACCTGCAACTGTTCAAAGATCAGGCATCTATTTCTTAAGGTATCATTCTCACGATATCTTTTATTTCAATTTCGAGACGAAATTCCCTTCAACAAGGGGATGATGTCATAACTCTCACGAAACCTTATGTTCTTTATTTTAGGTTTGTTAAGAAATCTTAGAAACCCTATGATAAGAGAGCTTATGACCTCCTATTATTGCTGTTAAATCTATCGTTCTATGTTAATCTGATATCTAATTTTCGGGATGAAAATTCCTTCAACAAGGGGATGATGTGACACCTTGTATTTCTTCAAGTTAGTGTTTTTCTATTAATTAATTCATTTCTGTCGGTTAACATTATTAAATCCCATTTTTATAAATGAAATTACAATTAGTTACACTTATATTTATTTAAACTTTAAGCGAACCTAAAATAAAATTGAGTTTAATTATGAAACTAATGCAAAGTGGAGGGGCCTAATGTGCAAATTCATAAAACACATTATGAATCCCAAACACCTCTCACGGTTATCATGCGAAACCTCACAACCCATCTTCCCTGAAACCCTACTTTTTGAAGCAAACCTCTCATGCAGCCACCACCGGTATTGCCACCTTCAATCTTCCCACCATCTCGCGGTTCCAAGTAGAGTAACTCCCTCTTAGGTCTCACTACAACCGCAACCGTACTCACTCGTGGCTGCTCAATGGGTTGATCGAATAGAAGGTCGCAAACGGTGATCGATGTGGCCTCACATCTTGTACTATAAGATTATCCGATCCGTACTCATAGTTGTATCATTACGATTTCGAATTTGGTTTTAATCTTGGTTTTGTTGGGTTCATTATGGGCTGCGTTGATCGGTTTTGTGTGTGTTCGTGATGTGCGTGTGCGTGTCCTTTTTACATACACATGTTCTGTGTATATATATGTGTGTGTATTGTGAACACACATATGCATATATGTGTGATCCGTGCGATATATGGAAATGCACATAGATGTATATTTATTGCTAATGTGTAAGCATGTATGTTCTTATATGTGTATATATATGCGCATATGTGTGTGTATTTCTGCTGTATCATGCGTGCGTGTATCTTCTATGTTAGTTGGTGTTCATCACTTCATCCATATGGGTGCTTGTGTATGTATGTATCCATGCATTATTGCAAAGATCAATGGTTTGTTGTCAGTGTTGTGTGTTTACTTTATGCTCGTGTATATGTATAAGATATGTATGGATACATATGCGTATTTCCCATACATGTGTGGTATGAACCACACACACACATATATATATATATATATGTATGTGTGTGTGTATGTGTGTGTATGTGTATCTGTGTGTGTGATGTTATGTGTGTGCATGAGTGTAGAGATAAGTGTGTGATGAGATACATGTGTGTGTGTTTTTGTAATTTTAGTGTGTGCTAATTTGTGGGGGTGATGTGTGGGTTTCAATGGATGTCCTTGTTGGGTATTTATGTGTGTATGTATTATGCCTTGCATGTGTGTGTCATTTTCCTTTGGGGTTCTATGTGTTTTAAAAGCAATGGATTGTTGTGGTAGGGTGGTAAGTGTGGGTCCAGCAGTATGTTTCTTTTCATATGTGTGTGTGCTCATTGTGAGTGCAAAGGTGATATGATTATTGAAACATGATTTCATTTGTTATGGATTGTATTGGCCATGCATATGGTATGCATGGGCATGCATGAATGAGTGTTTCTATGTAAGGATGTGTTTTGGATGCGTGTGTTACGTTGGGTCGGTACGCGTTCGTGATGGGTTTTATTAAAAGGGGTCATATAATTTAAGTGTATAAAATATACTTTTATATGTGATAATTGTGTGTTGGCTAAAAAATGGAGAATGATTGATAGTTCGCATCGAAACCCAGTTATGAAACGCGAAACCATACAATCGTTATATTTATAATTAATAATGAAAATTAATTTCTATTGTTATGACCGGTGTTCACAGCCGAGGCATTTTTTATTTTGTGAGCGTCGGTTGCGAATTTCATACACTTAGTAACTTGTTTAGTATACTAGTGATCTACTAGTATTACTTTGTTTATTGTATAAGTTTACTATTATGTTCTGTTTATCAAAACCTGTGAATTCACCAACCTTGTGTTGACACTTTAGCATGTTTCTTTCAGGTTTATAAGCGAGCACGACTAGGATTACATCATATCATTCATCATCTACTGGGTTAACAAAGAACATTTGCATTTTTACACATTGTACTTATCTGGTTTTACGCGTGTTTGCGCCGTTTAAATTATGGTTTATACGCTTCCGCATTTGTTTTCATGTTTCGTAATTAATTCTAATTTTAAGAAACTTTCTTTAATTTGGAAATTATTATTTTTAATTGTTGTGTCGTTTGGTGTAACTAATGGCCAAGATCCTGGTATGTCACGCGCCTAACGGTATTACCCCGTTTGTGGAAATTGAGGGTGTGACATGTTGTCTTCCTCCGGTTGCCCCCAAAACTAGGTGCATGAGTGCTCTAATGCCTAAATAGACCAAAAAAGAGGACAACAGAGAGAAAGAGATGAAGACAAGCTAAAATGGCCGTCAAGCCATCGATATGAAACAACCGCCTGCTCTACCTCAACCGCAAATGGGAGGCCTAGCGGTGGTTGTCCCTAAGTGAGCAGAAGCCTCCGACACTCGACCCGATGAGTTATCAAATTTTATCAAACCCCAAAAATAGAGGAGGAATGTCAAATCAGACAACAATCCCTAAATCAATACACTCTAGTGTCATCCATATAAAATTAAAACTAACATGAAAATCCCTAAAAGAAAATCCATTTATGAAGCAACCATACCTTCTAACGAAGCACACCGAAAGAAAAAATGAAGATGAACCGGAGTCATAAAGAGCAAAGTAAATACATTAGACATGCAAGCCTTTAAAACCACCACCGGCACCACCAAAGGCCACCTAGGGCTTTGCTGACCCCACCTCAACCTAAAATGGTGAC